>JAYESA010000023.1:1312500-1837500 GCA_036927795.1 Iris macrosiphon | reverse complement strand
TCAAAGACAAGAGTTCATTCCTTCTAGTCTGGACTCTCTTGCATTTCTTGCTGGTCTCACTTATAGTTTCTGGACTTGACTTATTACATGTATTCTTGCTGGACTCACTACGCGTTCTTGTGCACATACTTGATCTTAGTTTAGATTTTTTGTATCTTGCAGTCATTACTATCTTGCTTCTGATATTCATGCATCTTTACCTTTATGCACTAGTGATATGTATATATATCTTGTTCATACTTTATTTTCTTCACCTTGCTACTTGCTACAACTGTTTTATAGTTTTTATCATTTAACTAGAACTGCTGTTAGAGGTGTACTTGCTCTAGTCCTAACTGGACATTTTTCCAGAGTATCCGGAAGATTGGTGTCCGACGTTTTATGGACCTCAGCCTATCGATGGTGCAGACAGGGACCCCCTAGTTTAGGAGTGATTTCTGGGTTAGTAGCCGGGATCACTAGGACCTCAGTTGTTGTGTTTATTAGCTTTTGGTACCGGATTTGTCTCCGGTTTTGGATTGAGACCTTGTATTGTATATGATTCTGGATATTGTTGTATTATTATTATTATTGTGGTTGTTTTTAGTAGCAGTTGTTTAGACTTTGTAGTTGTTAGTCTTTTGTGTTATCTTATCGTGCTTAGATTCGTGATTGAGTACTTGTGATTATCATTGATATTGCTCCTCCGTTTGGAGTTAAGATCTTGACAGGTATATATATTGATTGTGTGAGATTGTTAGCTAGATAGTAGACCTAGACAGCGTTCTACCGCCGATGCTGCGGCGTAGGCTGGACGTACCCACGAGTCATGCCCGATTTTTCGGGTGCAGGTCATGACATTGGTCGTCCACTTCGACCAATCTGCCTATGAAGACATGCTTCATGCAAGGGGTAGTTCTCATTCCTCCTCTGTCCATAACAACAGGAAGCTGCGTAAAGTGTGGATGCCTAAGACGTCCTCTACCCTTCCTGCAATTTTTTATTCACAGATCAATAAAATTGTGACAACACAGCCAACACGCCCTGTGCGTAAAACTTTGTCTCCTTTCAGTGACGTGGTAGACAAAACTTCTGGCAATGCCTCAGTGCCAATCCAGAAGTCTCAAACACGCCCTGTGCGTAAAAAATTGTCTCCCGTCTGTGACGTGGTAGACAAAACTTTTAGCAATGCCTCAGTGCAAATCCAAAAGTCTCAAACACGCCCTGCGCGTAAACCTTTGTCTCATGTCTGTGACGTGGTAGACAAAACTTCTGGCAGTGCCTCAATACCAATCCAGAAGTCTCAAACACGCCATGCACGTAAACCTTCATCTCCCGTCTGTGACGTAGTAGACAAAACTTCTGGCAATGCCTCAATGCCAATCCAAAAATCTCAAACACGCCCTGCGCATAAACCTTCGTCTCCCGTCTATGACGTAGTAGACAAAACTTTTGGCAATGTCTCAGTGCCAATACAGAAGTCTCAAACAGGCCCTGCGGGTAAACCTTTGTCTCCCGTCTGTGACGTAGTAGACAAAACTTCTGGCAATGTCTCAATGCCAATCCAGAAGTCTCAAACATGCCAATCCGAAAATTTCAAATACGCCCTGCGCATAAAATTACATCTCCCGTCTATGATGAGGCAGATATACCCTTTGATAACATCAAAGGAAAACAAGTGACAAATCCTTCAACCTCTAAGCTTTTATGCCCACAAGAGAAGAAAGTTCCCACTTTACAGATTACGCGTGACGCTGAAAGCCGTTTGAAGATTTTTCCTGTTTTACGCGAACCTATGCAAAAATCCACTTTACAGAGGTCTGTCCGCATAAAGAAGACTCGTTTCACGGGAAGATACACTCCTCAGACAGATGATGGATCATATGCTACTCATATGGGTGGACTGTTGTATTCCTATGGCAATAGCTCAAACACCAAGTTCTTTCTGGAGTCTCCAGCGGCAAATTCCTGGATTTCGTCATCACTTCCCGGAGTATTCATATAGACCCCGACAAGACCAAGGCCATCCAGGAGATGAATCCGTCAAGGAACCTCTGGAAACTCTGCCGCCTTCAAGAGAGGTTGGCATACATCATGAGGTTCATATCAAAATACTCCATACGTTGTCGGACGTTCACAAATCTCATGAAGAAAGGTGTCTCCTTTGTTTGGAATAAAGAGTGCCAACGAGCGTTCGACAACATCAAAGATTACCTATCAAACCCTCCTGTGGTGGTGGCCCCGGTCATGGGAAAGTCATTTCTGCTCTATGTACGTGCGATGGATCACTATCTCGGTGCCCTGTTAGTCCAGAATAGTGAGGCAGGCCATGAGAAGGCCATATACTACCTCAGCCGGATGATGGTCGGCCCAAAGCATAGGTATACCGCCGTTGAGAAGGAGTGCCTTGCTCTGGTATTCGTTATCCAAAAAACTTAACATTACGTGACTGGACAGACCATTCATGTAATCTCACGAGTCAACCCCCTCAGGGTCCTCATGATCAAACCTGGGACACTCAGTTCCCGCTTGGCTGTAAGCAAGTGGAATCGTCATAAGAGTCCGCTCTGGTGGTTTCCTATAGGAAGGGAAGACCCAAGTCACAGGCAAGGACATGAGGGAGTTCTCAGGATCTTGCGATTATTGACCGCAAGGAGGGCTGCTATCACTGTGGCGAAAAAGGTCATATCAAGAGGAACTACATGAAGCTCAAAGCTGAGATGGCCAAAGGCAAGGATGAATAGGAGGATCTCATAGCTATGGGAGATCTCATCATCGCAGCAACCGACGCAGAAGAACCTTGTGGCATATGTCATGATGAAGACTGGGTCATGGACACGGGGGCGTCGTATTACGCCACTCCATATAGGAGGATCTTTACGTCATACAGCGGTGGCAGGTTTGGACGTGTGAAGATGGGCAACAAGGGACGGCTGCAGTTATAGGCATCGGTGATGTGCACTTGACAACGAAGCTTGGTGAGAAGCTCGTTCTCAAGAATGTGCGACATGTACCGAGTTTGCACTACAACTTAGTTTCGGTAGGAAGGCTGGCGGATAATGGCTGTCGTAGTTTGTTTGGGGACAAAAATTGGATGCTTACGAAGGGTTCCTAATAGCTGGCTCGAGGGGATTTATATTGTGGCATGTACAGGCTCAAGCCGCTGAGGTATATAAGTAGGCCACAGACACCGGATGGAGGCTCGAGGGGTATTCGACAGGAGGTGGATCGTTAGAAACTTGTCTTGGAGGGGCTTCGAGATACTTTGAGGGATACAGAGGATTCGGTTCGTCGAGACAAAGCGACGAATGGTGATGAGTCAAAGATTGAGGGTCAGTCTGTCGGTCCATTGACAGCTGGTCGGTCTCCAGGTGGGGGTTGCTTCACTGATCCGGTTTTGGCGACTGGTGGTTTGCTAAAACTTTATGAAGCGATAATGGTTTTAGCAGTTCGAGGCCATAGAGGAGATCAAGGTTTGTAGCAAACTCAATCTGAGGCAGGAGCATTATCATTCACACAGTTCAGAAAAAGTTGTGGGTCATCGAAGGCATATACAGTGCGTGATGTTCTGCTCGAGGACGCATGTGTATGGGGGAGCTTCAAGTTTGGACATGAAGGTGGGCAGATTCTGGAGTTCGAATCTCGGAAGAATTGTACCGTCCGCTTGGTTGGGACAGCCAAGGGTGAAGAAGCTCGTCGGAAAGTTAACACGTTACGGTGGAAGGCAAAAGTCGGGGACATTCAACCAAGACTCACGGTGAGGCTGATCGTCAGGGACTTCAGTCTTGGCCGTGTCATCGATATCGGCAGGATCCCAATAGTGCAGAAGGTGCTACGCATGGCAGTTAGCATCGACGTGACGGTCGATGAGCTGGAGACGACGGAAGATGCAAATCAACTCGAGGGATCGGAGATTAGTGGCATGGGGGAGCAGAATTTCTGTCGCAAAATGATATGTATGGAGTCCAGTTGAGGAGCCATGGGGTAAACACCCTCTCATTAGACTGGAGGGGGAGATTGTTGGGGTCAAGTCTGAATTTGGTAAATTTTGGAGCCCAAATATGGTCAAAGATTTGATTTGATATAATTTAAAAATCTATATTAAATGTAAGATTTGATTAGATTTCAAATTTGTATCAAATATTTAATCTGCCATATTTGGACGTCCATAATTGGTGTTGGACTATTTTAGGTGTAATAGGATTATTATTTTAGGGTTTCCTAATTAGGAAATCCTATTATAACCTAAAATAGGTTTCTCATCCTATAAATAGGGAGGAGGGTGGAGGCACAAAGAATAAGCACCAGTTGGAGATTCGGGGTGCTTGTCCATAGAAAATCTAAGAGAAAGTCCGTGCTTTTCTCTTAGGACTTCGCCATCCAAGACAGAAGGAAAAAGGAGATCTAATTAAGGAGTCGTCAACTTTGGTTAGGGAAATTGCTACGGGTTGGTGAGTGATTTCAATAGTAATCTTCTGTTTTTCTTCTTGAGTGTGGTGAGGGGGTTGAACTTATTAGGGCAAAGGGTTTCAACATTAGTTTTTGTAATCTTGTAATTTTATCTGAGTTATAAATGTTAAGATTTGTCCAGGTGACGTAGTCACTGCCATATACTTGTCTTCATCTGTGCTTGGTGTTCGTAGATTGGTTGGTCATCTCAGGTGGGTTGGCAAAATGCTTCTGTAACGCGCCTAATACGTGGTATCAGAGCGCACATATTTTCAATACGTGGTATCAGAGTGCACATGTTTTCAAGATTGACATGTACTGTTCAATACCTCTCGTGATTGCACTCTGATTCTCCTCTCTCTCATAACTTCGCTCGAGGTTGAGATTGGTCAAGTAGTAGAAACGTTTCTTCCATAGGCCCTTCCATTTAGTCGACAATGTGCCTGTCCTCACAACATCTTTCTGTGGAAGTAAGCTGAGAATGTGTAGTCTGAGCGCTTTGGGCAGTTCATTGAATCTATCCTCTCCAGGGAAGGCTCTATCCATCTCTTGACCTTGTTCTATGATCTCTACAATATAGAACAAATCAAAATGTTTAAAAGCGTCTCAAACATAGAACAAATCAAAATATTTTGCTACCCGCTTTCTCGCTATAGTTCTTTTGTATTAAGAAGGGTTTTAGAGTAACTATATATTACACTAGTACTTTAAAAAAGAAAAAATAATAACTAGCTACTTAATGTAAAATTTGTAGATGTTATATTTTCTTATTATCAAGTTCTATGATAATATGTGTGACCTAAGAGAATAATTCGCTATCATTTTTTTTAACTTCATACAAATTTTGTGAATAATAGATTTGAATTTCTTAGATTGTTTTGTGGGAAGAAGGTTTTCTTGGAGCCTTAATGACATTGGTGCTAATCTTTTTTACCTAGATGTAGAATAAAAATCTAGGATTATTTGCATAGTAAATGTCTCCATTGCTAGAAATCTAGGATTACTTGGATAGTGAACATCATTTTAGAAATTTATTGATCTCAGTCTCATTTACCTATGGCCCTCAATAATAAGTATTCCATAGCGAAGGCATTAGTTATAGCCACATTTAAATCATATCCAATGAAAAGGCCCAAGGTCATTAATTTATACAAATTCATATAGTATAAAACAATCCTCATTTTAACGTAAAATCTAAATAAAAATATGAATAATTACTTTTCTATTATATTGTAAAAATAAAAGTAAGTTCTCTTCTTTTTTCAGAAAAGTAGGATTTTATTTTAAAAATCTGGATTTTCTGCTATTAAATAGGAAATAATATGTCAACATAAAAATCAATAAACACATAGGTGAAAAGTTGAATACTTAAAAAATAATTGTTGAAATTATTATGGGAGGATATAGCTTTTTGAAATAAATGATGAGAATAAATAACTTATCTTTCATTAATAGTAATTACAAAGCAAGTCCCTATTACGAGAGGAATCAAAAGATACAGTTAAGTCATAGCTTCACAAATAGTCCTATCGTACACCGGAGAAACACACCTTATATAGTCATCTAAATGTTTACATGTGATTACATTCTTAATCATCTATAAAACCTCGTAAATCTTTTAAAAGTGGATTTTTTCCAGTGCAAACTCCAACAGAAACAAGTTATCTTGAACAAGAAATCTACAACTCATAGTATTTCATATAACAAACATATGGAATATTAAACTTTTGAAATACCTTTAAACACTCTGCGCTCTGTCGACGCTTTAAGATCAGCTGTCAAATCTCGGAGCTCCATGATGCTGCGCTCGAGCATATCAAATCGTGTGATGAGCGTCGCATCTTCCGCCTGCGTCTGGGATAGGGGTTGCTCCTCCATCCTTCGCAGAAACTCATCACGGAGAGACGCAATCTGACGGTCAACGACCTCCTGGACTCGGGCCGACGACTGTGAGGGCTGTGGGGAATGCGCACTTGTCGGGGTGGCCCTAGATGACTACGGCGCAACAAGGGTGCCATAGGATCCTGTACCGTAGTACGTACCCCTCTGGAGACCACCAGCGACGGTCACCCACAGCTCATCCGCTGATGGAGCTGGAGAGGACTGTGAGAAAGTACCAGCCTCTCCCGCTTTAGGTGCATTAGCAGTCGTCCGCTCACGCAGCCTAAGATACTCGGCCTAGAAAAGTTTAGATACTCGATAATTGCCTAAGTTATATTAAAATTAACACAAAGTAAAGTAATACTTACATAGGTCTGCAAGACCCTCCCATCAATGAGATTTCTGCCCTTTCGATGGGTGGCCAGGAAGACGGTTACCATGTTTGCATTCTCACCCCTCTGTACCTGTTAAAAATATATTATTTAGTACTAAAATAAAAAAAAAATTCTACTACCATTTTATCGTACTTGCATTAAAATAATATATCTAAAATAAAAAATATACCAAACGACAGAAATGTTCTGCCATCGGAATCGAGCTACCACGCCACTTTGCTGCCTTCCGCCTAGCCGCCTTGGCCTTCTCAGACCTTTTCTTATACCTCAGATCGTCGAATCTAGCCCTCATTGCAGTCCACTGCTCAGGCGTGATCCAGCCTTGGTTCGATTTTCCAACGCGATCACGAGCCTTCTGGTTACCCAGAGCATCACGGATAAGCTTGGCGGCAACGGAAGAAAATATCTGCTTGATCAACTCGGCCCGGTACGTGGATAAAAATACGTTTGCTACAATAAATAATTTGGTAAGTTATATAATATGCATAAATTAGAGGATTAATATAATATACTTTTACCTTGAAGTGTGTAAACCAGAACGCCTTCCTTTCCTCCGGAGCTTCAGAGTAGTTGATCCAAGGGCCACCATAGTTGTTCCTCAGAAAAAAGGCCTATGCGTCTCTGTACCGACGAGGGACAATATCTATACAGAGATAATTATTTTGATCGAAAAAGTTAATATATGATGAATAAAAAAATACACAATATATATGATGCTAAACTATCTAATTGACTTACTTTGTACCATCGGTCCAAATCTTTGTTCTCGTCTCCTCCGGAGGTGCGCATGGAGGATCTAGCTGATGCTGGGACAACGTCGGCTCGACCTCCTCCATATGCTCATCTGTCTCCATGGTTCCGTCAGCAGGAGGAACGCTGGACGAGGGAGTACTATCAGGCCTGAAACTACTCGTCCTAGGAGTGATGCCATATAACGTCGTCACAGTGGAAGATGTGACTGATCGATATACTGGAGTACTAGGCGACAAGGATCCAGAACCAACAGTAGGCAGTACCGGAGGAGCACTCCGTCTACCTCGGGACCTGCCGAACCCTTCACGTTGTCCTGTCATACCTGATAACTACATATGATGAATAAAGAAATACACAAATATATAGTACATTCTACAGTCAAAATGTTATGCATATCTTACAGCATTCATAGAGTTGTAAAGTAAATAACTAGTGGTGTCACAATTCTAAATGGATAGTACATTCTAAAGTAAAAATATATACATATCTTCGTCAAAATAGTACATTCTACAGTCAAAATATAGTACATTCTACAGGCAGAATATTTTATTTTCAATCATCTTCAGAAAATTTATCTTGTTCGCCTTCCTCGTCCTCCTCTTCCTCTTCCGCCTCATCTTCACTTTCATCTACTTCGTCTTCATCTTCGTCTTCCTCTTCGAATAATTCTATATCTTCTACATTATTACTCGTGTAATGAGTAACTTCCGTTGAGTCCACATCTACAATATTTGTTACAAGAGGTAGCTCATCCTCCTAATAAGCTATTTCGTCAATGTCAAAGGTATTTTTAGCTTTAATCTTGCATACTGCCCACCAACCCAACCTCGTTGTCCCCCGTCTAGGATAAGTTGTGAAGTACGCGAGCTGAGCCTGACTTGATAGGATAAATGGTTCGTCGCCTTGATATTTACGCTTGTAGTTTATATCCACAAGGCCATGCTTATCAATTTTCTAACCTTGATCTTGAATCAGATCGAACCATTCATACTTGAATAGCACGATCTTAGCAGGTTCTGTGCCATAATTATATGTCAACTCCACAATCTCTTATAAGATGCCAAAGAAATCATTGCCTGGATCGACGCCTTTGTAGTTCGAAGATTTGATACACAAATAACTATTTTTCATGGAATCAAGATCCAGAAAGCTGTCTCTGATCGGAGCATTTGTTAACTTGAACCTAAAACCATTCACACAAAAACTTGGCCATATTTTGACAATAGTAATTGGTCCCTTGGCTAGAGTTCTAATAGATTCAGTCTTGGGTGTTATTAGACGATCGACCTAAATACCAAAGTAGCGAAAGTAAGTTATTTATTATACAAGTACATAAAGAAAAAGTAATTACCAAGCTCCTTACATATGCGCTCAACCAAGAAGGAAAATGGTATCTCATTTCTTATTCTACTTCTTCGTCTGTTATGTAGGGTCTAACCGACCTTAACTCATCATTATATGTGCTGAAAAACAACGAAGCAACCGCTAATTAGTAGCATAATAGTAGCTTATACGATTATATTGAGATGATATAAACGTAGACGTATTAATTACTTACCCCTCTAGCTTCTCCACTTTATCCTCGTTGCAATTGAGTAATATATACAATTGAGCAGCCCTTAGCTCATCGTCATTAAAATATCTCTTCTTCATTTTCCCCGAAGGCTTTCCGGACGCATTGAATACTTTGAGTATTGCATCATTAGATTCCTGATATCCATCGTCGTTTCTCGGAGCTCTCGTTCTATTAGTAGCAACATGAGGTTTGAAATACGTCGAGCAAAAGTTTATAATCTCCTCGAGAACATAAGCTTCACAAATAGAGCCCTCAACCCGTGCCTTATTTTTACCTCTTTTTAAGTGATTCAGATGCCTCTCGAAGGGGTACATCCACCGATAACAGACAAGACCACCAATACGTGCCTCATAGGAAAGATGAATTGGCAAATGCTCCATAGAGTCAAAGAATCCAGGAGAAAATACCTTCTCGAGCTTATATAGTGTTACCGCAATGTCCTTCTCTTGCTTTTCTAGACGATCGACGAGCAACTTAGTAGAACAAAGATCTTTGAAGAATATGCTGAGCTCTGTTAATGGATCCCAAATAATCTGAAGTAATAATTTCTAAAATGCAATCAGAATTAACCTCTCCATGAATACGTGACAATCGTGGCTCTTCATACCCGCCAGTTTATTCTCCTTTAGGTCGACGCATCTTCTTAAGTTCGATACGTACCCGTCTGGAAATTTAGACCCTGAATCCCCCTACAAAGTCTCCATTTATCCTCCTTCTCTAGTGAGAAAACTGACTTAGGCTGCTTTAACTTTCCATTCCCCTCCTCTATCAAATGCAATGCAGGACGTCTACATATTTCTTCTAAGTTCAACCTGGCCTTCGGATTGTCTTTCGTCTTCCCCTTTACCTCCATTACAGTATTAATTATGTTATTAAACACATTCTTCTTGATATGCATGACATATAGGTTATGTCTTATCAGATTAGTGCTCCAATATGGCAGATCCCAGAATATACTCCTCTTCGTCCAGTTATGGGTGCGACCAAATCTGTCACACTTGTACCCCTTAGCAGGCTCTTCGATAGCACTTGGTAAATATTTTACCTCTTTCCATATCGTGTATTTGGGTCACATTGGCGGTGGATTGGCCTTCTCCACAAAGCCCGTACGAAAATCATTCATGTTCCTCCGGTACGGATGATCCTTCGGTAGAAATTGTCGATGACAATCGAAAAAACACGGTTTGCCTCTGTGTTTCAATTGAAAAGTCTTAGTACAGTCCATGCAATACGGATATGAGTGACGACCATGAGTGCTTCATCTCGATAATATTCCATATATCGAAAAGTCGTTGATGGTCCACATAAGTGCTGCCCTCATCTAAAAATTTTGCTTTCTGGAAACTTTGTACGTGTTGCCACCTACTTCCCACAGCTGATTCAACTCATCTATCAAAGGCTGTAAATATACATCGATGTTCCTCTTCGGATTGTTTGGACCCAGGATAATAACGGTTAGGAACATATACAGAGTCTTCATGCATAAATAAGGCGGTAGATTGTATGGTTAACGATCATAGGCCAACACGAATACTGGGAGCCCGAAAGTCCGAATGGGGTAAAACCGTCGGAGGAGAGCCCCAATCTGACATTACGTGAATCCGAAGCAAAATCTGGATACTCTCGATCAAAGTGCTTCCATACTTCTCCATCGGATGGATGATCCAATACTCCTTCGATCTGTTTCTGCCTGTGCCAACTCATGTTTTATGCAGTCTCATTCACCATAAACAACCTCTGCAATCGCGGCATCAAAGGCAAGTAGTGCATCAAATCGGTAGGCTTTTTTGCACCGACAAACTTTCCTCTTCCAGTAGCCTTGTAGCGATCAGCACCACAGAATCTGCACGCATCTTCATCCTTGTCGTCTTTGTAGTACAACATGCACCCGTTGCGACATGCATCAATTTTCTCATATCCCATCCAGAGCGATCTCATCATCCTCTTAGATCGGTAGAAGTCTTTAGGCAACTTTGCATCCTCTGGTAAGATCTCTATAATCAAATCCATTAGTCGGTTATAGCATTCTTGGGACATGTTAAAATTGGACTTGATGCTCAATAATCTTATAACAACCTTCAACGGTGAATAATCTTCACAACCAGATTATAATGGAGTCATTATTTTCTCTACCAACTCCATGAACTTTACAGCATCGGTATTCGGTGCCTCCTCAGCTGCATCATGATTATCCGGATCAAAACTAAGCCCCACCACATCAAAAACCATGTTCATCCACTCGTCGTCGTAAGCAGCGTGGTCGTGGACATCCATATACAGCTCCACATAAGGCTCCGACTCTGATGCTAAAGACAAGTTCTCCATACGCGGTCCACTGATAATAATTCAGCATGAAACCCTTCGAGTATAAATGATATGTGACTTCCACTTCTGGATGATATTTTAAGTTGCGACATCTCACACACGGACACTTAATTTTGGTACCGTCCATGTACTGAGGGAATGCCTTGGCGAACTGCAGGAACTGCTGTACACCCTCAATGAATTCATCCCGCACACCGCATATGTCATCAGGATGACGGTTGTATATCCACGAACGATGACGCAGATAGTAATTCATATCCATTTTTAGATACTTCTGCAGCAAAAATGAATATACAATTACCTTCAAGTATATACTCAACGTTAAATATAGTACATGCACTGATACTCCTAGTCCTAGCATATATACTCATCGTTAAATACAGTACATGCACTGATACTCTCTGATACCTTCAAGTATGGTTGTTTGAGTGATTGAGTGAGCTCGGGTCACTAGGGAGAGCAGTTCATAGTTTTAGTGTGCATCATTTGGCAGTTATCAACTGAAGGGAGAGCAGTGTGCAGCTCTATGCTAGCACAGCAAGGGGGAGCACAACTGAGCAGTGTACAACTCTATGCTACCACAGTACAAGGGAAATCATAGAGCCGTTTATAGCAGTAGCAGCTAACTGTACTGCACAATGCAGCAGTGAGGAATCAGTGTGCAGCAACACTGTGCAGTATACAACAGGAAGGATGCACAGCAGCAAGTAAACTCAGCAAGTAGCAGTAGAGCCAGTGCACTGCAGAGCCTTCAACAACAGGTTTAGCAGTCTGCAGTAGCCAATACAATAGCTCGTGTACCAAGAAGCATCAGCCCAAGTTGGATACGATTTCTAGAAGAAGCCAATACCGTATATTGTGTCTCAGCTTTGAAGAGTCATTCTCGTGTTTGTGTATACGACTCTCCTTGAGTCAAGATCTATATCGTATTATATACGTTGCAGATATGTAAGGTTGCGTCTAAACTCAGACAGCTAACTAGAAGAGAGATAGGGTTAGGGTCTGTGTCTAAAACAATGGAGTGCACCAATAGAGTGCACCCTTAAATATGATAAATAAAGTGAAGGACAAGTCAAAACAGTGATGTCTATCTATCCTGACTTTCGAGTTTTCCTAGCTGACGATTAGGTGAATAGTAATTTATTGCTTCCATATTTTTGGACGAAACCATTGAATGCTGGCGGCTTTCTAGTGGAAGCTGCGGAGTCTCATTTCAAGGTTTTTCTTCCCAAAAAAGCCCTTAGTTAATTACTGAACTTGTTCCCATTATACGCATGCAAGACCATTGACTGTTTTCAAATCTTTTCCCCTCCCTCCTTGTACACGTCTCTTCCGCATGTGTGTGTTCTTGTTCTGGTTTTTGAAATTTTTCTTTGAGGTTAAGTTTAGGTAATTTCTTGAATTATATAGTTTGTTGTTGTTTTTTCATTATTATTGGCGAGACACTACTAGCTAGCAAGCTACTCTCTCTTCTTCTACACTCAACTTGACTAGGGTTACTTAGCTTGTTGTAGGAGAGATCAGGAGAGAGGAGAACTTATGTTAGTTGTTCACAAGGAAGGCATGAAGCTGGCTGATCATGACAAAAAGGATGGTACTCGCAGTCGTATAGAGCTCAAAATATGTGGGCATGTTCTAGTCTTTTTACTTGGTTAAAATATCTGGTAATAAAGTAGAATTTATTCATTTTGGGTCACCCATTATAAATATCTCTATGACATATGGGCCTAAATGCCATATAGATGGGAGCCCAGTGTATGTGTCTGTGTCGTATCCTATGCCATGTCTATGTTTGTGTCCGTGTGTCTGTGGCATATCATGTCTTGTCTACGTTTGTGTGTGTTTGTGTGTCCATGTCAGTATTAGGGTTAGTGCCCACATGTGTTAGTGTGTCCGCATGCGTGTGTGTGTGTCCGAGTTAGGGTTAGGGTTAGGGTTAGTGTCATGTTGTGTCATGTTGTGTTGTGTTAGAGAGAGAGAGATAGAGAGAGGATCTTATTGAGTGAGGAGGAGGGTAGCTGGAGAGAGGAGAACGCCAGAGGGAGGAGGAGCCATCGAAGGGGCGGGGAGTCGGAGGAAGGAGGAGCTGACGGAGGGAGGAGTACCCCGGAGGGGGGAGGACGCGGCCGGAGGGGGGTCGCCAAGGTAGGGCGCCGGGATGGGAGGGGTGTTTAAATTTTTTGAGATTTTGAAGGAAATGGGGGGAAGATAAATTTGTCAAACCCTATATGAAATAAATTAGCGACGTCGGTCTATACGTCGCTAAACGTCATGGATATAATAATATACTGCGACTTAAATACATAAACATCGCTAAAATTAAAAAGTTAGCGATGTTTAGCGACTACCTAGCGACATATTATATATTTATAATAATTATATTCGCTAAACGTCGCTCCACGTCGCTATCACCGACGTATTGCGACATTTTATATGGACGTCGCTAAATACCTATAATTCAGCGACATTTTATTTGAACTAAAAGATTTTTATTAGTGTAATGCTACAAAAAGGTTGTAAGGGGATTTACCTTAACTAAAAGATTTTAGTGATGAAACCCAAAGAGAAAGATTTAGTAGATTATCTCATTCATAAATGTGTGTAACCGTCTGCGTTTCTTGTTTTGTTCCACTATTACATACAATTCGTCTACTATAATCCATGCAATGAAGGTTTTGAATTTAGATGCTATATAGACAACATAGAGATAGTTGTTTCTCTCCATGTGAAGTTTTTGTATTTAGTTGACATTTAATCATATATGACAAGTACATGTGAAATTGTACATCACATTGTAAAAATTGGTAGTTATAGATATAAAATATCAGAAGAGTTTCTAATTGAAATATGTTCAGATCCAAACTTAAAAGATTTATAATACAAGAGATTATATTTTATAAGAATTTACAAAACAAGAAAAAGGGTTAGATTTAGAATTATATAGTTAATAAAGAATAGTCTCAATTGACATTTTATTCAATAATACCTTTTTAAGAGTAAATTTTAACTTTATGAAAATAACTATGTCATGACCCGCACCCGGTATAGGGGCACGAGAGCGTGGGTACGTCCAGCCTACGCCGCAGCATCGGCGGTAGAACGCTGTCTAGGTCTTGATGCTAACTAAACAATCTCACACGAGCATCCGACTCCATGAGGAGACGCGAATACCACAATATAATAGGATCAACATACTCAATCACAACTGTAGCACGATAAGATCTCAAGAAAACAAGATAAAATGCAACATCAGACTAAATTAGAAATAGTCTAACTCAACAATATAAATCCAAGTCTGAACAAGTATGCCGGAGACAAATCCGGTACCGAAAAATAGACAGTTAAGAAACTAACTAGATAACTAGTGAATCCGGCTAAACCTCCCGGAATCACGACTGAACTACCAAGCCAAGTCTCAGCTACTCACCCAGTGGTCCATAAATGTCGGACACCAGTCCTCTAGGCATAGTCTGGAAAATATTTTCCAGTCAGGAAGGAGCAAAGTACATTTCTAATAGCATTTCTATATCAATGATATAAGCTATGTAACAGTGAAATAGATGGAAATATACAGGATGCATGTACATGTACGAGAGATATACAAAAGGAAATACTGGAAATACTGTAAGTAAATGAGGAAAGGAACAATATGTCAATGAGCAAGAATACTATGACTAAGTGTGTGAGTACTAGCTTTAACATGTGATCGGCTTGGGAACTTGATCAGGCTGGTTACATATAATTAGCTATGATTCATGTAAGGTCAGGCTAACCATTTGGTTAGCTATGATGCATGTAGAGGTCAGGCTAATCATATATAACAGCTATGAGGCATGTAATGGTCAGTCCGCTCCCGACGTGAGATGTGGGGTGAGCTATGATGCATGTAGAGTTGGGTATGATCATATATCTACACTTAAATACTCTCCATCCCAGACTGGTATAGTAGATCCAACCATGGTACGCTATGGCACGGGATTCCCTAGGAAGGTAGCAAATCTCCCCGGAAATCAGTGTCTGTACATGCACAAGATAACAATGAAACAAGACTTGTACAAGCTGTCACGCCCCGATCTCCCGCAGGCAATCGGCCGTTCCCGCTAGGCGGGAATCACCCTCGCCAGCGCTCCCGCAGAACGATCGCTTAACCCATCCGGGCGTGATGCCGCACGAGCGTGATCCACGCCCGTGCAAGGCCATGGTTCATTGGCTGGCGGCAAGAGTTCTAAGCCACAGAGTCGCACAGATTGTCCGAGTGCAGCGGAGTCATGAACGCATAGGCGATCGGTAACAGGTTCACTGAGTCGACAATATAGCGGAAGCATTGAAACAAAGTAAAGTAATCTCTTTATTGATATGAACAAGTGTTACAGGCGGCGTATAGCCGAGATTACAAGTCGCTCAAGCCTCTCTCTCTGAAACAGTAAAAGCGTGCCAAGTGGCTACATTTGTGGAATGAATTTACAGGCGATGGTCAGGCGACGCTCCAACATTATGTCTTGTATATGTGCTTCAGTCCCGGACGCACCGTTGCAAGGCTTCAGAGGAAACTCCTGGCCTTAGCACACACGTTGGAGGCATCCGCACCGAACGAGGTTCTCCCGCACCCTGCATACAAACTGGTGGATTATCAGTACATTGAATGCACTGGTGGGGAAGCTACTCGCCCGCTCAACAAATCCAAACACGTAATACAGGTTCCGTGCACAACTATTAAGTTGTCTTTCTAGTTGCCTTAGGATTAGTTTCATGCAAACATTGAATAGCCTAACGTGTCGGGCAGTGCGCCGTGCAACATGAGAAAAAATACGGCGAGACTTACCAACTTACCATCTCCTTCCCTGTCCAAGGCAAACATTGAGGCAAATATCGTTAATTCAAGCACGGTCAAGTATAACATTCAGGAGGCAAAGCATATGCAAACATGAGGGTCATTTTAACATGATCGTTCAGGTGTTAAGTTATTCATTGATGCAATGCAGTAACTCGCACGCGGATAGCCGCTAAGCGAGGATGACTTATCTATATGAACAGTTGTCGCTGGCATAGCCATAAAGGACCAATTTTAGTCTCTAACAAGAATGGGGTGCAGCGAGAATACAGGATGCGCTCCACACCATTTCGTCTTTGCACAGGATGACTAAACAGGAGAGTTACCAATTTTAGTCACTAACGAGAATGGGGTGCAGCGAGAGTACAGGATGCGCTCCACACCATTCCGTCTTTGCATAGGATGACTAAACAGGAGAGTTCCATCCGGATCGGGTCGGCCCCAGTGCCCCGGTGACCACCCGTGGAACGGTGCCTCGTTTCCGAGTTGTCCGCGACATGCAGGTCTGTATTCAGGTCTGGCTAGGCACCGGATCAAGTTCAGGATAGGACATATCATGTTCAATGTACATGCATGATTGTTCACAGTAGTATATCGATTGCCAGGCCAGTTGATTCAGTAGTTTGCTCCACGAGCTGTGATTCAGAGATTTATTCATTCAGGGTGCAGATTCCCTGGTTCGGGAATTGCCTTGGTGACCTAACAGTCCCGGATACTTGCAGGTTCATTCAGGCACGGAACGACTACGTAGTAGTCTTCCGGGGTTTGGATGAAAACATGGCAACATTCAAGCAGGTAAGCATGCGTTTCTAAGGAACATAAGCAGGCACGTTGCTCGGACCCGAAGGTAAGCCGAGAAGTGAAACCGTTAAGGGACTTAGCATGCGAGGGTCTGAATATAAGCAGTATTTCATTTCCATGTTCTAGCAAGCAATACAAGTTGGGATTATTCCCTTAGCTAGGTGCGTTGGATTTATTAGCATGCAGGGGGTGAATCACCTAGCGACTAGCATGAATATTCTAGATTTTATGTGTGCTGGCTAAGCAAGGACAAGTTCACCGTAGCCACCCACCTTAGCGATGATTCGCCTCGGTAGAGCGATACGTCTGAGAGAGCCTCTGAAAGTCTAAGCTGAATTCCTGTAGGGACAAGTCTGGATATCCTTTGCTTCTTAATCGAGGCAAAGCGGGTCGGGACAGTTGCACTATTGCGGATTGAGTCGGCAGTCCGCTCGAGCGGAACAGGGAGTTACATCCTACCCAACTTAGAAAAAGTCTCGTCCTCGAGACTTACTAAGGACAAGCAGTGATCTAGGGTTAAGGCAATCCTAGACAAGTCGTTGTACTTGTTCATTTGGATATTCACTTGCACAAGCGTCGAAATCAGCATATCGCTTAGACTGGATCGTGCGCACTTTCGAAGTGCACTTCTAGCGTGAACACGTCAACCAGCTCAGTGATAGCGAAGTCTTAGCACTCGAGTTTCACCTTTTCCTAAGTCTTGGATGGTGCACTAGTTCAAGGCGTCCCTCGAGTAGATGCATTCAACCAAACTTAGAGTTAGTGAAAATCGGACAAGCTACTAGCGATACTCTCGAAGGGTCCTCACAGGTTGGCACAAAGGCCACTCGCAACATACAACCAGACAAGCAAGCATATCATTCAAACGCATTTTGAAAGTATTTAGACTTATTGTTGGAACATCCCATCGAGGCATTGAGAGAGAGCGTGCACATAACCCACGAACGAGCTTTCGAAACAGAGATATCGAATCGAAGTCCAAAGGCGTAGAAGCCAGGCTCTGATACCAACATGTCACGCCCCGATCTCCCGCAGGCAATCGGCCGTTCCCGCTAGGCGGGAATCACCCTCGCCAGCGCTCCCGCGGAACGATCGCTTAACCCATCCGGGCGTGATGCCGCACGAGCGTGATCCACGCCCGTGCAAGGCCATGGTTCATTGGCTGGCGGCAAGAGTTCTAAGCCACAGAGTCGTACAGATTATCCGAGTGCAGCGGAGTCATGAACGCATAGGCGATCGGTAACAGGTTCACTGAGTCGACAATATAGCGGAAGCATTGAAACAAAGTAAAGTAATCTCTTTATTGATATGAACAAGTGTTACAGGCGGCGTATAGCCGAGATTACAAGTCGCTCAAGCCTCTCTCTCTGAAACAGTAAAAGCGTGCCAAGTGGCTACATTTGTGGAATGAATGTACAGGCGATGGTCAGGCGACGCTCCAACATTATGTCTTGTATATGTGCTTCAGTCCCGGACGCACCGTTGCAAGGCTTTAGAGGGAACTCCTGGCCTTAGCACGCACGTTGGAGGCATCCGCACCGAACGAGGTTCTCCCGCACCCTGCATACAAACTGGTGGATTATCAGTACATTGAATGCACTGGTGGGGAAGCTACTCGCCCGCTCGACAAATCCAAACACGTAATACAGGTTCCGTGTACAACTATTAAGTTGTCTTTCTAGTTGCCTTAGGATCAGTTTCATGCAAACATTGAATAGCCTAATGTGTCGGGCAGTGCGCCGTGCAACATAAGAGAAAATACGACGAGACTTACCAACTTACCATCTCCTTCCCTGTCCAAGGCAAACATTGAGGCAAATATCGTTAATTCAAGCACGGGCAAGTATAACATTCAGGAGGCATAGCATATGCAAACATGAGGGTCATTTTAACATGATCGTTCAGGTGTTAAGTCATTCATTGATGCGATGCAGTAACTCGCACGCGGATAGCCGCTAAGCGAGGATGACTTATCTATATGAACAGTTGTCGCTGGCATAGCCATAAAGGACCAATTTTAGTCTCTAACGAGAATGGGGTGCAGCGAGAATACAGGATGCGCTCCACACCATTTCGTCTTTGCACAGGATGACTAAACAGGAGAGTTACCAATTTTAGTCACTAACGAGAATGGGGTGCAGCGAGAGTACAGGATACGCTCCACACCATTCCGTCTTTGCACAGGATGACTAAACAGGAGAGTTCCATCCGGATCGCGTCGGCCCCAGTGCCCCGGTGACCGCCCGTGGAACGGTGCCTCGTTTCCGAGTTGTCCGTGATATGCAGGTCTGTATTCAGGTCTGGCTAGGCACAGGATCAAGTTCAGGATAGGACATATCATGTTCAATGTACAGGCATGATTGTTCACAGTAGTATATCGATTGCTAGGCCAGTTGATTCAGTAGTTTGCTCCACGAGCTGTGATTCAGTGATTTATTCATTCAGGGTGCAGATTCCCTGGTTTGGGAATTGCCTTGGTGACCAAACGGTCCCGGATACTTGCAGGTTCATTCAGGCACGGAACGACTACGTAGTAGTCTTCCGGGGTTTGGATGAAAACATGGCAACATTCAAGCAGGTAAGCATGCGTTTCTAAGGAACATAAGCAGGCACGTTGCTCGGACCCGAAGGTAAGCCGAGAAGTAAAACCGTTAAGGGACTTAGCATGCGAGGGTCTGAATATAAGCAGTATTTCATTTCCATGTTCTAGCAAGCAATACAAGTTGGGATTATTCCCTTAGCTAGGTGCGTTGGATTTATTAGCATGTAGGGGGTGAATCACCTAGCGACTAGCATAAATATTCCAGATTTTATGTGTGCTGGCTAAGCAAGGACAAGTTCACCGTAGCCACCCACCTTAGCGATGATTCGCCTCGGTAGAGCGATACGTCTGAGCGAGCCTCTGAAAGCCTAAGCTGAATTCCTGTAGGGACAAGTCTGGATATCCTTTGCTTCTTAATCGAGGCAAAGCGGGTCGGGACAGTTGTACTATTGCCGATTGAATCGGCAGTCCGCTCGAGCGGAACAGGGTGTTACACAAGCTACACCATGAACAAGGAATAATATCTCATGACGAGATCCGTATATACCAATCCGTGTAACCAGCGTGTCGAGAATATGAATATTTACACTAGATACAATGAACATAGGGGATATCATAAATAAGAAGCAAATTAGAGAATGTACTCGCCTTGGGTCCTTAGCTAGTAATACCAATATTCTGTCACAGAGTATCGTCTAGATGATCCAACAGTCCTATAGACATATAATATAATACAATATTGCATCAGACATTACATTAACACAACACAAATACATTGAACTCAGGGGCTATGCCTGGTATGGCATTGGTCAACTAGGGTTAAGTGCGCGTCAAGTTGCACGGGCGTCGCGTCTGTGATTGCTGTGCAAGATAGACGGTCAAAAGGATACGGGGCTCGCCAGTACGTCAGTGTACATGTGGCAGACTGCTAACAGTTCACAAGGTCAAAAGGTCATGTGTAGTTACGGGGTATCCGTATTTACACTCGGGTCATCTAGTAGAGACATATATAGAAATGTACATATTATACTCAGAATATATATATACCAATTAAATACGTATATAATATATATAAGTGTATATCAGTAATTTTGTACCAAAAGACGTATAAGTGTATATACATTAAATAGAAATATATATTATATATATATTTATATGTTATAAATATACATAACACATTTATACATAACAACCATTTTTTAGAATATATATATATATATATATATATATATATATATATATATATATATATATATATATATATACTAGTGAAAATATACATATGTTATATTTATATATATGTATATATACCAATACAATACATATACTATATACTTGTATATATATGTATATATATACATCAATACATACATACTAGAATATACATATATACAAATACAAATATATATATATACATATATATATATATATATATATATATATATATATATATATATATATATATATATATATATACCAAAATAATACTTATACTATATACAAGTATATTTATACCAAAATACGTTTATATATAAATATACCACAATACATTATTTAACATATAACATTAAATACGTATATACTAATTTATATATACATTGATTACATATATATATAAATAGAGAATACACGATATATATATATATATATATATATATATATATATATATATATATATATATATATATATATATATATACTAATACACACATGTATACAATACGATGAAGGAGGGAAGAGGGAGAGGCTTACGGTGGTGATAGGGTGGATGATGGTGGTGGTGCCGGAGTTCAGGCCGGAGTCGACGGAGTTGCTGGTTCGTCGGAGGAGATGGAGGGGGAGCTGGCCGGAGTGCAACTGCGGAGGTAGCAATGGTGGTGGTTCGGGGAAGGATGCAGGGAGGAGTGGGGAATGCAGGAGGAGGAGGAAGACGGGGTCGGAGCTCGGCTGTGCGGGTGGAGTTGCAGCGGGCCGGGCTCGAACTTGGCCGGAGGAGGTGTCGTGTGGTGGTGGTGAACGGAGGAGTGGAGTCGAGGGGATATACAGCGAGGTCGGAGGAGCTAGGAGTCGGCTGGGTGTGGTCTAGCGGGATGTCGGGGTCGGTGCAGGGAGAAGTGGGCTGTGTCGGAGTTCAGGCCGGAGTCGACTGGCTGACCGGGCCGGAGGAGGCTCGGGATGAGCTGGGTGGTGATAGTCGGGTTGGCCGCCGGGGAATGACAGTGGTGAGGCGGTGTAGAACTGGGGGGAAGCAGTGGCTGCGGGGTGGGAGCTGGCCGGGTGGAGGAATACAGCAGGAGGTTGATGTCGACGGTGGTGGCTGAGGGGAGTCGGAAGAGAAGGGGAGGAAGGTGGTGAGGTTCGTGGTGGTGCAGCGAGGGGGCTCCGGGCGGTGGAGTAGCAGCTCTGCGGAGAGCGGGGTCGACTGACCGGAGCTGTGGCCGGAGATGGGAACGGAGGGAAGGAGCTCGGCTGAGGTGAAGCCGCGGGGCAGGGACGAGCCGGTGCAGCACAGCCAGAGAAGAGGCTGAGGGATGAGGGAGATGGAGTGGTCGTGGGCTATGCCGGAGCAGGGAGTCGGCTCGCCGGAGTAGCAGGCCGGGGTGGCTGGAGGTTGAAGGAGGGTGGTGGTTTTGTTTTGGTGTTGGTGATGGTTTGTATTTGTGAAGAATATATATGGAGAGGGTGGTTTTATAGGTGGGAGGAGATGATGTGACCTCCTAGGAATTAGGGCCGGCCAAGTATTGGGATGGGGTTGCTTTGGAGAAAGGGTTGAGGTGTATAATGGAGAGGATGTTGTGTGGTGATGATGGCTCCATTTAAAATGGAAGGCCTAGATTTAACATGGAGAAAAATGCAACAAAAGGAGGAGAGAGAGGTTGGGTTGACTAGTCAAGATAGGGGGTTGGTTTCTTCATTTGGTTTAAACCAATAGGATGGTGACACATCATTGCAGTTTTGCAATTAAGCCCCCAACAATTAAAAAATTGCACAGAAGTGGGTTTTGGAATTTAATTGATTTAAACTAAATGCAATTGGTGTTCTTAAATTAATTGGAAGTACAAGGGGCCAAAATTTGGTTGGGACGCAAATATCATTAGTGAAGAAGACTCAGAACAAGATATTATCCTAATTTGGGTTGCATGAAAAAATGGGTCAAGATTGCATCCAATTTTGATTCGAACGCACAACGATACAAAGTTGAATTTTATTTAGAAATTAAATAAATGTCCGCGACGAATATTGTGCGGCTAAAATAAAGCACAAGAGAGCATAATTATGAGTTACAAAAAGGTCCGAATGGAAGGCGGGCACGTCTAGGGCAAGGTTGTGGAATTTGTTGGAAGGCAAAAGCTAGGGTAGCGCTCCAAATATCGAAGCAACGGTAAGGTGCAACAATTAAATAAATTATGGTAATTAATTACTACCTCCAATAATTAAATTCTAAATAAAACAATTAAATACATAATCCCATAATTCGGTCAGCTGTTCATCTAGTGGGCTTCTAGGTCAAGTCTACTAGCTCAAACATTAATGAACACTGTATATAATAATATATTTAAATACACATCTCACACAATTATTTAAATTAAATACACGTATCAAGAAATCATTTAATATAACTGCCATAATATTAATAATATATAAAAAGTCAAAAATACCCCTGTTTTTGGAATGTGGTAGTGACAAGTCTACCCTCCTTAAAAGAATTTCGTCCTCGAAATTTAAAATCCTCATAGTAGTATTTACTCATACACATTATTATTTTCTCTCAAAGTTTAAATTCATCAACCACGAAATCAGGTAATAATCCACAATGTCTTTTCACAATTTTTAAAATTCTGTAATTATCGTATTCCTGAAAATCCTCGAATTTAAAATCAAAGTCCATTTTTATCACAATTTCCCCCAAAATTTTAAGTTAATATTTAAATACTCGAAATTTAACATCCACTCCTCTAATTTAATTTCAATCAATGCATATATATATATATATATATATATATATATAACATTGAAATCTCGTCCCAAAAAGTTTGAATTCAAACACTAATCCATCAATGATCTTATTCCTTGGTTTCCTTTTTCCTCAAAATACTCGACAACGCGATACCTATGGATTTTAATGCAACATCCAATATATAAAATTTTAAATTCATATCTTGCAATCAAATAGATTTAATGATACTCTACTAAATCTCCTCGAGTTTTTAATGATAAATTATATCTAAATCAATAATCATCAATCCTACCATATTAAATTTTTAACCTCCTATTTAAATTTATGTTTATCCTCGAATTTAATAATAATTTAATCATATCTCAATCTTGATAAAATCAATGATTCGTCAATTCTGCCATATTAAATCCTTAACTCTTTATTTAAATTAATGCTTATCCTCCAATTTTTTTTTAAGCATCTCGTTTCTCTTGTCAAGTCATAACCTCTTCATAAATCTACTATGGTCAAACCCCAATAATCATGGTCTAAGAAAATTCTACCTACAGCCATGCAATATAAGAAAATATGTACGGTCATGTGTCTTTTGTCATGGTATTGCAGTCTTTGTCAGGGTGTACTACTAACTACATTCTAACAAGAAAATCATGCATACGAACTACAGTACTAGGGAAATCAGTCAATCAATCAAAATAGAAAGGAACAGAAGGAAGAACAGAACATAGTCTTCTAACCCATTACTTGGATATCTTCATCTTCTAATATTCACTTAACTCTAGCACATTCACTAACTAATTTCTATCCTTGTATACTGGTACCCATATCAACTAATCATTAGTCCACAACATCCATGAATACATCCATATTGCACAAACCTGTCTATTAATACCAAAATATGATACCAAGAACCTCTAACACAATCATAGGTCAAATGATGCATGTAAAGTTTGATACCTCTATCTCTTTAGGTACCTCTGTTCTACTATAAGTACACCCACTGCTAGTTCTCGTTCCTACTACAATTGTTCATACTAGTTGTTCTTATCACTCAAGTGCACACCAAGTGTAACACACCATACTAAGTACTGTTCTCTCTAATACAACTCTAGATGGACACCCAAGTCTGTTTGCAGTGCCATCTCAATCATGCCCAAGTCAACAGATCCTTACGTATGCACTTCCTCCACTCATATACTAATATATATTTCTTACCCACCGTAAAAATTTAATCCTAAAAATGAGATCATCAAAGTTTAACTTCTCGAACGATTTAAAATAAGAGACATATACTTCCTCAAAAGTCAAATACTCAACATCGAATAAATTTTTTTTATCACTTCTAAAATCTTTATAGCTTGACTATGTTTATTGAATCAAATTTGGAATCCTCAAAATTTAATAACATAGAATCTCAACTCCTCAAAATTCTTAAAAATTGAAATTCATTTCCACTCTTCAATTTTTAAATCCACAAATATACATTTAAATGCTCACGGTCTCTAATACTCGAGGTGCACTCAATACACCCATTGTCTACAACTCTCAACTGTGTACTAAAATTGTACCGCCCGAATCACTTGCACTATTACCTCCAAATGATCAAAGTTATCATCACATGTATTTTCTCCAATGATTTTCTATCTATATTAACTGATATACTAATTTAATATTATCATACAAGGCACTTACTATTAGCACCTTGCTCAACTAATTCCTCGATATAGAATCATTAGTACCCTTGGTATGATAACACTAGCTTCATTATTGGATCATCTCATCAAACCTATTAGAACTCACGATTATTTGCGCCTTCCATAACACCCATGTTTCACTTTACTCTCATGGGCATGTATATGGTTCTTTATCTCGATTGATGTATATGTATTTCCCTTTAATCTTTTACAACCTGTTAAACTAACCTGTGATACGCTTCACTATTTTTATTACCAATCCTGATATTTCTATACTCAAGACATCTCATTATAACTCTTTATGCATATATATTTCTTTACTTTTAACACACCCGATATCAATTATCAAATTGAACATCATGCTCCATTAATCCTTAACACAATTCCTGGATACTTAATTGTTTATATAGATCATCCAATTACATAATCATGATTATCCACTGTAGCGCCCCGTTCTCCCGATGCGGAGAGCGCGGCTAAGAAACACAAGTTGGTATCGTTCGATTGGGATAGATTGAATTAAGAACTCGTCCTCGTTATGGATTTGTTTCTTCGGAATCGATTCCCATATTCAGTGGACTGCGCCCCAAGGATCGGCTTAGCGGCAGAGTCAGGAGGGACCTCTCCGCTGCTATCATTTATTGCCTCGGTTTTCGATGTCGCTTGTTGCTTTCGGTCTTTGAGTTGGTTTTGGGACTTGCTTGTTTTCTTGAACGGTTTTGATGGTTTTCATTGTTTCCGTTCATTGACTTGCACTTCTATTCCGAGATTGGAAAGAGAGGAAGAAGTATTAATCGAGCTGTTCGTGTGCAGGTGAACGAGCAGTAGTCGGCTTGCGAGCGGAGTCGTGAAGCGCCTCTTTCCTTCTTCTTTCCAAAAATCTAAGTGAGTGGCTACCAACCCGATTAGCTAGTCCTGCTTCCAAGCTTCACAGCTAATCGATCTGCACTCTTCTATGCCCCGATCAAACGATACCAAGTAATAATAAAAGAAACCAAGATAAAAGACAAATATACTTGGTTATTATGCTTGTCAATCAAACCTGTGAACTGTTGCCTTATCGTATGCTTGTTCGTGCAAATGTTCTATAAAATGTACTAAGTATAGAACACATCTTGTATATGCATAATTGTTCAGGGAGGCTATGCAAAATAAATCATGCAATACTGCTTGTCGTGTACTCGTGTTCTTGCACTCGTGTTGCCTCAAATGCATGACTGTTAACTTGTTCATCGTGTTCGATCATGGACAACTTGTGCACAAGGTATTGGTTTTGCGGACGGTCGCTGGGGCACTGGCACCGATCCGATCCGGGCGAAACTCGTGTGTAGTCTTCGTGTTCGGGACCGGATAGCTTGCAGCGCAATCGTGTTCTCTCGTAGTATGCTATCCTTGTCCCCGGCTACGTCCATTATGGCAACCATGCCAGTGATCATCGTGTATATTTAAACCTGTTGCATACTAACTTGTGTCTTCGTGGCAGGGAAGGCATGGTAAGTATTGTGCAGGTAATTCAGACGGTCAGGTAAAATCCACCTAACGATGGCACGTTCTTTTCGGTAAATTCAATATGCTGCTTACTTGTAAATGAACTAAGGCAAGATAGAAACCCACAAATATGCATGCTTCACTAAACAACGTGTTGATTGGTATAGTCAGGCTAGCTCGCCTTCACCAGCATGTTTCGATATGCTGACCCTCGTTGAAACAGGTTCTCCGTACTAAGGCGAACCGAGCGAGGAGCCGAAGTCGTCTTCCCGATCCAGTCCAGCTGTTGGCGCATCTTCACCGCGCCCCTGTAGCCTTTTGAAGTCCGAAGCTGCAACTCTTCATACACAAATGCAGCTCCGTGGCAAAGCCATCCTCCAGCCTGGAGGTCTTTATCGTTTTGAGTTTATAAAAGGATGTAATGTACATGACTGCTATCTCATTTTGAGTCATCTCTTTTGTAAGCCGTTCGGCATATTAGCTGACTCGTTCAGGAGTTTGTAATAGATGTTCATTATCAATAAAGAGAACTTTTCTATGTTTCAAATCTGTATTTCAATTTATCTGCGTACTCTGAATATGTGCTTGCTATGCAAATCATTAAAGCCTTGTGCGGGCACAACTCCAGGCCCGCACGGCGGTTACGACTCGGGGGACGCCTCGGGGCGTGACAAAGTGGTATCAGAGCACAGATTCAAAGTTCCTTAGACTTCGTGCTGGAAAAGTTCCTTTAACGATCAAATTCCTGTGCAAACTCTTGAACTCGCTAGGCCAAAATGAGATACATTCATGCAATAAGTCCATAATACATTATGATCCTAATGTAATTTACCTTCTTTTGAAGGAATGGCTCCAGCGCAATCTGCAGCGCAAGCCCCGGATGAAACTAAGGCCTAGGAAGTAGTTCGGGCACTTCGGGAAGTTCAGAAAGCCAGCGAACCACGCCAAGCATCGATCCCGTTCAGCAAATATTGCGGATGTTGGGGGAAAACCAACAAAGGGACGAGGCTCGCCATGAACGGGCTGAGAAGCGGGCGAAAGAGAGTCAGCTCAAGTTTCAAGACAATATAGAAGCACGATTCTCAGTCCAACAGAAGCAGGTAGATACCCTACAGCAGATCGTTCAGACTTTGGCATCCAACCAGTCCGCGGCAACGCCAGCGACTCCGGTGGAACAGCCCGTGCTTGAAGTAGAGACGCCGCAAATTCCGAGGGCGAGGGAAGTGACTGCCTTCGACTTTGGCCACTTCAAGAAAGTCTGCAACACCCCATTCAACGGGACTGAGGACCCAGTCGTAGCTCTAGATTGGTTGGCCGAACTTGAAGATCACTTTTCTCTGCTAGAGGTCCCCGAAGATAAGCGCGTCTCCTGCGCGCAACTACAGCTCCGCCTCAATGCACACGATTGGTGGGACGTGCATCGACGATCTCTCCAATTTGATCACGGAGAGGAGGCGATCTCGTGGACGACTTTTCGTGCCGCGTTCGAAGAGGAGTATGTACCCCCTCCAGTCCAACGCCAGATGGAGAACGAGTTCGTGCAGCTGCGGCAAGGCAGCATGACAGTTAAAGAGTACTCCGCCGAGTTCAACCGACTCTCCAAATTCGCTAGGGCCTATTTACCTGATGCAGCGAGTCGAGCTAGAAGGTTTGAAGGTGGACTACGCCCTGTCATCCATTCGCACGTAGCCGTTCCTCAGTATCGTACGATGCGTGAAGTCATGAATCACGCCCTATCGCTTGAACCTCACTATCCTCACGTTCCTGTCGGCGCTGTGCATACCTACACTCACAAACGCCAAAGCAACGACAGAGGAAATAACGCTGCAAAGCGTCAGAACGACGGTAGTCAACAAATAAAGCATTGGAACATTATGTGTCGGTTCTGTAAAAAGACTGGACACGACAAGAAGGACTGCCGCTTGAGACTTGGATTATGCCTCGCTTGTGGACGTTTAGGCCATGCCATTAATTCCTGTCCGAACCTTCCTGATCGTCGTCCCCAACGAAATAATCCCTAACGGTAAGTTCTACCCTAAGTTTCGGGACGAAACTTCCAATTAGTTGGGTAGGATGTAGCGCCCCGTTCTCCCGATGCGGAGAGCGCGGCTAAGAAACACAAGTTGGTATCGTTCGATCGGGATAGATTGAATTAAGAACTCGTCCTCGTTATGGATTTGTTTCTTCGGAATCGATTCCCATATTCAGTGGACTGCGCCCCAAGGATCGGCTTAGCGGTAGAGTCAGGAGGGACCTCTCCGCTGCTATCTTTTATTGCCTCGGTTTTCGATGTCGCTTGTTGCTTTTGGGCTTTGAGTTGGTTTTGGGACTTGCTTGTTTTCTTGAACAGTTTCGATGGTTTTCATTGTTTTCGTTCATTGACTTGCACTTCTATTCCGAGATTGGAAAGAGAGGAAGAAGTATTAATCGAGCTGTTCGTGTGCAGGTGAACGAGCAGTAGGCGGCTTACGAGCGGAGTCGTGAAGCGCCTCTTTCCTTCTTCTTTCCAAAAATCTAAGTGAGTGGCTACCAACCCGATTAGCTAGTCCTGCTTCCAAGCTTCACAGCTAATCGATCTGCACTCTTCTATGCCCCGATAAAACGACACCAAGTAATAATAAAAGAAACCAAGATAAAAGACAAATATACTTGGTTATTATGCTTGTCAATCAAACCTGTGAACTGTTGCCTTATCGTATGCTTGTTCGTGCAAATGTTCTATAAAATGTACTAAGTATAGAACACATCTTGTATATGCATAATTGTTCAGGGAGGCTATGCAAAATAAATCATGCAATACTGCTTGTCGTGTACTCGTGTTCTTGCACTCGTGTTGCTTCAAATGCATGACTGTTAACTTGTTCATCGTGTTCGATCATGGACAACTTGTGCACAAGGTATTGGTTCTGCGGACGGTCGCTGGGGCACTGGCACCGATCCGATCCGGGTGGAACTCGTGTGTAGTCTTCGTGTTCGGGACCGGATAGCTTGCAGCGCAATCGTGTTCTCTCGTAGCATGCTATCCTTGTCCCCGGCTACGTCCATTATGGCAACCATGCCAGTGATCATCGTGTATATTTAAACCTGTTGCATACTAACTTGTGTCTTCGTGGCAGGGAAGGCATGGTAAGTATTGTGCAGGTAATTCAGACGGTCAGGTAAACTCTACCTAACGGTGGCACGTTCTTTTTGGTAAATTCAATATGCTGCTTACTTGTAAATGAACTAAGGCAAGATAGAAACCCACAAATATGCATGCTTCACTAAACAACGTGTTGATTGGTATAGTCAGGCTAGCTCGCCTTCACCAGCATGTTTCGATATGCTGACCCTCGTTGAAACAGGTTCTCCGCACTAAGGCGAACCGAGCGAGGAGCCAAAGTCGTCTTCCCGATCCAGTCCAGCTGTTGGCGCATCTTCACCGCGCCCCTGTAGACTTTTGAAGTCCGAAGCTGCAACTCTTCATACACAAATGCAGCTCCGTGGCAAAGCCGTCCTCCAGCCTGGAGGTCTTTATCGTTTTGAGTTTATAAAAGGATGTAATGTACAGGACTGCTATCTCATTTTGAGTCATCTCTTTTGTAAGTCGTTCGGCATATTAGCTGACTCGTTCAGGAGTTTGTAATAGATGTTCATTATCAATAAAGAGAACTTTTCTATGTTTCAAATCTGTGTTTCAATTTATCTGCGTACTCTGAATATGTGCTTGCTATGCAAATCATTAAAGCCTTGTGCGGGCGCAACTCCAGGCCCGCACGGCGGTTACGACTCGGGGGACGCCTCGGGGCGTGACATCCACGACGGGTATGTTGGCTCTGATACTAACTCTTGGAACTATCACTGATACTCTATACTCTCATTTACTCATAGTACTATAATGACACATATCCTAGAACTATTGCTACAAGGTACTATGCTATGGTTTAACTCTAGATTAAGGCCTACTGCTCACATGTCCAACTAGGAAACACTTACAAACTCGCAAGCAACACTCAGTCAATACTAATACTCAAGACACAGACATAATTACAAGTCACTAATTATCATACTTAACAAGGAATCCTCAAAATATAGAAGCTCAAAAAGACTGGATTGAGGACTGAAGGTATTTCTGCTGCTAGCAGACAAAGAAACGATAGAATAAGTCCTGTAATAACAGAAATAGATAAGTGTTGAGATGAGACTTTAAGAACCAATTTAAGATACAACCTGATAATCATACACGTCTGTCCAAAATCATGACACTCAGAATCCTCGCCACGCCAGTAAGCATAGGTGCGATAAACGACAGGTTCCGTAACTAAGGTATGCAACCCTATAATCATGTCATCTAGAATCCTCGCCACGCCAACTAGTATGGCTGCGAAAGACTCTAAGTTTCATAACTACAGTATGTACATCCAAGTCAGGTTCCTACGTTCTCGTCACGACAACTAGTATGGCTGCGATAAACTCTAGGTTCCATAACCAAAGTAGACGTTTTACCTTTCTCACTGTCCTCATCAATATATGCCATCAGATGATACCATAAATTTTAGCCCGTAAAATTCATCTCGATATAAAATCAACTCAACAACGATACCAAGAATTTAAATTTAACAACTGGTCAACAAGAATCAAACTCAATATCAACGAGTGAGGATGGACGGAAACAAGGCGAAGGATTTAAATTGGAAATTATAATAAGATTCTCAAGGGGTCGTCCCAGGAATCTCTCAAGAATTTTGTGATTGAGTATCCTCTCTCATCCTAGTATCCTATGTCCTATATTCTATAGCAGGCACGCAGTAGTACAACTATGACGTCGTACTACCACGACATCGCACAACTTGCAAAGTCTGACCTGCATGGGCCACCACTAAAAATGTGTCACAACCCGCACCCGGTATAGGGGCACGAGAGCATGGGTACGTCCAGCCTACGCCGCAGTATCGGCGGTAGAATGCTGTCTAGGTCTTGATGCTAACTAAACAATCTCACACGAGCATCCGACTCCATGAGGAGACGCGGATACCATAATATAATAGGATCAACATACTCAATCACAACTATAGCACGATAAGATCTCAAGGAAACAAGATAAAATACAACATCAGTCTAAATTAGAAATAGTCTAACTCAACAATATAAATCCAAGTCTGAACAAGTATGCCGGAGACAAATCCGGTACCGAAAAATAGACAGTTAAGAAACTAAATAGATAACTAGTGAATCCAGCTAAACCTCCCGGAATCACGACTGAACTACCAAGCCAAGTCTCAGCTACTCACCCTGTGGTCCATAAATGTCGGACACCAGTCCTCTAGGCATAGTCTGAAAAATATTTTCTAGTCAGGAAGAAGCAAAGTACATTTCTAATAGCAGTTCTATATCAATGATGTAGCAGTGAAATAGATGAAAATATACATGATGCATGTACATGTACGAGAGATATACAATAGGAAATACTGGAAATACTGTAAGTAAATACGGAAAGGAACAATATGTCAATGAGCAAGAATACTATGACTAAGTGTGTGAGTACTAGCTTTAACATGTGATCGGCTTGGGAACTTGATCAGGCTGGTTACATATGATTAGCTATGATTTGTAGTGCCCCGTTTCTCCTATTCGAGGAGCGCGGCTAAGAAACACAAGACGGTATCGTTCGATCGGGATAGATTGAATTAAGAACTCGTCCTCGTTATGGATTTGTTTCTTCGGAATCGATTCCCATATTCAGTGGACCGTGCCACCGGGATCGACTTAGCGGCAGAGTCAGGAGGGACCTCTCCGCTGCTATCTTTTATTGTCTCGGTTTTTGATGTCGCTTGTTGCTTTCGTGCTTTGAGTTGGTTTTGGGATTTGCTTGTTTTCCTTGAACGATTTCGATGGTTTTCATTATTTCGTTCATTACACTGCATTTCAATTCCGAGATTGGAAAGAGTGGAAGGAGTATTGATCGAGTTGTTCGTGCAATGCAGGTGAACGAACAGTAGGCGGCTTGCGAGCGGAGTCGTGAAGCGCCTCTTTCCTTCTCCTTTTCTTCCAACCAAGTGAGTGGCTACCATCCCGATTAGCTAGCCCTGCTTCCAAGCTTCATACCCTAAAATCGTGCACTCTTCTTTGCCCGGATCAAACGATACCAAGTAATAATAAAACATACCAAGATAAAACGGGAATAGACTTGGTTTGTATTGCTTGTCATTCAACTTGGGAACGATTACTTACACTGCATGCTTATTCGTTTGGAATATTCAACATATGTTTCAATTTTAGTTAGAATACATGTTTCTTCTATAAATTGTGCTATGAATATGGAACACACTTTAATTTGGCATAGATTGATCAGTAAGACTTTGCAAAACTGTTTGGCTATGGAGCTTGCTCCTATTCATTCAAAATTCGTTTGAAATAATTTGAACTAAATGTGCTTGATCATGGACAACTTGTGCACAAGGTATTTTTGGCTTCCGCGGACGGCCGCCAGGGCACTGGGGCCGATCCGATCCAGGAGGAAGAGTTCGTATAGTCGTTTGTCATAGACAGGATGCTATGTAGCGGGGCTCGCCACCTGCGTTGCATATCATCCTTGTCCCGAGACTATAACCCGTCCCTTTGTGGCATCATGCCAGTGATCCCTGTGTATATTTAAACCTGTTGCATACTAACTTGTATCTTCGTGGCAGGGAAGGCAAGGTAAGTATTGTGCAGGTCATGCATACGGACAGGTAAAATCCACCGAACGGTGGCATGTTCATTTCAGTAAATTCTATATGCTGCTTACTTGTAAATGAACTAAGGCAAGATAGAAACCCACAAAATATGCATGCTTCATTAAAACAACGTGTTGATTGGTATAGTTCGGTTAGCTCGCCATCACCAGTATGTTTCGATATGCTGACCCTCGTTGAAACAGGTTCTCCGCACCAAGGCGAACCGAGCGAGGAGCCGAAGTCGTCTTCCCGATCCAGTCCAGCTGTTGGCGCATCTTTACCGCACCCCTTGAAGCATTTTGAAGTCAGAAGCTTGCAACTCTTCATACACAAATACAGCTTCGTGGCAAAGCCGTCCTCTAGCCTGGAGGTCTTTATCATTTTGAGTTTATAAAGGGATGTAATGTACAGGACTGCTATCTCATTTTAAGTTAACACTTTTGTAAGCCATTTGGCATATTAGCTGATTCGTTCAGGAGTTTGTAATAGATATTCATTATCAATAAAGAGAACTTTTCCATGTTTCAAATCTGTGTTTCAATTTATCTGCGTACTCTGAATATGTGCTCGTTATGCAAAATACTTAAGCCTTGTGCGGGCGCAACCCCAGGCCCGCACGGCGGTCACGATTCGGGGGACGCCTCAAAAGATTCTACGGAATCGGGTCGTGACATAATGGTATCAGAGCACAGATTCAAGTTCCTTAGACTTCGTGCTGGAAAAGTTCCTTTAACGATCAAATTCCTGTGCGAACTCTTGAACTCGTTAGGCCAAAATGAGATACATTCATGCAATAAGTCCATAATACATTATGATTCTAATGTAATTTACCTTCTTTTGAAGGAATGACACCAACGCAATCTGCAGCGCAAGTACCGAACGAAACATAGGAAAGTAGTTCGGGCACTTCGGGAAGCCCTCAGAGCCAGCGCGGCATATCTAAAGTCGATCCGCTTGAGCGGGTAATACAAATGTTAGAATCGCAACGACAAAGAGATGATGCTCGCCAAGCCAAGTTCGAAAGCAATTTAGAGACCAGATTCTCAGTCCAACAGAAGCAGGTAGATACCCTGCAACAGATCGTTCAGACTTTGGCTGCCAACCATTCTGCCGCAACGACAACGACTCCGGTGGAACAGCCCGTGCTTGAAGTAGAGATGCCACAAATTCCAAGGCCGAAGGACGTGACTGCCTTCAACTTGGGCCACTTCAAGAAAGTCTGCAACACCCCATTCAACGGGACTGAGGACCCAGTGGTAGCTCTAGATTGGCTGGCCGAATTTGAAGATCACTTCGCTCTGCTAGAGGTCCCCGAAGAGAAGCGCGTCGCCTGGGCGCAACTTCAGCTCCGCCTCAACGCGCACGATTGGTGGAACGTGCATCGACGATCTCTCCAATTTGATCACGGAGAGGAGGCGATCTCGTGGACGACTTTTCGTGCCGCGTTTGAAGAGGAGTTTATACCCCCTCCAGTACATCGTCAATTTGAAAACGAGTTCGTGCAGCTACGACAGGGCAGTATGACAGTTAAGCAATATTCCGTCGAATTCAACCGACTCTCCAAATTCGCTAGGGCCTATTTACATGATGCAGCGAGTCGAGCTAGAAGGTTTGAAGGTGGTTTGCGCCCTGCCATCCAAGCGCACGTGGTCAACAATCTGTACGATCTAATGCGTGAAGTCATGAATCACGCCCTATCCCTTGAACCGCAGTATCCTCACGTTTCCACCGGCGCTGTGCATACCTACAATCACAAACGCCAAGGCAACGAGAGAGGAAACAACACTACAAAGCGACAAAACAACGGTGGACGGAACAAGACAAATGAAGGAGTGCGTTGTGAGCACTGCCACAGGCCGGGGCACACCATCGTTAATTGTTACTTGAAGAATGGGTCTTGTTACAACTGTGGCAAAAACGGACACTTGATTCGAAACTGTCCGCTCCCAGATCGCCGCCAGCAACAAAATAATCCCTAACGGTTGGTTCTATTCCTAAGTTTCGGGACGAAACTTCCAATTGGTTGGGTAGGATGTAGCGCCCCGTTCCTCCTATTCGAGGAGCGCGACTAAGAAACACAAGACGGTATCGTTCGATCGGGATAAATTGAATTAAGAACTCGTCCTCGTTATGGATTTGTTTCTTCGGAATCGATTCCCATATTCAGTGGACCGTGCCCCCGGGATCGACTTAGCGGCAGAGTCAGGAGGGGCCTCTCCGCTGCTATCTTTTACTGCCTCGGTTTTCGATGTCGCTTGTTGCTTTCGTGCTTTGAGTTAGTTTTGGGATTTGCTTATTTTTCTTGAATGGTTTCGATGGTTTTCATTGTTTTTGTTCATTGCACTGCATTTCAATTCCGAGATTGGAAAGAGTGGAAGGAGTATTGATCGAGCTATTCATGCAATGCAGGTGAACGAGCAGTAGGCGGCTTGCGAGCGGAGTCGTGAAGCGCCTATTTCCTTCTCCTTTCCTTCCAACCAAGTGAGTGGCTACCATCCCGATTAGCTAGCCCTGCTTCCAAGCTTCACACCCTAAAATTGTCCACTCTTTTTTGCCCCGATCAAACGATACCAAGTAATAATAAAACATACCAAGATAAAACGGGAATAGACTTGGTTTGTATTGCTTGTCATTCAACTTGGGAATGATTACTTACACTGCATGCTTATTCGTTTGGAATGTTCAACATATGTTTCAATTTTAGTTAGAATACATGTTTCTTCTATAAATTGTGCTATGCATATGGAACACACTTTAATTTGGCATAGATTGATCAGTAAGACTATGCAAAACTGTTTGGCTATGGAGCTTGCTCCTATTCGTTCGAAATTCGTTTGAAATAATTTGAACTAAATATGCTTGATCACGGACAACTTGTGCACAAGGTATTTTTGGCTTCCGCGGACGGCCGCCAGGGCACTGGGGCCGATCCGATCCGGGCGAAAGAGTTCGTATAGTCGTTTGTCATAGACGGGATGCTATGTAGCGGGGCTCGCCACCTGCGTTGCATATCATCCTTGTCCCGAGACTATAACCCGTCCCTTTGTGGCATCATGCTAGTGATCCCTGTGTATATTTAAACCTGTTACATACTAACTTGTGTCTTCGTGGCAGGGAAGGCAAGGTAAGTATTGTACAGGTCAATCAGACGGACAGGTAAAATCCACCGAACGGTGGCACGTTTATTTCAGTAAATTCTATGTGCTGCTTACTTGTAAATGAACTAAGGCAAGATAGAAACCTACAAAATATGCATGCTTCATTAAAACAACGTGTTGATTGGTATAGTTCGGTTAGCTCGCCTTCACCAGTATGTTTCCACATGCTGACCCTCGTTGAAACAGGTTCTCCGCACCAAGGCGAACCGAGCGAGGAGTCGAAGTCGTCTTCCCGATCCAGTCCAGCTGTTGGCGCATCTTCACCGTGTCCCTTAAAGCATTTTGAAGTCAGAAGCTTGCAACTGTTCATATACAAATACAGCTTCATGGCAAAGCCGTCCTCCAGCCTGGAGGTCTTTATCATTTTGAGTTTATAAAGGGATGTAATGTATAGGACTGCTATCTCATTTTGAGTCAACACTTTTGTAAGCCGTTTGGCATATTAGCTGACTCGTTCAGGAGTTTGTAATAGATGTTCATTATCAATAAAGAGAACTTTTACATGTTTCAAATCTGTGTTTCAATTTATCTGCGTACTCTGAATATGTGCTCGTTATGCAAAATACTTAAGCCTTGTGCGGGCACAACCCCAGGCCCGCACGGCGGTCACGATTCGGGGGACGCCTCAAACGATTCTACAAAATCGGGTCATGACATGATTCATGTAAGGTCAGGCTAACCATTTGGTTAGCTATGATGCATGTAGAGGTCAGGCTAATCATATATAACAGCTATGAGGCATGTAATGGTCAGGACGCACCCGACGTGAGATGTGGGGTGAGCTATGATGCATGTAGAGTTGGGTATGATCACATATCTACACTAAAATACTCTCCACCCCCGACTGGTATAGTAGATCCAACCATAGTACACTATGGTACGAGATTCCCTAGGAAGGTAGCAAATCTCGCCGGAAATCAGTGTCTGTACATGCACAAGATAACAATAAAACAAGACTTGTTCAAGCTACACCATGAACAAGGAATAACATCTTATAACGAGATCCGTATATACCAATCCTTGTAACCAGCATGTCGAGAATATGGATATTTACACTAGATACAATGAACATAGGGGATATCATAAATAAGAAGCTAATCAAAGAATGTACTCGCCTTGGGTCCTTAGCTGGTAATACCAATGTTCTGTCCCAGAGTATCGTCTGGATGATCCAATAGTCCTATAGACATATAATACAATACAATATTGCATCAGACATTACATTAACACAACACAAATACATTGAACTCAGAGGCTATGCCAGGTATGGCATTGGTCAACTAGGATTAAGTGCACGTCAAGTTGCACGGACGTCGCGTCTGTGATTGCTGTGCAAGACAGACGGTCAAAATGATACGGGGCTCACCAGTACGTCAGTGTACATGTGGCAGACTGCTAACAGTTCACAGGGTTACAAGGTCATGTGTAGTTACGGGGTATCCGTATTTACACTCGGGTCATCTAGTAGAGACATATATAGAAATGTACATATTATACTCAGAATATATATACCAATTAAATACGTATATAATATATATAAGTGTATATCAATAATTTTGTACCAAAATACGTATAAGTGTATATACATTAAATAGAAATATATATTATATATATATTTATATGTTATAAATATACATAACACATTTATACATAACAACCATTTTTTAGAATATATATATTGAATATATATATATATATACTAGTGAAAATATACATATGTTATATTTATATATATGTATATATACCAATAAAATACATATACTATATACTGGTATATATTGTAACACCCCGTTCCGCTCAAGCGGACTGCCGTCTCAAACGGCAATCGTGCAGCTGTCCCGACCCGCTTTGCCTCCAACAAGAAGCAAAGGATATCCAGATTTGTCCCTACAAGAATCTGGCTTGGACTTTCAGAGGCTCGCTCAGACGTATCGCTCTACCGAGGCGAATCATCGCTAAGGTGGGTGGCTACGGTGAACTTGTCTTTTCTTAGCCAGCACACATAAAAATCTAGAATATTCATGCTAGTCGCTAGGTGATAACCCCCTGCATGCTAATAAATCCAACGCACCTAGCTAAGGGAATAATCCCAACTTGTATTTCTTGCTAGAACATGAAAACGAAATACTGCTTATATGTTCAGACCCTCGCATGCTAAGTCCCTTAACGGTTTCATCTCTCGGCTTACCTTCGGGTCCGAGCAACGTGCCTGCTTATGTTCCTTAGAAACGCATGCTTGTCTGCTTGTATATTACTGTATTTTCATCCAAACCCCGGGAGACTACTACGTAGTCGTTCCGTGCTTGAATAAACCTGCAAGTATCCGGGACCGTTAGGTCACCAAGGCAATTCCCGAACCAGGGAATTTGCACCCTGACTGAATAAATCACTGAATCACAGCTCGTGGAGCAAACTACTGAATCAACTGGCCTGGCAAGCCCTACTGAATCACTGAATCCTGCCTCAACAAGTTCTGTATATATACTGCATCGAACTCGTGCCATACCGGACTTGTTCAATATATACACATACTGCATCGAACTTGTTCCTATACCAGACCGAGACCCTGACCTGCATGTCGCGGACAACTCAAAAACGAGGCATAGTTCCACGGGCGGTCACCGGGGCACTGGGACCGTTCCGATCCGGATGGAACTGCACGATAGTCTACTGCATCTGGACAGGATGGTCTGCAACCACCACTGCATCTTTGTTGCTCTCCATCCTTGTTCAAGACTATAACTGGTCCTTTATGGCTATGCCAGCGACTCATGTTCATATAGATAAGTCATCCTCGCTTAGCGGCTATCCGCGTGCGAGTCACTGCATCGCATAAATGAACAACTGAACACCTGAACGATCATGCTAAAACGACCCTCGTGTTTGCATATGCTTTGCCTCCTGAATGCTTATACTTGCCCGTGCTCGAACTAACAATGTTTGCCTAAATGTTTGCCTTGGACAGGGAAGGAGATGGTAAGTTGGTAAGTCTCACCGTGTTTCCTCTCATGTTGCACGGCGCACTGCCCGACACGTTAGGCTATTCAAATCTTGCATGAAACTGATCCTAAGGCAACTAGAAAGACAACTTAATAGTTGTGCACGGAACCTGTATTACGTGTTTGGGTTTGTCGAGCGGGCGAGTAGCTTCCCCACCAGTGCATTCAATGTATTGATAATCCACCAGTTTGTATGCAGGGTGCGGGAGAACCTCGTTCGGTGCGGATGCCTCCAACGTGCGTGCTTAGGCGTGAAGATCACTCCGAAGCAACGGTGCATCCGGGACTGAAGCACATATACAAGACATAATGTTGGAGCGTCGACTGAACATCGCCTGTACAATCATTCCACAGTTGTAGCCACTTGGCACGCTTTTACTGTTTCAGAGAGAGGCTTGAGCGACTTGTAATCTCGGCTATACGCCGCCTGTAACACTTGTTCATATCAATAAAAGAGCTTGCTTTACATCAACTTGTGTTTCAAATGCTTCCGCTATATTTGTCGACTCAGTGAACCTGTTACCGATCGCCTATGCGTTCATGACTCCGCTGCACTCGGACAATCTGTGCGACTCTGTGGCTTAGAACTCTTACCGCCAGCCAATGAACCATGGCCTTGCACGGGCGTGGCTCACGCTCGTGTGGCATCACGCCCGGATGGGTTCAAGCGATCGTTCCGCGGGAGCGCTGGCGAGGGTGATTCCCGCCTAGCGGGAACGGCCGATTGCCTGCGGGAGATCGGGGCGTGACATATATATGTATATATATATACATCAATACATACATACTAGAATATACATATATACCAATATATATATATATATATATATATATATATATATATATATATATATATATATATATATATACCAAAATAATACTTATACTATATACAGGTATATTTATACCAAAATACGTTTATATATAAATATACCACAATACATTATTTAACATATAACATTAAATACGTATATACTAATTTATATATACATTGAATACATATATATATATATATATAAATAGAGAATACACAAATTACACTCAAATACGTATACAACGTACATACGTACATACCAATACAATATATATATATATATATACTAATACACACATGTATACAATACGATGAAGGAGGGAAGAGGGAGAGGCTTACGGTGGTGATAGGGTGGATGATGGTGGTGGTGCCGGAGTTCAGGCCGGAGTCGACGGAGTTGCTGGTTCGTCGTAGGAGATGTAGGGGGATCTGGCCGGAGTGCAGCTGCGGAGGTGGCAATGGTGGTGGTTCGGGGAAGGATGCAGGGAGGAGTGGGGAATGCAGGAGGAGGAGGAGGACGGGGTCGGAGCTCGGCTGTGCGGGTGGAGTTGTAGCGGGCCGGGCTCGAACTTGGCCGGAGGAGGTGTCATGTGGTGGTGGTGAACGGAGGAGTGGAGTCGAGGGGATGTACAGCGAGGTCGGAGGAGCTAGGAGTCGGCTGGATGTGGTCGAGCGGGATGTCGGGGTCGGTGTAGGGAGGAGTGGGCTGTGTCGGAGTTCAGGCCGGAGTCGACTAGCTGACCGGGCCGGAGGGGGCTCGGGATGAGCTGGGTGGTGATAGTCGGGTTGGCCGCCGGGGAATGACAGTGGTGAGGCGGTGGATAACTGCGGGGAAGCAGTGGCTGCGGGGTGGGAGCTGGCCGGGTGGAGGAATGCAGCAGGAGGTTGATGTCGACGGTGGTGGCTGAGGGGAGTCGGAAGAAAAGGGGAGGAAGGTGGTGAGGTTCGTGGTGGTGCAGCGAGGGGGCTCCGGGCGGTGGAGTAGCAGCTCTGCGGAGAGCGGGGTCGATTGACCGAAGCTGTGGCCGGAGATGGGAACGGAGGGAAGGAGCTCGGCTGAGGTGAAGCCGCGGGGCAGGGACGAGCCGGTGCAGCACAGCAGGAGAAGAGGCTGAGGGATGAAGGAGATGGAGTGGTCGTGGGCTATGCCGGAGCAGGGAGTCAGCTCGCCGGAGTAGCAGGCCGGGGTGGCTGGAGGTTGAAGGAGGGTGGTGGTTTTGTTTTGGTGTTGGTGATGGTTTGTATTTGTGAAGAATATATATGGAGAGGGTGGTTTTGTAGGTGGGAGGAGATGATGTGACCTCCTAGGAATTAGGGCCGGCCAAGTATTGGGATGGGGTTGCTTTGGGGAAAGGGTTGAGGTGTATAATGGAGAGGATGTTGTGTGGTGATGATGGCTCCATTTAAAATGGAAGGCCTAGATTTAACATGGAGAAAAATGCAACAAAAGGATGAGAGAGAGGTTGGGTTGACTAGTCAAGATAGGGGGTTGGTTTCTTTATTTGGTTTAAACCAATAGGATAGTGACACATCATTGCAGTTTTGCAATTAAGCCCCCAACAATTAGAAAATTGCACAGAAGTGGGTTTTGGGATTTAATTGATTTAAACTAAATGCAATTGGTGTTCTTAAATTAATTGGAAGTACAAGGGGCCAAAATTTGGTTGGGACACAAATATCATTAGTGAAGAAGACTCAGAACAGGATATTACCTTAATTTGGGTTGTACGAAAAAATAGGTCAAGATTGCCTCCAATTTTGATTGGAACGCACAACGATACAAAGTCGAATTTTATTTAGAAATTAAATAAACGTCCGCGATGAATATTGTGCGGCTAAAATAAAGCACAAGAGAGCATAATTATGAGTTACAAAAAGTTCCGAATGGAAGGCGGGCACGTCTAGGGCAAGGTTGTGAAATTTGTTGGAAGGCAAAAGCTAGGGTAACGCTCCAAATATCGAAGCAACGGTAAGGTGCAACAATTAAATAAATTACGGTAATTAATTACTACCTCCAACAATTAAATTCTAAATAAAACAATTAAATACATAATCCCATAATTCGGTCAGGTGTTCATCTAGTGAGCTTCTAGGTCAAGTCTACCAGCTCAAACATTAATGAACACTGTATATAATAATATATTTAAATACACATCTCAAACAATTATTTAAATTAAATACACGTATCAAGAAATCATTTAATATAACTACCATAATATTAATAATATATAAAAAGTCGAAAATACCCCTATTTTTGGAATGTGGTAGTGACAAACTAAGTATATTGTTGAAGTATAACCCAAATCCAACTTGTTTGGAATATTGGTGTACAAACTCGTTCATATAATAAAGAAGTAATTCATAAATTTTGACAAGTTATCATATCATATTCATAGTTATCATATTAAAGGAGTAATGGGATTCAAGATAGTCTATTTTTCGTCTTGGTTGTTTATTACTATGAGGATCTAGGATTACTTGCTTGTTACATCCATGATCAATGGTGCATGTTCTTATTGCTAAAGATTACCGTTGGCTTTTAATTTATTAATAGTAATAAAACTCTAGATCATATTCATTAAAAATTAAATGACCTCAGTCTCATTTATCTTGTTGAATATCTATTAGCCTCAATAGCAAGTCTTCTATGGAAAAAAGCATTATCTACTCCTATCAAAATTTTATCCAATTAAAAGGAATAACCAAGCTTATATTTGTACACATTTAAAAAATAGTAAGAATCATAATTCTTATTTTAATAAATAGATCAGAACGTCAAATCTAAATAAATGTAGAGATATGAATACTTACTTTTCCATTATATCACACAAATATAGTAAGTTCTATTTAGACAATTATGATTTAAATTTAGAATCTAGATACTCTCCTATCAAAGAAAAAGAAAGAAAAGAACATATCAACTTGAAAATTTCAACACACATTATATAAAAGTTAAAATATTTAAAAACAATTATTGAAAATATTATCGCTCAATTAGCTTCTCTTTTTTTAAAATAAATATCCCATCTTCCATTAATGGTAACTATAACATTAAGTCCATATTAAAAAGGAAAAAAATAATATATTTGAGTCTTAGGTCACAAATAGTCCCCTATTATATACATGAGAAACACAGTCATATAGTAATATAATATTTCTATGCAAGTATATTCTCAATCATATATTGAGCCTCATTAAACTTCTGAAAATTTCAAATTATTTGTGAAATTGTGAGAGAACGCTTCATCATTCATGACTAAGCATCTAATATTAGAAAAGTTTCAATGCAAACTCCAACATAAACAAGTTACATTGAATATGAGATCTGCAATAATACTTTTTACCCTAAAAAATTAGATGTCATCTCACAAACATATGGAATATTCAACATTTGGAATGTCTTTAAACACTTAAAAATCATGCCTTTAAACATATAGAATATCTATGGAATATTCAACATAAAAACTAATCGGTTAATAAGACAAAGAGGATGAAATATACCTTAAATTAGTTTCTTTTCCAAATAGTTGGTGTAACCTCCGATTTCCAAATTTCCGAAATAATTAGATTTTAATTTAAATACCAAGTTATAAAATATTTTCTCCTTGAATTCTTGTATTTGATTTTTGACAATATTTGATTTTAGAAGGTGATTTAAAAATCTTTTATAAAAATCATTTTTCTAAATGTCGCTTTCTTATAAAATAAATAGATGAATGATGATGTAAATATGATACTCTAGCTTCGAATATTTATTGGCTTGAAGTCATAAAATTATTTGTTTAATAAAATTTTTGAAGGACTAGTTGTTTCATAATAAATTTTCATATCCATTTTGAATAGTAATAAATAAATTACATATTTTCTAGGGTTTTGAAATATGGGTTGATTAGTAGCTAATTTAATCAGTTAGCCTGGAAGCCTCTTAAAACATTTTCATAAATTATATTTTTCTATTAAATTATAAGTTTACCATCTTCCATTTACACCCTCATTTTTCCCACATGAAAAACTCCTTTCTATATGATCTGGGCCATCCATTATTGGGCCAATCCTCACCCTTCATCCCGCACCCTCTCTCCCTATTTAAGTCCCTCATCGCCATTCCCAAGAAACCCTAACTAGCCCTCACAAATCCCCACAAGCCAACAACCACCATATTGTGTGCTCGTGTCCGTGTGTCCAGCATTACCGTGTCAGCCGTGTTGGCCTCGGGTCCGACCCCGGGTGTCTCACCGTATCCATTCAATTCCTGTGTCCAGATTTACAATATTACAACCAGATTTTCGTGTCCGACACACCCAGACACATCCACCTCCACCACAGCAAACACCCAACCCTGTGTCCAACACCTGGACACGTCCACCCCACTGTGCAGTACATCAACCGCCGTGTCCAGCTCCGGACACGACCCCGACACAGCGCAGAAACCCTAACCCTAACCTAGATCAGATCCGCCGCCGGCGACTGGGATCTCCTCCTCGGCGTCGAGCCGTGGCCGCCTCGGACCACCTCAGATCCGGAGCCGCCGCCCTCGCCGAGTCGACCGCCGCCACGGATCCGCCTCAAGCCGAGCCGACCGCCGCTCTCGAGTTCCACCGCCGCTGGCGCCTGGGACCTCCTCACCTTCGTCGAGCCGTCGATCGCCGCCTGGAACCGAGCACCCGCCGTCGAGTTCGACAGCCGCCGCCTAGATCAGATCCGCCGTCGCCTCGGGTCGAGCCCCGCCGCCGCAGCAGACCTCATCCTCGAGCCAAGCTCCGCCGAGCATCCGCCGCCTCGAGCCGAACCCCACCGCGCCGACCCCGGCGAGACCCACCGCGCCGACGGGAAACCCCCCATCGTGAGCCTCTTCCTCTTTCCCTCTACTGTTATAATTAGGTTAGTAGAGTTAGTTATAATTAGTAAAGTAATTAGTTAATTAATTATATATATTAGATTAGTAATTAATAATTAGATTAGTTAATTAATTTACTAATCAGTAAATTATTGTTAATCAGTTAATTAATTTATAATCAGTTAATTAAGTTTTAATCAGTATTAATTTATTAATCAGTAATTAATTATTAATTAGTTAGTAATTATTAATTAATTAGTTAGTATTTTCATATAATTAGTTTAGTAATTTCATGTAACTAGTTTAGTAAATAAAATATAATTAGTTTTATTGTTCTTTATGTATGAAACTAGTTATTTATTATGGGTAAAATTTAGTTATGTATTATAATTAAAAAGGGTTTTGATTATGCAAAAATATAATAATTTTTGGGGGTTTATATTATTAATTAAAAATATAGTTTCAATAATAAAAATAAGATAAAATTGGTTATTTGGACTGGTAACTGAAATTACTAGAGATATATAAATATGATGGCTTTTACATAAATTCTAGATTTTTATAAATAAACTCTTAATTGTAATTATTGTTCAAAATAATTTCGAAATAATTTTCATTAAATTAAGGTGTTACCTTAATAACGAACAACGACCCTTCTCTTATTAGCCTGGAATCCTTATCTCGGTTTTCGTGCCGAACTTCGATCTTGGACTTCTTTATATAAATTCTAGCTATTTGGACTGCTCCGGACCCATTGGAACTAACTGCTATTTCATTTGGGATCACCTTGAGGAGGGTGGCATTATACACATTTTTTTGATTAATTATATATATATATATATAATGTTGATTGATATATATATATGCAAATACGTATTTGGTATATAAAATGTAATAGTATACGTACTATTTTGATATATATATATATATATATATATCTCCTTATTGTTTAATTGGTATAGTATAATATGTGTGTGTGTATTTCCTTTAATATATATATGTAGGTATTTTGGTATAAAAATATATAATGTTTAGTATATGTATATATTTTGTATATATATATGTACTTAATATATTTTCAAATATGTATAATTAGTATAAATGTATATATATATCTTGTACATACAATTAATGTATTGTATTTGTATTTAATGTGATGTACTAGTATTAGTATATATTTTAATAATAACATTGACAATATATATCTATTTAAAAAAAAAAATGTATTGTTAACATATGTATGAGTATACATATATAATGTTCAACTAGTATAAATCAGATATGTATTTAAAAGGCATATATATATATATATATATATATATATATATATTGTAAATACTTTTAAATTGGTGCATGTATAAATATTGTAAGTATTAATAAGTGTAATGTGTTTTACGTATCCCTACTAGGTGATCCTAGGTGACCGGTATCATACCTAGAGAAGTCCCGAACTCAGTATTTTTGACTGTGTTAGTGTAGCATCTGATGCAAATGTGGTTTTGCTTGTGATATGTTATAGGACTGTTGGTTTACCCAGGGGATACTCTGGAACAGGACATCAATAATTACCAGCTAAGGACCCAAGGCGAGTACATTCTCTGATTAGTTTCTAATTTATGATATCTCCTATGTTCCCTGTATCTAGTGTAAATATCCATGCTCTTGACACGTTGGTTACACGGATTGGTATACACGGATCTCGTCATGAGATGTTATTCCTTATTCATGGTGTAGCTTGTACAAGACTTGTTTCCTTGTTATCTTGTGCATGTACAGACACTGATTTCCGGGGAGACTTGCTACCTCCCTAGGGAATCCCGTGCCATAGCGTACCATGATTGGATCTACTATACCAGTCGGGGTGGGGAGTATTTTAGTGTAGATATGTGATCATACCCAACTTTACATGCATCATAGCTCACCCCACATCTCACGTCGGGTGCGGCCTGACCATCTCTATGCTTCATAGCTGTTACGTGTGATTAGCCTGACCTCTACATGCATCATAGCTAACCAACGGGTAGCCTGACCTTACATGAATCATAGCTAATCATATGTAACCAGCCTGATCAAGTTCCCAAGCCGATCACATGTTAAAGCTAGTGCTCATACACTTAGTCATAGGTTCTTGCTCATGGACATATTGTTTCTTCTCCTGTATTTACTTACAGTATTTCCAGTATTTCTTTTATTTCTCGTACCTATACATGCTTCTGGTATATTTCCATCTAGAACTGCTACATAGTTTATATCATTAATATAGAACTGCTATTTAGAGATGTACTTTGCTCCTTCCTGACTGGAAAATATTTTTCCAGACTGTGACCTTAGTAGACTGGTTTCCGACACACTTGGGGATTGGTTGTTACTGATTGCAGGTATAATTATTTTGTCATTTGACTTGTGTTGTATTCTTTGGTTTCTTCAAATTCTTATCGTGCTGTAGTTGTGATTGAGTATGTTGTTCATTTTTATAGTGTTATCCGTGTCTCCTTATGGAGTTGGATACTAGTGTGAGATTATTTAGATAGTACTTGACCTAGACAGCGTTCTACCGCCGATGCTGCGGCGTAGGCTGGACGTACCCACGCTCTCGTGCCCTTATACCGGGTGCGGGTCGTGACACGTTTTATTGGTGGCCCATGCAGGTCAGACTTCGCTAGTTGTGCGATGTCGTAGTAGTGCGACGTCATAGTTGTACTACTGCGTACCTGCTATAGAATATAGGACATAGGATACTAGGATGAGAGAGGATACTCAATCACAAATTATTTGAGAGATTCCTGGGACGACCTTGAGAATCTCATTATAAATTTTCCAATTTAAATCCTTCCCCCTTGTTCCCGTCTGCTCTCGCTTGTTGTTATTGAACTTGATCCTTATTGATCAGTTATTAAATTAAAATCTTGGTATCATTGTTGAGTTTGATTCTTGTTGACCAGTTGTTAAATTTAATTCTTGGTATCGTAGTTGAATTGATTTCATATCGAGATGAATTTTCTGGGCTAAAATTTACGGTATCATCTGATGACATATGTTGATGAGGACAGTGAGAAAGGTAAAACGTCTACTTTGGTTATGGACACTAGAGTTTATCGCAGCCATATTAGCTGTGGTGACGAGAACGTAGGAACCTGACTTGGATGTACATACTATAGTTATGAACTTAGAGTCTCTCGCAGCCATACCGGTTGGCGTGGCGAAGATTCTAGATGACATGATTATAGGGTTGCATACCTTAGTTACGGAACCTGTCGTTTATCGCATCTATGCTTACTGGCGTGGCGAGGATTCTGAGTGTCATGATTTCGGATAGACGTGTATGATTATCAGGTTGTATCTTAAATTGGTTCTTAAAGTATCATCTCAAGACTTATCTATTTATGTTATTCCAGGACTTTGTTCCATCGCTTCTTTTCTTTACTAGCAGTAAAGATACCTTCAGTCCTTAACCCAGTTCTTTTGAGCCTTATTTCTTTAAGGATCCTTGTTAGTGTGATAATTAGTGACTTGCAATTTTGGTTGTGACTTGTATTAGTTGACTGAGTGTGACTTGTGAGTTGTAAGTGTTTCTTAGTTGGACATGTGAGCAGTAGGCTTTAAACTAGAGTTAGCCTTAGCATTGTACCTTGTACAAATGGTTCTAGGATAAGTGTCATTAGAGACTGTGAGTAGAAGGAGAGAATAGAGTATCAGTGATAGTTCAAGAGTTAGTAACAGAGCCAATTACCCGTCCTGGATAATCATGATTATGTAATTGAGTGATCTATGTAAACAATTAAGTATCCAGGAATTGTGTTAAGGATTAATGGAGCATAATGTTCAATTTGATGATTGATATCGGGCGTGTTAAAGGTAAAGAAATATATATATGCATAAAGAGTTATAATGAGGTGTCATGAGTAGAGAAATATCGGAATCGGTAATGAAGATGGTGAAGCGTATCACAGATTAATGTAACAGGCTATGAAAGGTTAAAGGGAAATATCTATACAACCATCGAGATGAAGAACCATATACATGCCCATGAGAGTAAAGAAACATGAGTGTTATAGTAGATACATGTAATCATGAGTTATAATGAGCTTGATGAGATAATGCATTAATGAAGCTAGTGATATAATACCAAGAGTGCTAATAATTCTATATCGAGGATTAGTCGAGAATAACGTTAATAACAGTAAGCACCCTGTATGATGATAATTAGATGATATACCAGTTGACATAAATTGAAATCATGAAAGAAAATACAGGTGATGATAACTTTGATCGATGGAGATAATGGTGCAAGTGATTCAGGCAGTACAATTTTAGTACACAGTTATAGACACTAGATGTATTGAGTGCACCTTGAGTATCAGAGACCGCGAGCACTGATATGTACATTTGTGGAGTTATAAATTAAAAGGTGGAAATAAAATTTTATTTTTGAATAATTGAGGAGTTGAGATTACGTCATTAAATTTTGAGGATTCAAATATGAACTCAATAAACATGGTTAAGGCTACAAAGATTTTAGAAGTGGTTAAATTTATTTCTATGTTGAGTATCTGATTTTGAGGAGGGATATACAATTCATTTTTAAGTTGATCGAGAAGTTAAACCTTGACGATTATTTTGAGGATTAATTTTATGATAGATGAAAGAGATGAATATTAATATATGAGTAGATGGTATACATGTGTAAGGATCTGATGACTTGAGCATGATTGAGGTGGCACCGCAGACTGACTTGGGTGTCCATCTAGAGTTGTATTAGAAAGGGTTTAGCACTTAGTATGGTGTTACACTTGGTGTGTACTGGAGTGATGAGAACAAATAGTATGGACAATTGTAGTAGGAACGGGAACTGACAGAGGGTATGGTACTAAGGAGATAGAGGTATCAACTTGGATGCATTATTGAATCATGGTTATATTAGAGATTCTTGGCATCAGATTTAGGTGTTGATGGACAGGTGTGTGCAATATGGATATATTCATGGATCTTGTGGATAAATGACTAGTTGATATGGGTACCAGTGTACAGGAATAGGAAATTAGTTAGTGAATGTGCTAGAGTTAAGTGTTTGATAGCAGATACCGCAAGTAATATGTTAGCAGGTTCTTTCTTTCTCTCCTAATGATTCCTTCTTCCATCTTTCGATTGATTGATTTTCCTAATACTGTAGTTCGTATTCATGATTTTCTTGTTAGGATATAACTAGTAGTACACCTTAACAGAGACTGAAATACCATGACCAAAGATACATGACCTATATTTTTCTTAAATTGCATGGCTGTGGGTAGAGTTTTCTTAAACCATGATCATTAGGATTTTGACCATAGCAAAGATCTATGACAAGGTTATGACCGACAAAAAGGACAAGATGATTAAATTGTGGATGAGCATTAATTTAAATAAAGAATTTAGGGGTTGTTATAACAGAGTTGATGGATCATTGATTTTGCGAAAATCGAGGTATGATTGAAATTCGAGGATAAACATTAACTTAAATTGAGAGTTAAGAAATTCACAGGGCAAAAATCGAGGATTTATTAAGGTCTTGATATGATTGATTATTAAAATTTGAGAAAAAAAAAATTTTTTTTTTTGGAAGATTATCATTTTATCTATTGATTGCAAGATAGAAATTGAAATTTTATATTATGAATGTTGCATTGAAGATTCTGAAAGTATCGCATCGTTGAGTATTTGAGGAAAAAGAAAATCGGGACATGAAATCGTTAATGGAATAGTGTCGAATTCAATTCTCGGGAGGAGAATTTAGATTTGAATAAGCATCAATTGAATTTGAGTTAGAGGAGTAAGATGATTGATGGATTAGTGGTTAAAAATTTAAATTTTGGAACACGATTTTACAAATGTGCGTTGATTGTATTTCAATTGGAGGATGGGATATTAAAAAAAAAAAATCCTTGAGTATTTAGATACAAACTTAGAATTTTTTGGGGGAGATTAGGACAAGGGGGATTTGATTTTTAAACTTGAAGATTTTTCAGGAATATGATGTTGTATAATTTTTGAAAGGTTGTGAAATAACATTATGAAATTACTTCATGATTATTGGTTTAAAATTTAAATTTTGATAGAAATAATATGATGAGTAAAGGCAATTATTGAGGATCCTAAATTTCGAGGACGAAATTTTTCTAAGGTGGGTAGACTTGTAACCTCCGATTTCCAAATTTCCGAAATAATTAGATTTTAATTTAAATACCAAGTTATAAAATATTTTCTCCTTGAATTCTTGTATTTGATTTTTGACAATATTTGATTTTAGAAGGTGATTTAAAAATCTTTTATAAAAATCATTTTTCTAAATGTCGCTTTCTTATAAAATAAATAGATGAATGATGATGTAAATATGATACTCTAGCTTCGAATATTTATTGGCTTGAAGTCATAAAATTATTTGTTTAATAAAATTTTTGAAGGACTAGTTGTTTCATAATAAATTTTCATATCCATTTTGAATAGTAATAAATAAATTACATATTTTCTAGGGTTTTGAAATATGGGTTGATTAGTAGCTAATTTAATCAGTTAGCCTGGAAGCCTCTTAAAATATTTTCATAAATTATATTTTTCTATTAAATTATAAGTTTACCATCTTCCATTTACACCCTCATTTTTCCCACATGAAAAACTCCTTTCTATATGATCTGGGCCATCCATTATTGGGCCAATCCTCACCCTTCATCCCGCACCCTCTCTCCCTATTTAAGTCCCTCATCGCCATTCCCAAGAAACCCTAATTAGCCCTCACAAATCCCCACAAGCCAACAACCACCATATTGTGTGCTCGTGTCCGTGTGTCCAGCATTACCGTGTCAGCCGTGTTGGCCTCGGGTCTGACCCCGGGTGTCTCACCGTATCCATTCAATTCCTGTCCAGATTTACAATATTACAACCAGATTTTCGTGTCCGACATACCCGGACACATCCACCTCCACCACAGCAAACACCCAACCCTGTGTCCAACACCCGGACACGTCCACCCCACTGTGCAGTACATCAACCGCCGTGTCCAGCTCCGGACACGACCCCGACACAGCGCAGAAACCCTAACCCTAACCTAGATCAGATCCGTCGCCGGCGACTGGGATCTCCTCCTCGGCGTCGAGCCGTGGCCGCCTCGGACCACCTCAGATCCGGAGCCGCCGCCCTCGCCAAGTCGACCGCCGCCTCGGATCCGCCTCGAGCCGAGCCGACCGCCGCTCTCGAGTTCCACCGCCGCTGGCGCCTGGGACCTCCTCACCTTCGTCGAGCCGTCGATCGCCGCCTGGAACTGAGCACCCGCCGTCGAGTTCGACAGCCGCCGCCTAGATCAGATCCGCCGTCGCCTCGGGTCGAGCCCCGCCGCCGCAGCAGACCTCATCCTCGAGCCAAGCTCCGCCGAGCATCCGCCGCCTTGAGCCGAACCCCACCGCGCCGACCCCGGCGAGACCCACCGCGCCGACGGGAAACCCCCCATCGTGAGCCTCTTCCTCTTTCCCTCTTCTGTTATAATTAGGTTAGTAGAGTTAGTTATAATTAGTAAAGTAATTAGTTTATTAATTATATATATTAGATTAGTAATTAATAATTAAAAAGGGTTTTGATTATGCAAAAATATAATAATTTTTGGGGGTTTATATTATTAATTAAAAATATAGTTTCAATAATAAAAATAAGATAAAATTGGTTATTTGGACTGGTAACTGAAATTACTAGAGATATATAAATATGATGGCTTTTACATAAATTCTAGATTTTTATAAATAAACTCTTAATTGTAATTATTGTTCAAAATAATTTCGAAATAATTTTCATTAAATTAAGGTGTTACCTTAATAACGAACAACGACCCTTCTCTTATTAGCCTGGAATCCTTATCTCGATTTTCGTGCCGAACTCCGATCTTGGACTTCTTTATATAAATTCTAGCTATTTGGACTGCTCCGGACCCATTGGAACTAACTGCTATTTCATTTGGGATCACCTTGAGGAGGGTGGCATTATACACATTTTTTTGATTAATTATATATATATATAATGTTGATTGATATATATATATGCAAATACGTATTTGGTATATAAAATGTAATAGTATACGTACTATTTTGATATATATATATATATCTCCTTATTGTTCAATTGGTATAGTATAATATGTGTGTGTGTATTTCCTTTAATATATATATGTAGGTATTTTGGTATAAAAATATATAATGTTTAGTATATGTATATATTTTGTATATATATATGTACTTAATATATTTTCAAATATGTATAATTAGTATAAATGTATATATATATCTTGTACATACAATTAATGTATTGTATTTGTATTTAATGTGATGTACTAGTATTAGTATATATTTTAATAATAACATTGACAATATATATCTATTTAAAAAAAAAAAATGTATTGTTAACATATGTATGAGTATACATATATAATGTTCAACTAGTATAAATCAGATATGTATTTAAAAGGCATATATATATATATATATATATTGTAAATACTTTTAAATTGGTGCATGTATAAATATTATAAGTATTAATAAGTGTAATGTGTTTTACGTATCCCTACTAGGTGATCCTAGGTGACCGGTATCATACCTAGAGAAGTCCCGAACTCAGTATTTTTGACTGTGTTAGTGTAGCATCTGATGCAAATGTGGTTTTGCTTGTGATATGTTATAGGACTGTTGGTTTACCCAGGGGATACTCTGGAACAGGACATCAATAATTACCAGCTAAGGACCCAAGGCGAGTACTTTCTCTGATTAGTTTCTAATTTATGATATCTCCTATGTTCCCTGTATCTAGTGTAAATATCCATGCTCTTGACACGTTGGTTACACGGATTGGTATACACGGATCTCATCATGAGATGTTATTCCTTATTCATGGTGTAGCTTGTACAAGACTTGTTTCCTTGTTATCTTGTGCATGTACAGACACTGATTTCCGGGGAGACTTGCTACCTCCCTAGGGAATCCCGTGCCATAGCGTACCATGATTGGATCTACTATACCAGTCGGGGTGGGGAGTATTTTAGTGTAGATATGTGATCATACCCAACTTTACATGCATCATAGCTCACCCCATATCTCACGTCGGGTGCGGCCTGACCATCTCCATGCTTCATAGCTGTTACGTGTGATTAGCCTGACCTCTACATGCATCATAGCTAACCAACGGGTAGCCTGACCTTACATGAATCATAGCTAATCACATGTAACCAGCCTGATCAAGTTCCCAAGCCGATCACATGTTAAAGCTAGTGCTCATACACTTAGTCATAGGTTCTTGCTCATGGACATATTGTTTCTTCTCCTGTATTTACTTACAGTATTTCCAGTATTTCTTTTATTTCTCGTACCTATACATGCTTCTGGTATATTTCCATCTAGAACTGCTACATAGTTTATATCATTAATATAGAACTGCTATTTAGAGATGTACTTTGCTCCTTCCTAACTGGAAAATATTTTTCCAGACTGTGACCTTAGTAGACTGGTTTCCGACACACTTGGGGATTGGTTGTTACTGATTGCAGGTATGATTATTTTGTCATTTGACTTGTGTTGTATTCTTTTGTTTCTTCAAATTCTTATCGTGCTGTAGTTGTGATTGAGTATGTTGTTCATTTTTATAGTGTTATCCGTGTCTCCTTATGGAGTTGGATACTAGTGTGAGATTATTTAGATAGTACTTGACCTAGACAGCGTTCTACCGCCGATGCTGCGGCGTAGGCTGGACGTACCCACGCTCTCGTGCCCTTATACCGGGTGCGGGTCGTGACAGTTGGCAAGATCTACACACTCTCTTAGTATCAAAGAATTTTTTGTAAGTTGAAAAATTCTTCAATTGAATGGAGTAGTTTTGGTTTAAAAGAACTGAAAATACTCCTAAAAGAGGAGAAAGATGGAATACCTTGTGGAGAGGATAGGTTGTGATTCCTTCGAATAATGTATTTTTCAATAAAATGAGGTAGTTCTACAACTATGATTGTCAGGTGATTTCCTTATATAGAAGCTTTTACTTATAATACCTAAGGAAAAGATTTAGTAGACAATCCCACACAAAATGTGTGTAATAATCTGCTTTTGTTGTTTCTCTCCACATTTTATATTTGATTCGTCTGTTCTGGTCCACGCGTTATTAGGTTTTGAATTTATATGCTATATAAGACAACATATATATAGTTGTTGGTTTCCACGCCGAGTTTTTGTATTTAGTAACATAGTTGTTGGTTTCCACGTCGAGTTTTTATATTTAGTAACACTTAATCATATAAAGGAAATGCTTGTGAAATTGTAAATATTCAAAATTGTAAAGTTTGGCCGTTATACATATGAAATATCAAAAGAGGATTTCTAATTGTGGTATGTCTTGTTAGCCCTATGTTATAATTACACTTCTTTGTTGGACCGAAATACCGATCAAGACCTTTTTTTTATTGTGGTTAATCGCTTCAGTTTAGCATTATGGTATCAGTAATAATCATGCTATCACTATAGTAATTTTTGCTTAAACATAACAATGTCCTTATGCGCATTAAATGTTATCATACTTTCTACAATGTATATTATTTTTGTTCGCCTAACAACTATTTGTAGAAAAACAATAACAAAGATCAAAAATTGACATATGAAAAAAAAATTATGATAGGCTAAAGACGACATTATCCTACAAGATTTTTCTGAACCGTTTACGAAATTTCTCTGAACCGCTCTAAAAGGTATACATATTTTCAGATATTTTTATCTTTAGACAACTGCCGTAAAAAAATCCATCATCATACAAAAGAAGAAGCCAAAGCAGGTCATCATCCTTTCAGGACTCAGACAAGTCTTCACCTGCTTTAGTTCTTCAAAGAGTTTGTAATATATCTTAGGATATTTGTAAGCAAAAAAGATAGATGACATAATCGAAAGCTAGGTTAGATAATAACCTAGGATTATTTTTGGCCAATTGAATAGTACTCCTACGGTATACCGTTTTGTCAAAAAAAGTATTCTAGTATGTCAAACGGCATACCAACGATATACTGGTCCATACTGTCGGTATACCATTTTATCATATCTGCAATCCAACGGTCAGATTATTGACATTAAATGATCCCAACGGCCATAAATATAATCGTTACTATTGTAGATCACTATACCGACGATATACTGCAGTATATTGGCGATATACTGTCTGCACACAAAAATTTGTAATAATTACTCTATCTCTTGCTTTGGTTATAAACAGCTTTGAACTAATTCATTCAAGGTTGATGCTTTGAGCCTAAATTTTATATCTACTAAAGGCCTATCTATAAACAACTCTACCAAAGGTTTTACTTGTCAATCCAAAAATTGTATTAAAGTGTTCTTGAGTTGTAAAAGTGAGATCTTCATATTTGTTATGAGAAGATCAAAGTCTATATTGTAAGAGATTGAAATGGGCAAGCTTTCGGATCAAAGGTCGTATGTAAGAAGTTACGAGCCTTCGAATCAAATCTCGTGTTGTAACTATTTATAATAATAGTAGACTAACGTCGGTGAGAGTTCCGGAACTGGAGGGCCTCACGGAGGATACCAGGATACATCGGGAGTTGATATTATTGCCTCCTTTCTACTACTTAGTGTTTCCATTACAAAAATAAGTATCACTAACTTTGATTGTAAATACAACAAAGAGAAAAGTACATAGAATTCCTAGGGAGAAACTCTAAGTACAGTTTGATTCTAGGGAAGTATGACGGTGGAGATCGAGTATTGTACCTGACTCCTTTACTCTGTTGACGATTTGACGACGAAAGGGAATTACAAGGTCTCTGTTCACTAGCAAGAAAGACAATCAGATTCTCTCGACTCTGCCTATATATGTCTCATTGTATGTATCCGGGAGAAACATATGTCCCTGCTATTTATAGTCATTGGATGGCCATGCACGCATGCATTTTTAGCCAATGCGTGCAAAATTTGAGCTGTTGTATGGCTTCCTAAACAGGATGCGGTTATGACTTGCGTGTGCATGTCGCCCTGCAACTGCCAGGTGGCAATGGATAAGAATAGTTGTTGTTGAGATATTGGATTATTCGCACCCGTCATAGGCATGACCCGGTCAGCGTGACACATGTCCTGTGTCGGCCACTTGTGGATCTCGATTGGTTGCAACAAAAAAATTATGCTGCGTGGAGCTTTCAAAGAATACTACCGCATGGGAATTCTTGGGAATACTGTTGCATGACAATACCGGCGCATGGGGATTCATGGGAATACTGTCTCATGATAACGCCACCTCATGGGGGTTTATGGGGACATTGTCGCCTGAAGCTTTGTCATTTGTATACGCGGTGTTGCACGCGTGTACACTAACAAGGGCAATTATGGCGATGACGTAGGCGCTGGCGTGCACCACCTGTGGCGAATCCTAGGTGCTCAGGGAAATTAATGCCGTTAGTATTCATAGGCGCTGACGTAGACGCTAAGAAGTGACAGCATGCGGCGAGCTTGTATGCACTTGTGCTCTCTGCCGCATACTTTCGAGACTGCTTTGAATGGGACCGGGTTTGCTGCCGCATGGATGCGGCCTGTAGTATGAGAACATGGATTTAGACTTTTTTCTATGCTTCTACAAGTCCTCCTTCAAAGTTTTCAAATTTGAATAAGTTTAAAATACTTTGAATAAGAAGCATGGACGATTCGACGCATGGTTAATCTGCTGCATAGCCGACTTGACGGTGCATGGACTTAATGTCGTATGGCCTGTCTGTCGGATAGACTTGGTGCCAAATGGTTTTGACAGGGTGTAAAATCTTTTTGTGGATAAAAAATGATTTGATTCTGGAGAAGATCTCTAGTGATCTCGTACCACCGCTTCCCACATATGACCTCAGACTCGAAGTGTTAGTCGTGGACTTTTAAAGCATCCTTTGACTTGAAACTGCTTTTTTGTTGTCCCGAGACGCAGGTTCATCCATTAAATGCCAGGTTCATTCCATAATTTTTGCGTCCTACTACTCGAGAACCCAATCACCACCCGCGGCTGCCCTCACCTATAAATAGGGTCTTGAGGAAGAGAGATAAATGCTGCTCTCCATCCCAGTATGCCTCTACTCTTCCCTACGCGAAAGTCGGACACAGGGAGTCACGTCGAGCACTTCGTCGATCCTCTACCTTTGATGGTCGACCATCCTATTGCCACTACTCCTACTGAAGGTAGAGAGAAAAATAGATCTTTCCTCCTCACTTTAAAGGCTAAGAGATGACGATACCTGCCCGCGTGCGTACACACACAGAGGCACAAAACACAGTCTGTTGCATAGATGAGGAATCACCAAGAACATGTACAGCCTGACGTACATGGATACAGTATGCGCTGATGGCAAGACTTTCCTTTAAGTGCATGTATACAACTATTCTTAGAACACTTATCACATATACGCGTTAGAAGGCTATGCGCAACTACTCCTCGCATGGATACGGTCGTCTACTTGGGGTACCTCATCTTGAGCATGCATCATGGTCGGTGTGCATATTTGTACAGGACACTTTACCTGTGTGCATAGTAGCTTGGGCACATGGATAACTTGCTTTTGACTTTTTAGCAATGTTGTTTCGGTTGTGGGTGCATGACTTTATTTTTTTGCCCTTATTGCAAATATTCTGATTTGTGTGCTTTATTTTATGTAGGGATTGCCTTGGGTTGCTCGAGTTCCGATGGAGCATGGAAGGATATCATAGGTCCCGTTGTTTATAATGAATAAACATATTACCTAGGAGACTGTCTATCGTCTTCCAATCTAGCTTGTTGTATCTATTCCTCGAACATGGCCGCCATATCGATTACAGTGTTGGGATTAGAATCCCAACCGAGACTTCTACCCACGGCCCATCTATATGACAGAATTGGGCCCGCGCACAATTATGCAGGCCTAGTTCTGTGTTGCAACCTCCCTTGTTATCACACAGTATGGATTCTTTTCATGTATTGAGGTTTCCACTGAGAAGCTTGCTGAAGGCATGACCCAGAATGCAGCTGTCGGCTTCACTCACGTTGGTACCAGAAACAGCAAAGAGGGGTCTCCCCCGATAGAGAAAGTTTCGAATGTAGAGACTTCCCTTGAATACCAATAAAAACCCTTAAATATAATGGATTTCTATCATTTGTACTCATGATCTTGAATATAAATTAGAATATTTTTCTTTCTTCAGAATTTCTCTTTCACTGTATGTTGTGGGCTTAAAATATTATACTAGAGGTGATGTAGACTTAGCATTATATCCTAGACATTTAAGGACGTCTCCCCCTGGGGATATTTTTGTGGACTTATCATCTCTGGCCTACTTTAAGGCTAAATCCAGATGATAAGTTGAAATGGCAGACACCATTAGAGGTATTTATGGATTATTTTATGGAGATAGAGAAAATAAGATAGAGGTGATGTGGACGTGATTGTTTGCTTTTGTCGAAATATTTACTCCCATGGAAGAATGAATGGATGATAGTTCAGAGGTGGTATGGACGTAAACTATTGGCTAGGGGAATTCCATTGGACCTGAGGACTACTCTACTGGAGAACTTTTATTGGATCTATTATCTATTGCGTGTTCAGGATTCCTGAATACAGATAATGGATTTCGTGATGTATTATGGGGAATAAATGTCATATTGTATACTTGCACCTGCTGGGAAAACAAAATAGGAAAGAACACGCTATATGTTCAAGTTTCTTTGCTGGGAAAAAGGGGGTACATGCCTTGCTTAGACGTAGTACTTTTTGAGGAACTTGTCGTTGATCGACATTATTAGAAAGTCTCCGTTAGATTTTACGAGACGATGGATGCCATTAGAATACTCTGATTCCACCACAAAGGGGTATTTCGATTTGGCTTCAAACTTTCCTAGCGTCTTGTGAGTCATGACCATCGGTCTTCTCACTGTTAAGACAAGGTCACCAACTTGAAATGCTCTTTCCTTTACCCTTTTGTTGAAAGCTCCAAAAATATATGCTTGATATAACTCAATATGATGTTAAGCTAGGAGAAGCCTCTCGTCAAGTTCTTCCAACTCTTGCAACCATCGTCGATGATTGTCCTCAGCCGTTAACTGATTGGTGAGGGCCACCCGGAAAGAGGGAATCTGGATTTCTAGGGGAAGGACTACTTCGCTCCCGTAAACCAAGGAGAATGACGTACTGCCAGTTGGGGTCCAAACCATTGTGCGATAGGCCCAGAGACATTCACCAAGATTCTTATTCTAGTCACATTTGTTGGACGAAATAAACTTTTCAAGTAGCTTCATGATTGTCTTATTGAATGCTTCTGCCAATCCATTCACTACAGGGTTGTAGGTAGTCAAAGCTATATTCTAGATTCGGTTTTTACACAAAATTGATAGAAAGTGTGACTTATAAATTATGGACCATTGTCGTGAATGATCCTGCAGGGCAGCCCAAAGTGGTAGATGATGTAATGTTTAACCAACTTAATCACGTTCGATGTCTTTACTTCAATGAGCGGTACAATCTCGACCCATTTGGAGTAGTCGATGATGGCAAGAATGAACCTGTGCCCTTTAGATGATTGTAGGCTAATTGGCTCGATGATGTCCATGCCTTATGCTTCAAATAGCAAAGATGCCACGGTTGGGTATAGGAACTCTGACGGCTGGTGGATAAAATCTGCGTAGATCTGACATATCATGCACTTCTTTGTGTACTTTATGGCATCTGCTACCATATAGTGGGCCAATAATAACCCATACGCAAGAGGTGATCATGTAGCTTAGGGCCAGATTGGTGCACATCCCAAGTATCGTCTTGAGCTTCACGGAGTTCCTACCTCACTTCCACGTCCGATAGGCATCGCAACAGAAGTCTTTCATACGAACGATAATACAACATATTGGTGGCCGTATCATAATAGAACTGGAGGGAACGTCTTCTAACAGAAGTGGCTTCCTTCGGGTCCTCCGAAAGGATTCTATAGACCGCGTAGTCTATAAATAGAAACCTCTAGTCTTTGACGCCGATTTTGATTTCTGCTGTATAGCTTAGACACATGAATAGATTATTCTTATGGCCGACCAGCTCTTGACCAATCACTGTGATCGATCTCACGGTCTTAATAGGAATGGCTAGGAAGGATTCGAGACCAGCAAGAGCGTCAACCTTGATATTTAGCAGTCGCGGTACATGCTCTATGAAAAATTCCGTGAAGGTAAAAAATATGTCGATCGCAGCTTGATGGTAAGGCATTAAGTCCTCACGTTGGATTTCATACTCCCCTTGGAACTGACTGACTATCATCTTGGAATCACCATAGGCCTCTAGGTAGTCCACCCCCACCTGTTTAGCCAGTTGGAGATCAATAATGAGTGCATTATATTCTTCTACAATGTTGGATGACAGCTCCATGAGAGAATACGCGCATTGGATAACCAAGTTACGGAGAGACCAACACGATCCCCACCACGACTATAATATTGCCCTTGGGTCCCGTTCTTGAAGCACCGTCAAAGAATATTAGCCAAATGGAATCATTCATTGTCGTGTTAAACTCTAACACCTCGTTTGGAATATCATCATAGATCTTTGATATTTCTTGCACTGGATGGAATGCCAGAAAGTCGGCCAATGCTTGGCACTTAATAGCCTTTTGAGTGATAAATACCATGTCATATGTTGACAGTAGCATTGTCCATGTGGCTAGGCAAGAGTTCAATGCTCGTGGTTTAGTCATGAGAACCCTGAGGGGATTAACTCGAGATAAGACATATATTGTCTGCCCAATTAAATAATGACGCATCTTCTGGATAGCGAACATTAGGACGATGCGTTACTTTTCAACGAAATATACCTGTGCTCGGCACCAACCATCGTCCTGTTGAGGTAATAGACTGCTTATTCATGGCCTGCATTACTCTTTTGAGATAGAAGGGCATCAAAAGAATGGTCTATTGTATGGACGTAGAGTAAGAAGGGCTTTTCCACGACCGGAGCAACTAATACTGGGAGGTTCGTGAGGTAAGTCTTAATATCGTCGAATGTTCGCTGACATTCTTTGGTCCAAACAAAGGATACTCCTTCTTCATGAGATGAGTGAATGGCTGACATCTCCCAGAGAGATTTGATATGAACCTTCTGATGTATGGTAGTCTTCCTTGGAGGCCATGAAGTTCTCTAAGATTTTTCGACAGGTGCATATCAAGGATAGCTTTTGTCTTCTCGGGGTCTATGTGAATACCCTTTGAAGTTATGATAAAACCTAAGAACTTGTTGCTAGAGACTCCCAGGAAAGACTTGGTTAAATTTATCTTGAGTTAGTGCACTCGTATCAGGTCAAACACTGTCTTCAGGTCATGAAGATAATCCTCCTGGAAACGACTCTTGACAGCGATATCATTAACTAACATTCGACTTTTTTGTGTAGATATTCACGAAAGATGGTGGTCATAGCTCGCTGGTATATCGCACCTGCATTCTTTAGACTAAAGGGCATCACTGTGTAACAGTACACTCCTATTGGTGTTCAGAATGATGTGTGCTTCTCGTCATCTAGGAACATCTTGATTGGATTGTAGCCCGAGAATCCATCCATAAAGGACATATGCTCAAAACTGCAAGTATTGTCGATCATCACGTCTATGATCGGGAGAGGGAATTCATCCTTTAGGCAAGCTATGGTTAAATCGTGAAAATCTATGAAGACTCAAATTTTACCGTTCTTCTTGATAACATGAACGATGTTAGCAACCAAATCTGGATATTGCTTCCTGCGAATGAAATTGCTTGCTGTCAGTTTATTCACTTCGACTTTGATAGCATCCATGACATCTGGATGGAATCATCGTTGCTGTTGCTTCACTTGCTTGACATTTGGCAATATGTTGAGCTTATGTACCACGATTTGAGGATCCAAATCCGGTATATCCTCATAGCTCCAAGCAAAGAGATCGATGTATTCCCTTGTAATATGGATAAGGGATTCACGGTCTTCGTCGAACAGACTCTTGCTGATAAAGATGGGCTTGGGCATGGATTTATCACCCAAATCGACTTGTACTACCTCATCTTCGGTGGGAGGTTCTCATTGTTTGAAACATAACTCCTGTTGTGCTTCCAAGCGTTGAGCCCAAGGTTCTACCTCAAAAATTCGAGTGCTTGATTATCATCTTCAACTTAATCCACTAAAGTCATTTGGACAGATAATGTTTGCTTGAACACTTCTCTGAGACTTGCACTAAAGTCCCAGAAAGAAGATTCTGAGGAGTGAGAATGTGTTTCAGCCTCTTCTTCTAAGCCCTCAGGAGTTTTCGGAGGTATAATATACCCTAAACCATGCTCGGTTAGTTGGTAATACATTTCAGGTTTACCTACAGGGGCAAAATAACATAGTGGCATGCATCATCCTTTGCCATAGTTTAAGCCTTTATTGCATTTCAAGTCATAACCCATCTTCTGGATGAGGTGCTTGGCTTGAGAACTGTATTAGTAAGGCTTTATTTTACCGTTATGATGTTTCGGTTCCTCTGGGAGAAAGTCGCGACCAGTTTTTACCTTACCAAAGATGATGGGGTTTTTCCCCCTTCTTTCTTATTGGAACGATGAAGTAAGTGTCTTGGAATGAGAGGATTTGATTTACTGCGTAAGCGGTAGTCACTTGTGTGTGCAGTTGTAAACCTAGGCCACACTATAAAGAATACGTGATTTTTAAGTGTGCAACGTCAGAGTAGTTCAAAGGTAGCCCTTTATTAATAAAATATAATAATTTCTTATTTGGGATTATATCATCAAAAGAGGGGACATCAGTCTGAGCAACAACGTAGTCTTTGAGTTTGTCACCCTCAGCATCTGCTACCAGGGCCGGCAGTGCTTTTGGAGATTTTTTGAGGATTTTTACCACTATGGGCTCAAAAGTACTCACAGTGGCTGGATTCTCTTTCGACGGTCGACCTGGTCTTTGAAGACAGACTATAAGAGGTTCTTGTGCCTTTTGGTAAAGTTTTGCCACAATGGGAGCGGTGTTGTCAGGGGCACCTCCTTTAAGGCGGACCTTTAGCGGTTCATCGGGTACTTCTTTCGCCTAGGGTTCAGCTTCAGCGTTGTTATCTCCTTCGTCTTTATGGATATTTCTGTATAATTCTAAGTCAGAGTAGTATACCTCGACCCCCTTAAATGGATCTACGTCGGCAAAATCCGTTCTGACGATGATGTCATTGTCAATATACTTCAAAAAATACTGATACAAAGTTGACGGTACGATCATATTTTCATGTATCTATGGACGCCCCCGCAAGACGTTATAGGATACGTTTACGTCGATAACGTAGTAAGTAACTTCGGTTCGTAGATCGACTCTCTGATATTTTAGATGAATCTTACCCAGGGGATAGCTCCTTCCAGTGTTGAAGCCACTAATGGTTGTGTTGGTAACAGACAACCGATGCATCAGAATTCCTAGTCTGGAGCAGAATTTATGGGATGATACTGAGAGATAAACCCGGATCAAGGTGCATTCGATCCATCTTAATTGCTTCGATATACCTTGTATAGTAGAAAGGTCTATTGTGCCTATTGTTCTTTAGTAGCATATCTTGTTATGAGAATGTAATGTTTAGGATTGTATCCATCACGTTGTGACAATGGGGGCATGTCATGGGATCGTCGACCGGCTTTTTGATATGAGATATGTAAGACTCAGGCATGTTGTAGCGCCTCACTCAGAGCATCGCGAGTCTCCTTGGATTGATGAAGGAGCTCAAAGAGTAAAAACCTCGTCGGTGTATTGGCGAGCTGTGCCAATATGTCAAAATTGTAGGGCATGTCTAGCCCAGGTGCTGAGTATTTTCTCAGAGGCTTGTCGAAGCGAACCTCTTTCTGTTTTTGCTTGTCCGTCGCAGGAGGTAGGGATGGGCCTGCTTCAGATACTACTGGAACAGTGGGGGAGTCGAAAGAGAAATATCTTCTTGAGCCGGGTCGTAGGTGTCACGTCCCAATCTCCCGCAAGCTTAATAGTCCCCGCTGAACGTGAAATCACCACGTTGCAGCTCTCCCGCGGGACAATCGTTCTCATCGGGACGTGATGCCGTACGAGCCTAGAGTTGCGCTCGTACAAGGCGATGTTGTCAAACACCAAAGTTATCATCGAAACAACCAAGTTACAGCGGAAGCCATTTTGTGTACCAAGCACATATCAGAGTATACGCAGCGAAGCTCACGATAGGGTCCAAATGGAATGCCCCGAGTCAATGCCACAAAGGCGATGCCACGGAGACGATGAAATACTCTTGCTCTTTTCTCTAGCCCACAAAGGTACTTACAGTTCATACATCTTGTCCCGTATATCCAAGCAGCGCCACTACTCCTGTGTACCTGAAATATTGCCCACAAACGTGGGTCAGTACACAACCGTACTGGTGAGCGGGGTAACCCACTCGCCTAAGCCGACACTAAGTAAAATAGTGAATGCACACAGTTAAATGGTGATCTTTCTAGTTGAATCCTAGATTCATTTCATGGCATATGAATGACATGTTAAAGAAAGCAGTAAAGCAGTTTACGCATGCAAGCATTCAATCTCAAACCAAACGACAAGCATTTATGTATATCCAACGCGTCTAACTCAATGTCATCGCTTGTACGATAACATATCGAACCATTAGTCTCGCCTCAATATCCATCCTCAACCAAATTTATATTCTAATCTCGAGTGCACACTCTTGCCGAGGCAAGGCGGACGCGCCTACACGATGCACAAACCAACCAAAGTAAAGCAAACCAACATTTATTCTATATGAAGTCACTGGCCAGAAGCCACGAAGGACATTGATCGGACCAAGATCAATAGGTCAATCCTACCCGATCTAGGGTTGGGCAGCTACTCCCGCCTGGTGGTATCGGACTACCAGCACTGCGCCCAATCGCGCGATGCCCATTGTTTCCTCCATGGTGGAACGGTCCCGGTGCCCCGGTGCCTCATCCCGTTCCAGGATACCAAACCCTGTGCCACGCAGGTTGTCCGTGACTATGCAGACACAGTAGGTATGACGAGAGGATCGAAACATTCTCGTCCCACCAAGCGATCCTAGACTCGTTCAACCGGTATCCAACCAAATATCCATAACCAATCTTCCAACATATCCAACGAAGGAATCCAAATCTCGACATCAAGATATCGCCCAAGGCACCAAAATATCAAGTGTTTCATAGGCACGATGCCTCTTCTCAACACAGAGTCTGAATTGGTGCAACACCCATGCTCGAAGCAATCCCATGGCACAATGCCGTTTTCGTGGCACAATGCCCCAACAGTGGCACAACGCCCTCGCCGATGCAGTTGTTCGGTTTCGAACCACAACTGCTCGCTTTGCAAGACAAAGTGACCAAGTGATACTCGCGCACGGATGCACGCTCGCTCGCCCGAATTCCCGATATTCTCGATTGCCTCATTGCCTCAAAGTATCATTCCAACCGACCAAGTATAATCCCAAGTATCCAACCGACTGCCTCAAATGTAATAATCCAACCATCACTCCAACTATCCAACACGTAATCGTTTCAAGCCACAATCCTACCAAGCCAACGATGTACACTCTATGCACGCCTCGGTGTAGTGATTCTCAATGTTTCAGCCTAAGTGTTCAAGCCTTTTACGTATTTTCCATATTATTAGGGCATGAAGGAGTAGAGGAGAAGGGAAAGAGCCCACTCACAATGATTGATCCCTTTAGGCATCCTGTCCTGCCGATACGGCCAATCCCTTGAACCCGTGGTCCGATGCAAGCGCGATCTACTCAACTGGTATGACCGTGCGAGCAGGTCGTGCTCTCCAAATCATCCGACCGATCGGATTAAGGAAGACGGCATTATCGCTTCCATTCAGTTATTCAGTAATGTTCTGAACGAACACCTGATTTTCATCGAACCCGCTAGCCATCTGCACATTGAAACCAACTCGATTAATCCTTCTTCCCCAAAATCCAACATTTCAAATGTAACCAGCATTTGATTTATTCAATCCGACTCAGCGTAACGCTCCGAGCGGTTGCGGGGCGTTACATAATATACCACTTAGAAACAGGTTCGTCCACGAACTGTGCTGGTACTCATTCCTATCATATGCCACAATCCAATTCCATGGATCTGTTCTATGCAACTCACATATTCACGATTCTGACTCCGCATCTCGTTCTGCTGAACGCTCGTACAATTTTTACTAATTCCCACATCCTCCTTGCAGCTCAATACGAATTCTTCGTATCGCTTAGTTTTGGATCGTACAAATATTTAAGGCGTCCCTAAAATACATGCATTTCAGCCGAGCTTTGCGATAGCAAATTTGAACAAGTTACAAGGGTATCTTTATGTTCGAGGCATCCATTTGCTTTATTCATAATTGAACCAAATCACGATTCCCATTCCAAACTGTTCGATTGAGCACTATTCTCAATTATGCAGATTTTCCACCGACTCAATCCGTTCGTGTTCCAACTCAAACCATCCAACTATTTCTGAAAATCAGTACTAGCAACGTCTCCAAATATATTTCATGCACCGAACGATAATCACAACTGATACTACCCACGCTAGGCGACTTACCTAAATATCAACTTTGCTTAGATCAGCTCAGTCCAACACATTTCCTGCTATCTCAAAATCTCACTGGGTGAACATCTATATCGAGGTTCGTGTGATCCACGAAGATCTCGCCGCCACGCCAAAGGGATAGTGTCGCCACGATTTCAACGTGGACACACTCGCCACAATTCCTAGGTTGCGCATGGAATAGTTCTTCGCGCTGCTTCTGTAGTGCCCCGTTCTCCCGGTGCGGAGATCGCGGCTAAGAAACACAAGACGGTATCATTCGATCGGGATAGATTGAATTAAGAACTCGTCCTCGTTATGGATTTGTTTCTTCGGAATCGATTCCCATATTCAGTGGACCGCGCCCCAAGGATCGGCTTAGCGGCAGAGTCAGGAGGGACCTCTCCGCTGCTATCTTTTATTGCCTCGGTTTTCGATGTCGCTTGTTGCTTTCGTTCTTTGAGTTGGTTTTGGGACTTGCTTGTTTTCCTTGAACGGTTACGATGGTTTTCATTGTTTTCGTTCATTGAACTGCACTTCTATCCCGAGATAGGAAAGAGAGGAAGAAGTATTAATCGAGCTGTTCGTGTGCAGGTGAACGAGCAGTAGGCGGCTTGCGAGCGGAATCGTGAAGCGCCTCTTTCCTTCTCCTTTCCTTCCAACCAAGTGAGTGGCTACCAACCCGATTATCTAGCCCTGCTTCCAAGCTTCACAGCTAAAACACTTGCATTCTCTTCACCCCGATCAAACGATACCAAGTAATAATAAAAGAAACCAAGATAAAAGAGAATAGACTTGGTTATTACTGCTTGTCAATCAAACTCGTGAACGGTTACTTACTTGCATGCTTGTTCGTTCGGAATGTTCATCATATGCATAAATTGTAGTTAGAATATAACTTCTTCTATAAATTGTGCTATTTATGAATCATATCGTGTATGCGCATAACTGTTCCTAGAGGCTATGCAAAATGAAACATGCATTACTCGTGTTGCCTCAACTGCGTGAAATGATAACTTAACTAAACATCGTGTGTTCGATCATGGACAACTTGTGCACAAGGATATAAGTTCTGCGGACGGTCGCTGGGGCACTGGCACCGATCCGATCCGGGCAGACTTCGTGTTTATAGTCAATCGTGTGCGGACGGGATAACTTGCAACGCATCGTGTTTTCTGAGCTCCTCGTATTTTCCCGTTGCATGCTATCCTTGTCCTTGACTAGTCCATTATGGCATCAAGCCAGTGATCCTCGTGTGTATATGCTTGCAACGCCTCGTGTGTTTATCGTGTGAATATGGCTTGCAATGCATCGTGTGTTCAACGTGTATATTTAAACCTGTTGCATACTAACTTGTGTCTTCGTGGCAGGGAAGGCATGGTAAGTATTGTGCAGGTAATTCAGACGGTCAGGTAAAATCCACCTAACGGTGGCACGTTCATTTCAGTAAATTCTATATGCTGCTTACTTGTAAATGAACTAAGGCAAGATAGAAACCCAAAAAAATATGCATGCTTCACTAAACAACGTGTTGATTGGTATAGTTCGGCTAGCTCGCCTTCACCAGCATGTTTTCGATATGCTGACCCTCGTTGAAACAGGTTCTCCGCACCAAGGCGAACCGAGCGAGGAGCCGAAGTCGTCTTCCCCGATCCAGTCCAGCTGTTGGCGCACCTTCACCGCGCCCTTGAAGCATTTTGAAGACCGGATCTTGCAACTCTTCTTACACAAATGCAGCTCCGTGGCAAAGCTATCCTCCAGCCAGGAGGTCTTTATCATTTTGAGTTTATAAAGGGATGTAATGTACAGGACTGCTATCTCATTTTGAGTCATCTCTTTTGTAAGCCGTTCGGCATATTAGCTGACTCGTTCAGGAGTTTGTAATAGATGTTCATTATCAATAAAGAGATCTTTTCCATGTTTCAAATCTGTGTTTCAATTTATCTGCATACTCTGAATATGTGCTTGCTATGCAAATCATTAGAGCCTTGTGCGGGCGCAACTCCAGGCCCGCACGGCGGTCACGATTCGGGGGACGCCTCAAACGATTCTACGGAATCGGGTCGTGACAGCTTCCACTGCCTCGAAGCATAGAATATCACCTTTGCCTTCCGAACGAGCATGCTTCCCAGAATAAGTTCCGAGACATCTTGTAAATCTGAGGCACGTCTGTCCCTTCCAGTATTCGCAAGGATTTGATCTAACGAGCCGTTGCTTTAACTTCACGAGCTAGTTTCACAGTCGTCAATTCATATGAATGATATTCCCTTCCAGGGCACGATGAGTCAGAGGCGATGCCATCGATATAAATCTGCGACTCTGAATCTCATCAGTTGACTAGGCTACTTCCACCATCGCTTCGATCTTCCGGCTGCATCTTCAGGTGAAGACTATCCCAAGGGTCTCTCAAATCCAACACTCATTCAATAAGCCAAATATTATCGCTCACATCTGCCCTCGACGCATTCCCAAATACGCCGCCTCAAGGGTCGTTCTATGGGTCTACCATATTCATATCCGATTCAGCGGGCAAGGTCGCTTAGGGTCAGCTGTCCCGAAGCTACGCTCGATAATTGTAATCATCACGATGGACAGTTACTATAAACCATGTTATATCTCATCTGTAAATCCGAATCAAAATCCAACCATTCCATCCGAGCGAAGTTTTCGAATCAGAGAACCGCGCTCGTTGAAACCGTCTTTCATCAATCCGTCGTTCTGCCCTGAATCCATCAATTTCCGAATTGCTATGTTCGCCTACTCACACCATCGATTTCAATGATTCTCGAAACTCAAGACTTGCTTAAATTCATGTCCTGTTTACCATCGTTGCACCATCTTGCCCAAAATTTCCATTTCTGCCAAACCTGAGTCAACTTCTCGAGCAGCAATATCCAAAATCTTCAAGTTTGAGTGAATCCATCGCTTTGCCCCTCCAAGCCAAGTTCGTGTTTCATTACTCAACCAACAGCTCAAATGCGTTTGCTCAAAAACCATTGTTCGTGCTCGCTATCATTCGATTCACCCGTCGCTTCGCTCAAGCGTAACCCAGTTGTTCATTCCGATCTCGTCCATCTCTTAAGCCTAACGATGCTTTCATTTGCACCAGCCCGTTCACGATAAACTCAACTCGATATTCGCTTGCTTCAGTTTCATTCTTTCCAACTCAGCCGACGTGCACCAACCAACTTGTATTCTCGTTTCACGAGTCCGTTCAGGTAATTCCCATAGATGTCCAACCAAAATATTTCCAATGCCTTGCTCAAAATGTGGTATCCCATATACCACTCCGAATCAAGTCGCTACTCACATTACGTTTCCTTTCATGAATCCAAGATCCGTTCGAACCATCCTCCATGCGTGATCATGCCTTTCCCAATTCAAGTTTGACACAAAACTCAGGCAACGCTGAATTTATCCAACTATTTCCTCCGTCCGATACTTTCGTAACACGAGCAATCGTGCAATAATTGTCTTCCAAATAGTCCACCCCAATACCCAATGGTTTCACACATTTGTTGTACGAACAACTCGTGCCAACTATTCTGATATTCCCGAGCCAAACCCAAACATGCCCAACCGATGCGCCACAGCCAAAATTTCAACTTCTATCCATCACAATCGCTAGACGAGCAACTCGTGCAAGGATTCATTCTCATCGAATGTTTCTACTCAAAACATGCCGCATTACCAAATCTCGTTAGCCAACCAACTGATCCATTGAGGCAATCAGAACCTTCCCGAGCGATAAGCCAAGCCAAGCCAACCCAACGGAAGCCTACAACTTGTTGCACAAATGCAACAACGCCAACCAACTTGCTGCACGAATGCAACAACGCCTAACGAGGCTAAGCGATCTAACGAAAACCAACCAAGGCAACACAACCAAGAAAATAACATGCAGCCACAACTAGCAATAAATAGACTTATTGCATGAAATATCCGATGCGGCACCGAGTAGAGTCAAGGGCTAGACGACACGCGAAAGCTATTTAGAGTTTGTGATGAAGCGAAGGACCAAGTCCGAGAAAATGAACCAGGCGCACTGATACCAATCTGTCACGCCCCAATCTCCCGCAAGCTCAATAGTCCCCGATGAACGTGAAATCACCACGTTGCAGCTCTCCCGCGGGACAATCGTTCTCATCGGGACGTGATGCCGTACGAGCCTGGAGTTGCGCTCGTACAAGGCGATGTTGTCAAACACCAAATTTATCATCGAAAAAACCAAGTTACAGCGAAAGCCATTTTGTGTACCAAGCACACATCAGAGTATACGCAGCGAAGCTCACGATAGGGTCCAAATGGAATGCCCCGAGTCAATGCCACAAAGGCGATGCCACGGAGACGATGAAATACTCTTGCTCTTTTCTCTAGCCCACAAAGGTACTTACAGTTCATACATCTTGTCCCGTATATCCAAGCAGCGCCACAACGCCTGTATACCTGAAATATTGCCCACAAACGTGGGTCAGTACACAACCGTACTGGTGAGCGGGGTAACCCACTCGCCTAAGCCGACACTAAGTAAAATAGTGAATGCACACAGTTAAATGGTGATCTTTCTAGTTGAATCCTACATTCATTTCATGGCATATGAATGACATGTTAAGGAAAGCAGTAAAGCAGTTTACGCATGCAAGCATTCAATCTCAAACCAAACGACAAGCATTTATGTATATCCAACGCGTCTAACTCAATGTCATCGCTTGCACGATAACATATCGAACCATCAGTCTCGCCTCAATATCCATCCTCAACCAAAGTTATATTCTAATCTCGAGTGCACACTCTTGCCGAGGAAAGGCGGCCACGCCGACACGATGAACAAACCAACCAAAGTAAAGCAAACCAACATTTATTCTATATGAAGTCACTGGCCAGAAGCCACGAAGGACATTGATCGGACCAAGATCAATAGGGCAATCCTACCCGATCCAGGGTTGGGCAGCTACTCCCGCCTGGTGGTATCGGACTACCAGCACTGCGCCCAATCGCGCGATGCCCATTGTCTCCTCCATGGTGGAACGGTCCCGGTGCCCCGGTGCCTCATCCCGTTCCAGGAAACCAAACCCTGTGCCACGCAGGTTGTCCGTGACTATGCAGACACAGTAGGTATGACGAGAGGATCGAAACATTCTCGCCCCACCAAGCGATCCTAGACTCGTTCAACCGGTATCCAACCAAATATCCATAACCAATCTTCTAACATATCCAACCAAGGAATCCAAATCTCGACCTCAAGATATCGCCCAAGGCACCAAAATATCAAGTGTTTCATAGGAACGATGCCTCTTCTCAATACAGAGTCCGAATTGGTGCAACACCCATGCTCGAAGCAATCCCATGGCACAATGCCGTTTTCGTGGCACAATGCCCCAACAGTGGCACAACGCCCTCGCCGATGCAGTTGTTCGGTTTCGAACCACATGCTCGCTTTACAAGACAAAGCGACCAAGTGATACTCGTGCACGGATGCACGCTCGCTCGCCCGAATTCCCGATATTCCTATTTGCCTTATTGCCTCAAAGTATCATTCCAACCGACCAAGTATAATCCCAAGTATCCAACCGACTGCCTCAAATGTAATAATCCAACCATCACTCCAACTATCCAATACGTAATCGTTTCAAGCCACAATCCTACCAAGCCAACGACGCACACTCTATGCACGCCTCGGTATAGTGATTCTCAATGTTTCAGCCCAAGTGTTCAAGCCTTTTACGTGTTTTCCATTTATTAGGGCATGAAGGAGTAGAGGAGAAGGGAAAGAGCCCACTCACAATGATTGATCCCGTTAGGCATCATGTCCTGCCGATACGGCCAATCCCTTGAACCCGTGGTCCGATACAAGCACGATCTACTCAACTGGTATGACCGTGCGAGCAGGCCGTGCTCTCCAAATCATCCGACCGATCGGATTAAGGAAGACGACATTATCGCTTCCATTCAGCTATTCAGTAATGTTCTGAACGAACACCTGATTTCCATCGAACCCGCTAGCCATCTGCACATTAAAACCAACTCGATTAATTAATCCTTCTTCCCCAAAATCCAACATTTCAAATGTAACCAGCATTTGATTTATTCAATCCGACTCAGCATAACGCTCCGAGCGGTTGCGGGGCGTTACAGTAGGTGCGTAGGTAATTCTTGTCAGATACGGTCTTCCTATTAAGGCTTCATCGTCTGAAGGAGAGTCCATGTGACATGACTTGGGCTTCTTCCCTTTGGACTTGGCCGTTAGACGTGTTGATGGATGCATCAGGTCCTTGCCAATATCGGGGTGAATCAACATGACTTTACCTCGAGGAGTTGTAAGGGTACCAGCCCTGTTACTTGGTCGCGAGCTAGTGGGAGGTTGACGACATCCATTGTCGCCTTAGTAATATGGACGATACCATATTGGGCTTCCATCGCTAGAAAATTATCGAACTGGAGGGATACCATGTTTGCAGTAACCATTTTGTCCTCAAAATCAAGGGTGAGGACTTTGGCGTCGATCAGCTGCTAGACACATTTCTTCAACACATAGCAGTCGCGTGTTGGATGGTGGACGTATCGATTGTAGAGGCAATACTTGGGATCATCAACTTTGTCCACCTCTTTAGGGTATCTGATATCGGGCAGTTGGAGTTTCTTGCCCTTCATCAGCACATGAAAGATCTCGACGACATCATCTTCGGCGAAGGAGTAGGTCTCTTACGATTTTGGTGCTTCTGCTTGCTTTTAGATGGATGTAGTCTGGCTTTTGGACATATTGATGGTCGGTCCTGCTTTACTTTACCATCACGGCCATTGTTGTTATTGTTGAGAGGACGCTCTCCCCTATAATCAATAGTAGGGATCTGTATCCCCAATAAATGGGCTTTTTCTCGTTCTTCTTCAAGGTGGCAGCGCTGATGATGAACGTCGTCCCGTCCTCAAATTGACCGAGGCCTGCCCAAAGTCTCACTGCTGGTAGCAGGTTCTTTCTGCAGGTGTCCATCAACATGGACTCAGGAGTACTGGGGGTAGCCTCAACACTGCTTGTCGGTAGCGTTCTATATATTCACGGGCGGACTCTTTTCCCCTTTGGGCGATGTCCATGAGGGAGGACATAGTCATGTCTATTACTCCGACATAAAATTCGGAGAGGAATAGAAGTCAAAGGTCGTTGAAGGATGAGATACAGTTGTTGGCGAGGCTACAAAACCATTAATAAGCTAGAAAAGGCTCCGACAAACATATCAGTAAGCAAGATATCGTCCCGCGGTAAGTGCCTAGTCATAGAGTTAAAGTAGTTCATGTACTAATGGGGGATGTCTTCCTGTTAAAAGGGACTAGGGACTGTGGTTTGTACTTGTTGTAACGCCCCGCTCCGCGCCGGCGTTATATATCAAGGTGAGTGGGCAGAACTTCGTTCTCTGATTCTTGCACGCCTTAATAATAACCTGTGTTTTTGCTTGCAATGTTTTCTTAAGAGAATGATAGAACCTGCCTTGCATGTTAATGAACGAACTCACCTAGCTTGTCTTTGAAACAATGCCTGCTTAACGAGAATCCTGATCGCCTGCTTAGAGTGCATGAATATGTTCACTATCGTCTATGCTTCGAGAGAACCATACTGTGCCTGAACGTGTTCAAGTGATAAGTCGGATTGCCCCGCAACAATGAGTGTATTCTGATGGTTCGTCTCGTCTGCATACTAGAGTTTATTTGATAGTGTTCCATGCATTCGCACGCGGTCGGACAATGGCTATTGGTGGAGAGCTGAACTGCATGTGTCACGGCTGCTACCATGATAGTGCAAAGCAACCATGAGTCACAGCTGCCTCTAGCATCAGATAAAGAGTCATTGGTATGCTGTTCCACCAGCTGCCGATCCTGAGATACTCGGGGACCGCCCTGCATATAGCTAAGTCATTGTGTTGGCTTGGATAGTGACTGCCCCTAAGAATGTGCATTGTGTGTCTAGCTTTGCATCAGACCCTCGAGTCGCACGAGACACGCTGCGCACACCCTGAAACATGAACGGTTTGCTTGCTTGCATATTCAATATGAAACTCTGTTTCCAAACATGTTTCTAAACAAGTAAATCGACTCTGCTAGAACTGCATGAAACGAACCTAGGTAAAACTAGAAAGATCACTAGTAATGTAATGTTTTATAACATGATTACTTAGTGCCTATTTGAGTGAATGCTTGTTTCTGTTCAGTTGATTTATCTCACCAGTACTTATATAAAGTGCTGACCCACCAACAGTTTACTTGTTCGCAGGTACTGGATCGTCCGAGGAAGCGATAGGCGTGCCACAGTCCCGAAGACCCGAAATCCTGGTTTCGATTGTTGCCCCGAGAATGCTATCGTATAAGGGGGCATAATGTATGGAACGAACGTGTGCCTTTACTAAAGGAAACCCAAGTTGCCTCGATTGTCCCGAACGCTCAGTTGGCTAAATGCATTGCATTGCAACAAGTCCCTTTCCGCTGCTTACTCGATTGATGCGATGATAGCCAACTATCAACTTAAACGATTGGCCTTGCACGGGCGCAACCCCAGGCCCGTGCGGCATCACGTCCCCTGAAAGCTCGAACGGGACATTCGCTTGGCTCCCTTCCTCCCTCGCACCCGTGGGACGGGCGCTGTGATTCGCGTCCGGCGCGCCGAGGCACGGTGATACGTGTCCGGTTCGTTAATTCCCGGCCGCACGGGGCGGGGCAAGGCGGAGCGGCGGCCCGGGCGGGACCGGGGCATGACAGAATGGTATCAGAGCGGAATCGATTCTCTGGCCCAAACCGTTGCTATGACTCTGAGATATTATCGATATGGTTTTGCAAAGAGCGTTCCATACAATAAGTCCATAGATATTCTCAAAGTGCAAAATGTTTCCTGAACTTGAATTGCTTGATTGTTTCGATTGAGTACGGCGAGGGACGGCACTATCGCTACTCGGGATATCGAGAAGTTTATCCTTGAAGTTTCGAGGACGAAACTTTTTGTTGGTTGGTAAGTATGTAACGCCCCGCTCCGCGCCGGCGTTATATATCAAGGTGAGTGGGCAGAACTTCGTTCTCTGATTCTTGCACGCCTTAATAATAACCTGTGTTTTTGCTTGCAATGTTTTCTTAAGAGAATGATAGAACCTGCCTTGCATGTTAATGAACGAACTCACATAGCTTGTCTTTGAAACAATGCCTGCTTAACGAGAATCCTGATCGCCTGCTTAGAGTGCATGAATATGTTCACTATCGTCTATGCTTCGAGAGAACCATACTGTGCCTGAACGTGTTCAAGTGATAAGTCGGATTGCCCCGCAACAATGAGTGTATTCTGATGGTTCGTATCGTCTGCATACTAGAGTTTATTTGATAGTGTTCCATGCATTCGCACGCGGTCGGACAATGGCTATTGGTGGAGAGCTGAACTGCATATGTCATGGCTGCTACCATGATAGTGCAAAGCAACCATGAGTCACAGCTGCCTCTAGCATCAGATAAATAGTCATTGGTATGCTGTTCCACCAGCTGCCGATCCTGAGATACTCGGAGACCGCCCTGCATATAGCTAAGTCATTGTGTTGGCTTGGATAGTGACTGCCCCTAAGAATGTGCATTGTGTGTCTAGCTTTGCATCAGACCCTCGAGTCGCACGAGACACGCTGCGCACACCCTGAAACATGAACGGTTTGCTTGCTTGCATATTCAATATGAAACTCTGTTTCCAAACATGTTTCTAAACAAGTAAATCGACTCTGCTAGAACTGCATGAAACGAACCTAGGTAAAACTAGAAAGATCACTAGTAATGTAATGTTTTATAACATGATTACTTAGTGCCTATTTGAGTGAATGCTTGTTTCTGTTCAGTTGATTTATCTTACCAGTACTTATATAAAGTGCTGACCCACCAACAGTTTACTTGTTCGCAGGTACTGGATCGTCCGAGGAAGCGATAGGCGTGCCACAGTCCCGAAGACCCGGAATCCTGGTTTCGATTGTTGCCCCGAGAATGCTATCGTATAAGGGGGCATAATGTATGAAACGAACGTGTGCCTTTGCTAAAGGAAACCCAAGTTGCCTCGATTGTCCCGAACGCTCAGTTGGCTAAATGCATTGCATTGCAACAAGTCCCTTTCCGCTGCTTACTCGATTGATGCGATGATAGCCAACTATCAACTTAAACGATTGGCCTTGCACGGGCGCAACCCCAGGCCCGTGCGGCATCACGTCCCCCGAAAGCTCGAACGGGCCATTCGCTTGGCTCCCTTCCTCCCTCGCACCCGCGGGACGGACGCGGTGATTCGCATCCGGCGCGCCGAGGCACGGTGATACGTGTCCGGTTCGTTAATTCCCGGCCGTACGGGGCGGGGCAGGACGGAGCGGCGGCCCGGGCGGGACCGGGGCATGACAGAATGGTATCAGAGCGGAATCGATTCTCTGGCCCAAACCGTTGCTATGACTCTGAGATATTATCGATATGGTTTTGCAAAGAGCGTTCCATACAATAAGTCCATAGATATTCTCAAAGTGCAAAATGTTTCCTGAACTTGAATTGCTTGATTGTTTCGATTGAGTACGGCGAGGGACGGCACTATCGCTACTCGGGATATCGAGAAGTTTATCCTTGAAGTTTCGAGGACGAAACTTTTTGTTGGTTGGTAAGTATGTAACGCCCCGCTCCGCGCCGGCGTTATATATCAAGATGAGTGGGCAGAACTTCGTTCTCTGATTCTTGCACGCCTTAATAATAACCTGTGTTTTTGCTTGCAATGTTTTCTTAAGAGAATGATAGAACCTGCCTTGCATGTTAATGAACGAACTCACCTAGCTTGTCTTTGAAACAATGCCTGCTTAACGAGAATCCTGATCGCCTGCTTAGAGTGCATGAATATGTTCACTATCGTCTATGCTTCGAGAGAACCATACTGTGCCTGAACGTGTTCAAGTGATAAGTCGGATTGCCCCGCAACAATGAGTGTATTCTGATGGTTCGTCTCGTCTGCATACTAGAGTTTCTTTGATAGTGTTCCATGCATTCGCACGCGGTCGGACAATGGCTATTGGTGGAGAGCTGAACTGCATGTGTCACGGCTGCTACCATGATAGTGCAAAGCAACCATGAGTCACAGCTGCCTCTAGCATCAGATAAAGAGTCATTGGTATGCTGTTCCACCAGCTGCCGATCCTGAGATACTCGGGGACCGCCCTGCATATAGCTAAGTCATTGTGTTGGCTTGGATAGTGACTGCCCCTAAGAATGTGCATTGTGTGTCTAGCTTTGCATCAGACCCTCGAGTCGCACGAGACACGCTGCGCACACCCTGAAACATGAACGGTTTGCTTGCTTGCATATTCAATATGAAACTCTGTTTCCAAACATGTTTCTAAACAAGTAAATCGACTCTGCTAGAACTGCATGAAACGAACCTAGGTAAAACTAGAAAGATCACTAGTAATGTAATGTTTTATAACATGATTACTTAGTGCCTGTTTGAGTGAATGCTTGTTTCTGTTCAGTTGATTTATCTCACCAGTACTTATATAAAGTGCTGACCCACCAACAGTTTACTTGTTCGCAGGTAATGGATCGTCCGAGGAAGCGATAGGCGTGCCACAGTCCCGAAGACCCGGAATCCTGGTTTCGATTGTTGCCCCGAGAATGCTATCGTATAAGGGGGCATAATGTATGGAACGAACGTGTGCCTTTGCTAAAGGAAACCCAAGTTGCCTCGATTGTCCCGAACGCTCAGTTGGCTAAATGCATTGCATTGCAACAAGTCCCTTTCCGCTGCTTACTCGATTGATGCGATGATAGCCAACTATCAACTTAAACGATTGGCCTTGCACGGGCGCAACCCCAGGCCCGTGCGGCATCACGTCCCCCGAAAGCTCGAACGGGCCATTCGCTTGGCTCCCTTCCTCCCTCGCACCCGCGGGACGGGCGCGGGGATTCGCGTCCGGCGCGCCGAGGCACGGTGATACGTGTCCGGTTCGTTAATTCCCGGCCGCACGGGGCGGGGCAGGGCGGAGCGGCGGCCCGGGCGGGACAGGGGCGTGACACTTGTCGCGCCCCGATCCCGTAGGGGCTGATCATCCTCGCTTGGTCCCTACGGAACCGTTCGTCCTAGCTTGGGCGCGATGCCATGCAAGCCTAAGTTGCGCTTGCACCAGGCAACATACCTGCACAAGACACAAGTTAGACGAAAATATACATATATAGGCACAGAGTAAAACGCAGAGAACCAAAGTTGAACACATTTGATAGCACACAAAATACTTTCATTTTATTGAATACTGAAGATTTGGATTACAAAGTGTTTGCTTGGCTGAGTTACAAAATATGCCTTAGAAGGCTTACGACTCTTTTTACATTCCCAAAACTAGCCACAACGCCCATTACATTATGCCCTTGTAGTAGGACCAAAATAACCAAAACATCTAGCAGAAGAAGAGTAGCCCACTGGAGAGGTAAGCAGCAGAGGAAGCAGCACGAACACAGTCCTAGGGGAGGGTGCGCACACGCTGATTCAGGTTGAAGATGATTGCCAAACTCTCGCTTCCAGTACCTGGATAATTGCCCACAAACGTGGGTCAGTACTACCACATGTACTGGTGAGCGACCGTGGCCAAACTCACCTTAGAAATCCACACTAAGTAAGCATATGAAGCTAGCATTATTAAGTGGTCTTTCTGGTTGTCTAGTTTCATTTTAACAATTCATGCAAGGAAACATAGACAATATATCGCATATGCATATGATAATCTTACCCACGGCCGAGCGGTTATCCCTGCAGCAGACACACAAGTTAGCCACAATTTGCATATGAATAACTTATGAATCGATAAAGGCATCAAGTGTTAGGTATGCAAGAAGGTAAACCTAGCATGCGCCCTAACTATATAATGGTCCCCTCCACGGGATTAGCAGTTGGGACGTACAAGCCCATCTTACTAATGGACGTGTCTACCCTCCCGTAAATAAGGACGTTCAAGCCTCAGGGTATCTAGATCTATTTCCGGCCGAACGATCCCCAATGCCCCATGGACCGCTCGAGAGATAATCCTTGTGCACAAGTTGTCCTGACCAAATGCATGAATGCAAGCCCTATCAGAAAATATGCTATCATGAAACTGATGAACAATGCACAACAAGTCTATCTCTTTTTCTCATTTTCTAGCTCAAGTCCAGAGTTTTCTTGCCACAATACTCAATGCACAACATACAAGGGACAGTTAAGCATTCCATAAGCAACTAGTAAGTTAGCAGTTCTATACTTGAAGCATGCAATACTTTCTTTCTCTTTTAGCTTATCTTTTTAGTGAGGCAACATATTTGTGAACTAGAGATTCTTTTATTAGGCATGCAGACTTAAAGGATTCATCGAAGGGTCTAAGCCACTCACCGAATGAATCGAACGAGAGGATGGGAAAGCCTTAAGCGACGTTCACTCTTTGGTTATGCGTCCTGAAAATGCAACAATACTTGGTTAGCATACTTCGATCTCTTTCCCTTACGATTCGAAAAGAACGCGCAAGCGAGAAGGCGAAATCATGAAAACCAAGTCATCGAAAGCAACTCAAAACACAAAGCAACACAAAACCAAAAAGCAAAGCAACCAACGAAAACTCTTGGACTTATTTCAATAGAAGCCGTTCGATTAATTCGAAGGGTTCATTGCACTTCGTCCGTGTTGATTTGGCGGTAAGGTTTTCCCGAGACTCGATTCTCAACCGAGTCGAAGCAGCGTAGTGTTCCATAAGTATCCGTTCGGAGCGGGGCATTACATACTACCCCACTGAGAAAAAGTTTCGTCCTCTAAACTTAAGAGATCAAGGAGGCGATAAACGATGCATCAAGAGATCAAAGAAAATAGACTCACCAACATCGTGTCCGCTCTCATCACGCTCAATATTCAACTGATACACTCTAGGCCTTCTTATCTGATCAGTTGGTTCAAGAGCAGGACCCGGAGGGGTCTGAGTCTCAATCCGAGCAGTCTTATTGTTCCCACTTTGGTATGGCGGCGGAACCCTCTTATTTTGGCAGTTCACTGCCAGATGCCCTTTCTCCCCATAGTTAAAACACTCGTTATTTGCAGCACGACAAATATCCACGGTATGGCCTGGTTTGTGGCAGTAATTGCACGTAGGACCTGGGCGCCGCTCGCCCGCTGTTTTCTTTTCTCCATCATGGTATCTTTTAGCAGGAGGGTTTCGAGGAGCCGGTGCCTTCTCCGCAGTACCTTGCGGAGTAAACTGCTCATTCTACACCGCTGCCTCAAATGCTTGGATGTACGTTTTTCACTCCCGGTTCATAACATCTTTTCTCATATTATCGTTTAAGCCTTTTATGAACCGATGTGTGCGGGTTCCCTCGTCGGGAATCATTGAACTAGCGAACTTAGCAAGCTTGAAAAATTTCGACTCATAATCTTCGACGGACATGTTTCCTTGCTTAAGTTCGGTAAACTCGTCTTCTTTTCTCTGCCTGACAGCTGGTGGGAGGTAATGTGCAAGGAATGCTTCCTTGAACATTCCCCAAGTGATCCTACCATCCTGATGCTTGGTGGCAAGGTCTGCTTTCTTGACTTCCCACCAATCGTGTGCACGTAACCGCATCTGCATATCCGCACACGCCACCCTCTTGTTCGCAGGTATTGAGGCAAAGCTAAACAAGCTCTCCATCTTTGCGATCCAGTCCATCACCTTATCCGGCGTGGTCCTGCCTTCAAACTCCGGAGGGTTCAACTTCAGGAACTCAGCGCCTTTAAAGGTAGACTTTCTGGCCGCGCGATGAGGCTCATTTGTTTCTGCTAATCCTGCGTCTTGAGGCATGGTCGGGGCAGTCACAGGTGTTGCGGCGGTGCCCGATGCACCACTGTGTGCTACTAGTGTTGTCACAATTTGAGTCAGGGAGTCAAGCTGCTTTTGTTGCGCCGAGGCTCTAGCATCAGCTCGTTGCTGCTGAGCCTCGAATCGTTCTTGTTGTCCAGCATAACGATCGTTTTGATTCTGTAGCATTGCATTCAGTTTATCCATTTGATCATCGCTCACGCTGGCTGCGCGCGATGTCTCAGGGTTACTAGCACCTGCTTTTGTCATCTTTGCTGCGAAAGAGAGTAGCTTGCATTAGTCTCATAACGTATTATGGACTTATTGCATGGGACGTTGGGTTTTTCATACTCTTAGGGACCTTTCACACTCGATTTACTTCTTATAGATTCGAAATCAATTTTCGAAATTCGGGACTTTTTGAAATCGCTTGAAAACTTATATCATTTTCGAAAACGATGTTTGAAGAAACCAAGGACGTAAAGCCGTGCTCTGATACCACCTGTCGCGCCCCGATCCCGTAGGGGCCGATCGTCCTCGCTTGGTCCCTACGGAACCGTTCGTCCTCGCTTGGGCGCGATGCCGTGCAAGCCTAAGTTGCGCTTGCACCAGGCAATGTACCTGCACAAGACACAAGTTAGACGAAAATATACATATATAGGCACAGAGTAAAACGCAGAGAACCAAAGTTGAACACATTTGATAGCACACAAAATACTTTCATTTTATTGAATACTAAAGATTTGGATTACAAAGTGTTTGCTTGGCTGAGTTACAAGATATGCTTTAGAAGGCTTACAACTCTTTTCACATTCCCAAAACTAGCCACAACGCCCATTACATTATGCCCTTGTAGTAGGACCAAAATAACCAAAACATCTAGCAGAAGAAAAGTAGCCCACTGGAGAGGTAAGCAGCAGAGGAAGCAGCACGAACAAGATCTAGGGGAGGGTGCGCACACGCTGATTCAGGTTGAAGATACTTGCCAAACTCTCGCTTCCAGTACCTGGATAATTGCCCACAAACGTGGGTCAGTACTACCACATGTACTGGTGAGCGACCGTGGCCAAACTCACCTTAGAAATCCACAATAAGTAAGCATATTAAGCTAGCATTATTAAGTGGTCTTTCTGGTTGTCTAGTTTTATTTTAACAATTCATGCAAGGAAACATAGACAATATATCGCATATGCATATGATAATATTACCCACGGTCGAGCGGTTATCCCTGCAGTAGACACACAAGTTAGCCACAATTTGCATATGAATAACTTATGAATCGATAAAGGCATCAAGTGTTAGGTATGCAAGAAGGTAAACCTAGCATGCGCCCTAACTATATAATGGTCCCCTCCACGGGATTAGCAGTTGGGACGTACAAGCCCATCTTACTAATGGACGTGTCTACCCTCCCGTAAATAAGGACGTTCAAGCCTCAGGATATCTAGATCTCTTTCAGGCCGAACGATCCCCAGTGCCCCCGGGACCGCTCGAGAGATAATCCTTGTGCACAAGTTGTCCTGACCAAATGCATGAATGCAAGCCCTATCAGAAAATATGCTATCACGCAACTGATGAACAATGCACAACAAGTCTATCTCTTTCTCTCATTTTCTAGCTCAAGTCCAGAGTTTTCTTGCCACAATACTCAATGCACAGCATACAAGGGACAGTTAAGCATTCCATAAGCAACTAGTAAGTTAGCAGTTCTATACTTGAAGCATGCAATACTTTCTTTCTCTTTTAGCTTATCTTTTTAGTGAGGCAACATATTTGTGAACTAGAGATTCTTTTATTAGGCATGCTGACTTAAAGGATTCATCGAAGGGCCTAAGCCAATCACCGAATGAATCGAACGAGAGGATGGGGAAGCCTTAAGCGACGTTTACTCTTTGGTTATGCGTCCTGAAAATGTAACAATACTTGGTTAGCATACTTCGATCTCTTTCCCTTACGATTCGAAAAGAACGCGCAAGCGAGAAGGCGAAATCATGAAAACCAAGTCATCGAAAGCAACTCAAAACACAAAGCAACACAAAACCAAAAAGCAAAGCAACCAACGAAAACTCTTGGACTTATTTCAATAGAAGCCGTTCGATTAATTCGAAGGGTTCAATGCACTTCGTCTGTGTTGATTTGGCGGTAAGGTTTCCCCGAGACTCGATTCTCAACCGAGTCGAAGCAGCGTAGTGTTCCATAAGTATCCGTTCGGAGCGGGGCATTACAATACTTGGGTGGATATACCATATTATTCCACTCGGGAGGATAGGGTTGTCGTATCCCAAGCTTCTGGAGCGTGTCTTGGTTCTCCTTAGCATCAACACGAGCACGAAGTTCCCAGATGGCGGCTTGAACGTCGTTTGATGGCGGAGGGGAAGATGATTGCGGCAGGGAATGAATGCCAAGGGCTGGGTGAGCAAGGGCTGGTGCATTAGACTCCCCGTTGGTTCCTTGATCCTGGTTGGCTTGTACCGGAGTCCTGCGTAGTTATGAGGCCATATTTGCCTTAATCTCCAGCATCGTCTGGGTCAAAGCCTTTATCGAGGCGTTCATGGTGTGCATCATCGCCTCCAAAGCCTCGAGGCGTGTCCTTCGTTGTCGTCCTCTGCTATATATACTGTCATGACATGGGAAGAATTAGATGGGAAGGTAGATCTTTTGCTTTCTGCCTACGATCCCTGAGTAGCGCTGTCCTCAGAAAAAGCTGGTAATGTTGCATCCTCTTTCGACTCAAAGGTAATACTACCCCTAGCTTGGGATACTACTTTAGTTCATTGAGGGTGACTACCCCCAAGTGCATCACTATCTATTCCTTGAGAATCATTGTCCCCTTGGAACGATGGGCTATTGTGGATCACCGGGAGGTGACTACCTCCAGCTTATAGTGCCGACTATGTATCGGCCTCCCTGGAGGAAGACTGTTCTTGAACGGGTGCCTTGAAATACCCCCGTTGTAGGTACAACTAGCTTGCTACCTTGCGGTCGATTCCTCAGTGCACTGGCCAATATCGGAGGATTGGAGGAAGTTTATTTTGAGTTCTACCTCGTGGACGAGGACTTCCAAGTTGAGCAGCAAGAGACAAAGGGTAACTCCTCTTCGTCCTTGTTCTTGCACTCGCTTTCTAATGTCACGCCCCAATTTCGCTAAATCGATAATCGTCCCCCCGGGTGTGATGTCGTGCACGCGTAAGTCGCGTATGCACAAGGCCTAGGCATAATGATATACTTTAGAACAAATGCAACAAAGTACACAAATAAGATATCACACCTTGATATAAAGAAAAGTCCTCTTTATTGATAATGAACATTTGTTTACAGACTCTTGACCCAAAAGTAAGAAGATGCCGCACGGGCTTACAACTTGGACGCAAAATGAGATATTCGATCCATATATTACATCCTTTACTAGTATTTCAAAAGCATAAAATACCTTGGGTGCTAGTCAGCACCATCGCCTAGGAGCTTCAAAAAGGGAATGCAAGCTCCTTTCTTTAGTATGTACTTGGGCTTCAAAAGTCATAGCATGAATACGCCCACTGATTCGTGAAGGGTTGGAGAAATCTTCAGTTCTTCACTACGTCGCCTCGGCTCGGGGAACCTGCTGCAACGAGGGTCAGTACTTCGAAAAGTATCGGTGAAGGTGAGCTAACCCAACATACCAAATCAACATCGTATTCATGTAAACATATAACATCTTTATTATGTGATCTTTCTATCTTTTCTTAGTTCAATTCTTTATATGCGATAGAATGGAATGACATAACAAAATGTGCCACCGTTTGGTGACTTTACTTTACCGTTTGGACCACCTGTATAAAACTTACCATGAACTTTCCTACCACGAAGACATAGTTAGTCTGCACAGTTTAAATATACATAAAGATCATTGTATTGATGAGCCGTCATGGATTATAGTCTGGGTAGGCGGCGATGCTTGCAGCGCAGGTAGTGAGCCCCGCTACAAACTCCCGTCTCACCCGTGCTAAGTTGCTAGCACGACTAACTGATGTTCCACCCGGGACGAATCAGCCCCGGTACCCCTGCGACCGTTCGCAGGAACCAAGACCCTTGTGCACAAGATTGTCCATGACCATTGATGATCTGAACACTAAGTTAATATGCGAAGCATTTTAAATATCAATAAGAACGGAACTGCTTTAGCACAATGTGATGGCATAGTCTACTGGCTGTTATAATCAATTCACAAGTTATATATTATTCATTGAGCAGTCATAGGTGAATAAGTTCTAACTAAATCTGAACACAAAATAGCTATATGCATAACGGTCATGCACGCATCAATATGATCGCATAGAACTCTGTGTGACAAGCATTGTAAATGTTTCAAGTCTACTTTTTCTTTATTCTGACTCAATCTTATTGTTTTGGTATCGTTTGATCGGGATGCACAGATGAGTCAATTTACTAAGAATGGAAACGTGGATGAAGGGCGCTAATCGAAATAAAGCCACTCACAAGTCGGTGAACTGAGAAAGAGAATGGGAGATCTTCAAGACTCCGCTCGTGCGTCGCCTACCCAATCACTTGCACGCACCAACAGATGATCAATATCTCCTTCTTTGGTCTCCAAAGGTTCGATACGAAATATGAAATCCTAAGAACGAAGGCAATAAAATCCATCAAAAACGTTCAAGAAAATATAAGTCATAAAACCAACAAGAAAGCAACCAAGCGGCATCTAAAACGGGCAAGAAAACCAGCGCAACAGAAAGGCCTCTCTCGACTCTGCCGCCGAGTCCTTCCTTGAGGCATAATCCATTGACTGTGGGACCTGATTCTGAATAAACCAATCCATAATGGGAAAAGGATCTTGATTCAATCTGTCCCGATCGAATGATATAAAGTATATCTTAGCCGCGCTCCCCGAATAGGGGGAACGGGACACTACATCATAACCATCTAGCAAAAAGTTTTGTCCACAAAACTTAGGAATAGAACCTACTACTAAGGAATAATGAGAGAAACTTTTCCCTCATGTCAAATTTGAGTTTCCAGGTCGATTCTTCGACCGAGTGGTTTCGTCAAAGCACGCGCACTAGCAAGACTGCCAGATTACGTAACTGCTTTTCTTTACGATACAAAATTTGAACGGGCTCTTCGACGTACGACAAGTCCGCATGTAGATCCAGCTGACCAAAGTCCACCACGTGGTTCAGGTCATGCACGTACTTTCTAAGTTGTGACACTTAGAAAATATTATGCACTTCTGAAAGGGCTGGTAGCAAAGCAATTTGATAGGCAACTGAAGTGACTCGTCTGAGAATTTCGAACGGGCCAACAAATCTCGGACTTAACTTCCCTTTTACCCCGAATCTTGTAACTTCTCGCATGGACAAGACCTTTAAAAATACGTGGTCACCCTCTTGGAACTCAAGGGGTCGACGACGAATATTGGCATAACTCTTCTGCCGGCTCTGTGCTACCTTTAACCGCTCTCGGATCAACCGAACCTTTTGGACTATTTGTTCCACCAGTTCCGGCCAAGGATTTGCCGCTCCCCAAATTCATCCCAGCAGATCGGTGACCTACAATTTTGCCCATACAGAGCCTCGTACGGAGCCATTTGGATGCTGGACTGATAACTGTTATTGTATGCAAATTCGGCCAGCGGCAGGAAGACGTCCCAACTTGACTTCGAATCGATTATGCAGAGGCGCAACATGTCTTCTAGTACCTGATTCACCTTTTCTGTTTGGCCAACTATTTGAGGATGGTAGGCTGATCTGAACTTTAACTTGGTCCCCATCGCTGACTGAAGGCTTTCCCAGAAACGTGATATGAATCGTCCGTCCCGATCTGATACTATGGAAACTGGCACTCCGTGCAGCCGGACTATCTCATCAAGGTAGGTCTGGGCGAGGCGGTCGGTGCTCCAAGTATTTTTGATGGCAATTAAGTATGCTGACGGTTAACCGATCGACGATGACCCAGATTGCGTTATTCCCCCATTGCGTCCTTGGTAGGCCAACAATGAAGTCCATACTTATGTGCTTCTACTTCCATTCATGGATAGCAAGATTCTACATTTCTTCGCCTGGCCTCTGATGCTCTGCTTTCACCCTCTGACAGGTTATGCATTGCGACACGAAGAGCGCCACATCTTTCTTCATGTCGTGCCACCAGAAGATAGTGCAAAGATCTTTATATATTTTTGTGCTCCCGGGATGGATCGTATAGGCTGCATAGTGAGCTTCCGTAAGGATCTTTTTTCTGAGTTCTGAGTCATTGGGGACGCATAGCTTTCCCTTAACTCGCAACACTCCATTCTCATCTACTGCAAAGTCTTTTGCCTTCCCCGCTAGAATCTGCTCGTGCATTTTTCTTAGGAATGGGTCGTCCCTCTGATTAGATGTGACCCTTTCTATCAGGTTGGGTATAAATCGCATCAGAGCAACCCGCGCACCACGATATCGAATTCGGAGTTTGATGCCCATCTCTTCTAAGTCCCTTTATAACCTGCTATCTGTAGTGCCCCGCTCCGCGTAGGCACTATGTACAAGTGGGATCGACTTGCTTGCTCGAACGGAAGTCTTCTCGGAGAGTTCCCGACCGATTAATCAAGGTGAGTGGGCAGAACTGCATTCTCTGATTCTTGCACGACTTAATAATGAATCTGAGTTTTTGAATGCTTGCATGCTAAGAAGATCGTTTAATAAGAAGAATGATAGAACCGACTCAGTATGCTAATAAGAGAACTCACATAGCTTGTCATCGAAACGAATATGCTGCCTAAACTAAGAGAATATGTATGCTTGTCTAAAATGAGATAGAACCATTGCTATACTAAGAAGATAGAACTGCATATTTACTTGATGTGATAATAGACCCGTGCCATACTAGTCTAAACTAAAAGATCGTTCATATGTTTGCTTGTCATCGTGTTCATATGGATTGTCTTGAATGCTTGTTTCGATATAAGAGTAAATGCTTGTCTTGTGTGTGCTAGACTAGTAGCCCGCCTTGCATAAAGGTCCTACGGGATCTTGGGGGTGCGGCTATTAGGAATGTGATTAGAGGATATGAATGTGCTTGTCATGTTGTGTGCTATTGTGAAAGAGACAAGAGATATGTGGGTGCTTGCGGTGGATGGAGGACAAAACGATGTGTAGGAGACTAATATCGCGCCCTGAGCTCGGGGCGAGGGTATTGGGATGGTGGATGGTGATGCGATGGGGGAGACTAATAGTGCGCCCTTGCTACAAGGTCCTTCGGGATTGGGGGGCGTGGCTATTAGAGGGAGGCGGCGCTTCTGTTGAGAAGAGTTGTGTCTGTACTTGGGTAGTTCATGGAGATAGCTGCATTCAGGTCGTTAGGGAGCATGCTAGGCTAGCCTTCTTGCATACCTAACTATTTGATGCAGAGACGGACAGGGAACTAAAGAACGGTAAAACATATATGTTTATGCAATTGTTGCTAACTTGTATGTCTGCTGCAGGGATAACCGTTCGGCCGTGGGTAAGAAATATCAGTTTATACATAAGCCTGCTTATTCATTTTGTCTGCATCATAGGGACCACCTGTTAGCGTTTCATGCATTGCATTCGGTCGGACAATGAGACTATTAGTGCAGAGCTGAACCTTGGCTACGGCTGCTTCGGCAGTAATGTGCAACCATGTGTCACAGCTGCTAATAGGATCAGAATGTGAGTCATTGGTTAGCTGGATTACCGCTACCGATCCTGAGTTACTCGGAGACCGACCTCTGATTGATAGTTAACTTGTGTGCTTGAATGATAGTCCCTAAATGCTGCCTGTCCCTAGAATCCGTGCATATAGTTCACCGAACACGCTGCGCACACCCGAACAGGATTCCTCGTGCTTGAATTGGTTGCCTCGATTGATTGGTTGTTTGATTCTGTTTTCAAAGCATGTTTCCAAACAAAGTAATATGACTCTACTATAGAACTGCATGTAAAGAACCTAAGTAAAACTAGCAAGATCACTAGTAATGAAATGTTTTGCCACATGATTACTTAGTGTGGGTTTCAGGGGGTGTAGCTTCTGTTCAGTTGTTTTATCTCACCAGTACTTGCATAAAGTGCTGATCCACCAACAGTTTGCTTGTTCTCAGGTGCTCGTTCGTCTGAGGAAGCGATAGCCGTGCCTCATCCCAAGGAGCCGGAAATCTGGAGTCGATGTCTGGAGCCGCATCGAGTTTGTACCTGCTTTGAGCTGCTTTTATATAGAGGGACATAATGTATGGAACGGTGTTATTGTAATCGAGAGAAGAGTGCTTGAGCGATTTGTAATCACGGCCATGCGTCGCTTGTAACACTTTCGATTATCAATAAAAGAGACTATTTTTCATATGCTTTTGAGTTCTTCACTTTTCTGCAATGTTATATGCCGCTGCTTCAGTATCGAATAGCTTACTTGCCCTTGTATCAGAGCTTTGGCCTTGTGCAAGCGCACTTTAGGCTTGCACGGCATCACGTCCCGATGAGAACGATTGTCCTGCGGGAGAGCTGTAACGTGGTGATTCACGTTCAGCGGGGACGATCGAGCTCGCGTGAGACCGGGGCGTGACATAATGGTATCAGAGCGACTCGATTCCTTGCCCATTCTGTTGCTTCCAACTTTGAGATTTGCCTGATGTGAGATGCAATGAACGTTCCATACAATGAGTCCGTAAATATTCTCAAAGTTGCCGGCAAAAGTTTTCTGGATTTGGTTTTCATTGCTTGAGATGTGATTTGTGATTTTGTTGGCTAGAGTTTTATTGAGTTGTGATTGCCTGAGTTTTGATTTGGGATGGCGAGGAATGAGGACTATCGCTGCTTTAAGGTTTCGTGAGTTTCTCCTTGAGTTTCGAGGACGAAACTCTTTGTTGGTGGGTAAGTATGTAGTGCCCCGCTCCGCGTAGGCACTATGTACAAGTGGGATCGACTTGCTTGCTCGAACGGAAGTCTTCTCGGAGAGTTCCCGACCGATTAATCAAGGTGAGTAGGCAGAACTGCATTCTCTGATTCTTGCACGACTTAATAATGAATCTGAGTTTTTGAATGCTTGCATGCTAAGAAGATCGTTTAATAAGAAGAATGATAGAACCGACTCAGTATGCTAATAAGAGAACTCACATAGCTTGTCATCGAAACGAATATGCTGCCTAAACTAAGAGAATATGTATGCTTGTCTAAAATGAGATAGAACCATTGCTATGCTAAGAAGATAGAACTGCATATTTACTTGATGTGATAATAGACCCGTGCCATACTAGTCTAAACTAAAAGATCGTTCATATGTTTGCTTGTCATCGTGTTCATATGGATTGTCTTGAATGCTTGTTTCGATATAAGAGTAAATGCTTGTCTTGTGTGTGTTAGACTAGTAGCCCGCCTTGCATAAAGGTCCTACGGGATCTTGGGGGTGCGGCTATTAGGAATGTGATTAGAGGATATGAATGTGCTTGTCATGTTGTGTGCTATTGTGAAAGAGACAAGAGATATGTGGGTGCTTGCGGTGGATGGAGGACAAAACGATGTGTAGGAGACTAATATCGCGCCCTGAGCTCGGGGCGAGGGTATTGGGATGGTGGATGGTGATGCGATGGGGGAGACTAATAGTGCGCCCTTGCTACAAGGTCCTTCGGGATTGGGGGGCGTGGCTATTAGAGGGAGGCGGCGCTTCTGTTGAGAAGAGTTGTGTCTGTACTTGGGTAGTTCATGGAGATAGCTGCATTCAGGTCGTTAGGGAGCATGCTAGGCTAGCCTTCTTGCATACCTAACTATTTGATGCAGAGACGGACAGGGAACTAAAGAACGGTAAAACATATATGTTTATGCAATTGTTGCTAACTTGTATGTCTGCTGCAGGGATAACCGTTCGGCCGTGGGTAAGAAATATCAGTTTATACTTTTGTCTGCATCATAGGGACCACCTGTTAGCGTTTCATGCATTGCATTCGGTCGGACAATGAGACTATTAGTGCAGAGCTGAACCTTGGCTACGGCTGCTTCGGCAGTAATGTGCAACCATGTGTCACAGCTGCTAATAGGATCAGAATGTGAGTCATTGGTTAGCTGGATTACCGCTACCGATCCTGAGTTACTCGGGGACCGACCTCTGATTGATAGTTAACTTGTGTGCTTGAATGATAGTCCCTAAATGCTGCCTGTCCCTAGAATCCGTGCATATAGTTCACCGAACACGCTGCGCACACCCGAACAGGATTCCTCGTGCTTGAATTGGTTGCCTCGATTGATTGGTTGTTTGATTCTGTTTTCAAAGCATGTTTCCAAACAAAGTAATATGACTCTACTATAGAACTGCATGTAAAGAACCTAAGTAAAACTAGCAAGATCACTAGTAATGAAATGTTTTGCCACATGATTACTTAGTGTGGGTTTCAGGGGGTGTAGCTTCTGTTCAGTTGTTTTATCTCACCAGTACTTGCATAAAGTGCTGACCCACCAACAGTTTGCTTGTTCTCAGGTGCTCGTTCGTCTGAGGAAGCGATAGCCGTGCCTCATCCCAAGGAGCCGAAAATCTGGAGTCGATGTCTGGAGCCGCATCGAGTTTGTGCCTGCTTTGAGCTGCTTTTATATAGAGGGACATAATGTATGGAACGGTGTTATTGTAATCGAGAGAAGAGTGCTTGAGCGATTTGTAATCACGGCCATGCGCCGCTTGTAACACTTTCGATTATCAATAAAAGAGACTATTTTTCATATGCTTTTGAGTTCTTCACTTTTCTGCAATGTTATATGCCGCTGCTTCAGTATCGAATAGCTTACTTGCCCTTATATCAGAGCTTTGGCCTTGTGCAAGCGCACTTTAGGCTTGCACGGCATCATGTCCCGATGAGAACGATTGTCCTGCGGGAGAGCTATAACGTGGTGATTCACGTTCAGCGGGGACGATCGAGCTCGCGGGAGACCGGGGCGTGACACTATCAACGGACAGGGATCCCGCAAAGACCTGACTCAACGCATCTGCTACCACATTTTCCTTACCAGGTGTGTATTCTATCGTCAAGTCATAATCCTTTATTAATTCTAGCCAACGCCGTTGTCGTAGGTTAAGATCCGCTTGGTTGAATAAGTACTTCAAACTTTTGTGATCGGTATAAATTCGGCAAGCCACTCCATAAAGGTAGTATCGCCACAATTTTAGCGCGAATACAATTGCTGCTAGCTCCAGATCATGCGTGGGATAATTCTTCTTGTACTTTTTTAGCTGTCTGGATGCATAGGCTATCACCCTGTCTTGCAGCATAAGTACACACCCTAAGCCCTGCCCTGACGCATCGCTAAACATCTGGAATTCTGAGGTCTCGTCTGGTAGTGCAAGTAACGGGACATAGGTGAGGCGATGCTTTAACTCTTCAAACGAGGTTTCACAGTCGGTGAACCACTCAAACGCGACTCCCTTCGGTGTGAGGCGAGTCAGAGGTGATGCTAGTTTTACGAACTGCCTGTAGTCGCTCGCTAGCCCGAGGAAGCTTCGAATCTCACTGACGGATGCAGGTCGCTTCCACTCGACGATGGCCTCAACTTTCTTTGGATCGACTGAAATACCTCCCGTAGAAATGATGTGACCGAGGAAAGGTGCACTACTCAGCCAGAATTCGCACTTACTCAGTTTTGCATATAACTTGTTGTCCCGAAGAGTCTGTAGCACGGTCCGCAAGTGCTCTGCATGCTTTGCCCCATTCTTCGAATACACCAAGATATCAACAATGAACACTACTACAAATTTATCGAGATACGGCCGGAACACACGGTTCATTAAGTCCATAAAGGCAGCAGGGGCATTAGTTAATCCGACCGATATCACCAAAAACTCATAATGGCCGTAACGAGTGCGAAAAGCTGATTTTGGCACATCGTCCGGTTTAATCGTAAGTTGATGGTAAATCGAGCGAAGATCAATTTTCGAGAACACCGTTGCACTTTGCAGTTAATCGAAGAGGTTATCTATCCTGGGAAGGGGATACTTGTTTTGAACGGTAGCTTTATTCGATTCTCGATAGTCAATGCAGAGCCACAATGAGCCGTCCTTTTTCTTTACAAACAACACAGGCACACCCCACGGAGACAAGCTCGGACGAATATACCCACGTTCTAGCAATTCTTGTAACTGAATCTTTAACTCCTTTAGTTCTGTCGGGGCCATTCGATACGGAGTCTTGGAAATTGGTCAGGTTTCTGGAAATGTATCAATAGTGAACTCTATCTCTCGAATGTGCGGCATGTCGGGCAACTCGTCGGGGAACACATTATGAAAATCCGCCACAACGGGAATAGACTCAACGTTTGCACAATCTCACTGTGTGTCTCTAACGGACGCCAAATACCCTTCGTAGCCCGAATGTGTCATCCGCCGAGCAAAAATTGCAGAGATCACCATGCAGGCATTCGACGCTCTCGACTGTAGACTACACACATAGCAAAATTCGATCTTGCTAGGTAGACAAAACACGACTTTCTTTTCCGCACAATCAATGGTAGACGAGCAAGCGCTGAGCCAATCCATCCCCAGAATGATGTCATAGTCCCTAATGTCTAAGACTATCGCATCTAGTGATAATTTCCTTCCCCCGATACAAATATTACCTTCACGACAGACTAAGTGAGCCGACAAATCCACGCCCGATGGAGTACGGACGCTATGGTTTAGGCCTAGCGGTGTCATAGGGAATGTGTTTTTGGCTGCAAAATCTGCCGCAATAAAACTATGTATTGCACCAGAATCAAACAATACTCGAGCAGGTACATTATTGAAGAGTAATATACCTGATACCGTCGTGTTTGATGCTAGTGCCTCATCCCGAGTCAGAGCATAGACTCGGCCCTGAGCGTTCTATGTTGCTGTCTGGTTCGCTCGAGGTGTTTGTCCCTGATTCTGAGATGAGTGATTTTGCTGCTGAGAACGGCGCGGAGGAGGATCATTGGGGCGAACTCGACAGTCTCGAGCAACGTGGCCAAACTTGCCATATAAACGAAACATCCTCCTTTTCGAATGCGACATTCGTTGATGTGGTATCCTAGCCTTTGGCAGTAGGCACAAGGTTGCCCCCGATTCTTCCCTGGATTTGAGTCTTGAGAGCCGCCATTTTTGTGGTGTTTATGCGTATTGTTACCACCTGTGTTGCTAGGATGCTTGTGATTGGAATTTTGCACAGCGCCGATACGAACTAGGGGGTACTGCGGCTCTAGGGAATGTCACGACCCGATTCCGTAGAATCGTTTGAGGTGTCCATCGAATCGTGACCGCCGTGCGGGCCTGGGGTTGCACCCGTACAAGACTTTAATGATTTGCATAACAAGCACATATTTAGAGTACGCAGATAAATTGAAACACAGATTTGAAACATGGAAAAGTTCTCTTTATTGATAATGAACATCTATTACAAACTCTTGAACGAGTCAGCTAATATGCCGCACTGGCTTACAAAAGTGTTGACTCAAAATGAGATAGCAGTCAGTACATTATATCCCTTTATAACTTCAAAATGATAAGGACCTCCAGGCTGGATGACGGCTTTGCCACGAAGCTGCATTGTGTATGAAGAGTTTCAAACTTCAGTCTTCAAAATGCTTCAAGGGGCGCGGTGAAGATGCGCCAACAGCTGGACTGGATCGGGAAGACGACTTCGGCTCCTCGCTCGGTTCGCCTTGGTGTGGAGAACCTGTTTCAACGAGGGTCAGCATGTCGAAACATATTGGTGAAGGCGAGCTAGCCGAACTATACCAATCAACACGTTGTTTTAATGAAGCATGCATATTTGTGGGTTTCTACCTTGCCTTAGTTCATTTACAAGTAAGCAGCATATAGAATTTACTGAAATGAACGTGCCACCATTCGGTGGATTTTACCTGATCGTCTGAATCACCTGTACAATAATTACCATGCCTTCCCTGCCACGAAGACACAAGTTAGTTTGCAACAGGTTTAAATATACAATAGATCACTGGCGTTGCCATAAAGGACACTAGTCATAGACGAGAATGGTTTGCAGCGAAAGTACAATGGGTGTTACAAGCCATTCCGTCCAGTACAGTTGACTATACAATAGAGTTCCGTCCGGACCGGATCGGTGCCAGTGCCCCAGCGACCGTCCGCAAGAACCAGTTACCTTGTGCACAAGTTGTCCGTGATCGAACAATATGTTTACTAAGTTAACAGTTCATGCAGTTAACGCAACAAGAGTACGGGACAATCAGTATTGCATGATTCATTTAACATAGCCTCCTTGAACAGTTTAGTGCATACAAGGTGTTCTATACTTAGCACGATTCATAGAACAGTTATAAACGAACTAGCATACAGTATGATAACAGATCACAGTTGGTTGACAAGCATAATAACCAAATCTATTCTCTTTTATCTTGGTTTCTTTTATTATTACTTGGTATCGTTTGATCGGGGCAAAGAAGAGTGCAAGATTTATTTAGATGTGAAGCTTGGAAGCAGGGCTAGCTAATCGGGTTGGCAGCCACTCACTTAGATGGTTGGAAGGGAGAAGGAAAGAGGCGCTTCACGACTCCGCTCGCAAGCCGCCTACTGCTCGTTCACCTGCATTACGAACAGCTCGATCAATACCTCTTCCTCTTTTCCAAATCTTGGAATTGAAGTGCAGTTCAATGAACGAAAACAATGAAAACCATCGAAACCGTTCAAGAAAAACAAGCAAATCCCAAAACCAACTCAAAGCACGAAAGCAACAAGCGACATCAAAAACTGAGACAATAAAAGATAACAGCGGAGAGGTCCCTCCTGACTCTGCCGCTAAGCCGATCCTTGGGGCGCGGTCCACTGAATATGGGAATCGATTCCGAAGAAACAAATCCATAACGAGGACGAGTTCTTAATTCAATCTATCCCGATCGAACGATACCGTCTTGTGTTTCTTAGCCGCACTCTCCGCATCGGGAGAACGGGGCGCTACAGGGAAAGGGCATGGTTTAGGGACTCCCGTATGGTACGGTACTGAGAAACGACGACGTGGGCACGAATATAAGGTCGCAGTCCTATCTCAAACCTTCGTGCTCGAGTCTCGGCATCGTAGAGATGAGACTTAGCAAATTTTGCAATCCTATTAAATTCTGAGGCGTACTGTCACACTATCATGTTGCCTTGCTGTAGATGTGTGAATTCTTCTTCCTTCTCGCGGCGTATGACGGTTGGAAGGTACTCCTCCTCTAAGGCCTTGCGGAACACGGACCAAGAGATAGTCGTCCTGCCATCTTTACTTAATAAAGCTTCTTTGTGCACATCCCACCAATCATGTGCATTTAAACGGAGCTGAAGCTGGGCGCAAGCTACTCTCTTGGTTTCTTCCATGCGAAGCACTTCGAAGTGGTCTTCAAACTCAACTAGCCAATCCAACGCCACGGAGGGGTCCTCAGCCCCCTTAAAGGTAGCATGACACATCTTTTTTAACTCTTATATTTGCAGGTAGGACCCTTTTCGTTGGAGGGCGGAAGTCCAGAGAGTCCTGAGGTCCCGTGGTGTCGTCTACAACTGGCTCTGCAGCGATGGCTGCTGATGCAGAATAGTTGCTAGCGACGAGCGTCGTCACAATCGTTTACAAGGTATCCATTTGCTTCTGCTGTGCTTCGGCCTGAGTCCGCTGTGCCAAAAATTGAGCCTCAATCTGGGACTCGAATTGATTATGTCATAGTTCGTCTTGTCTCTGCTGCGTTTCCATCAAACGCGTCATCTGTTCAAACGGATCAAGAGAGGGTACGACAGTTGTCACGCCCCGATCTCCCGCAAGCTATTTCGGCCGTCCCCGCTAGGCGGGAATCACCCTCGCCAGCGCTCCCGCGGGACGATCGCTTTGACCCATCCGGACGTGATGCCGCACGAGCGTGAGCCACGCCCGTGCAAGGCCATGGTTCATTGGCTGGCGGCAAGAATTCTAAGCCACAGAGTCGCACAGATTGTCCGAGTGCAACGGAGTCATGAACGCATAGGCGATCGGTAACAGGTTCACTGAATCGACAAATATAGCGGAAGCATTGAAACACAAGTTGAAGTAAAGCAAGCTCTTTTATTAATATGAACAAGTGTTACAGGCGGCGTATAGCCGAGATTACAAGTCGCTCAAGCCTCTCTCTCTGAAACAGTAAAAATGTGCCAAGTGGCTACAATTGTGGATTGATTGTACAGGCGATGTTCAGGCGAGTTCGGGCTATGTTCACAACATTATATCTTGTATATGTGCTTTAGTTCCGGATCCACCGTTGCAAGGCTTCAGAGGGAACTCCTGGCCTTAGCACGCACGAAGGAGGCATCCGCACCGAACGAGGTTCTCCCGCACCCTGCATACAAACTGGTGGATTATCAGTACATTGAATGCACTGGTGGGGAAGCTACTCGCCCGCTCGACAAATCCAAACACGTAATACAGGTTCCGTGCACAACTATTAAGTTGTCTTTCTAGTTGCCTTAGGATCAGTTTCATGTAAACATTAAATAGCCTAACGTGTCGGGCAGTGCGCCGTGCGATATGAGAGGAAACACGGCGAGACTTACCAACTTACCATTTTACCTTCCCTGTCCAAGGCAAACATCGTTAATTCAAGCACGGTAAGTATAAACATTCAGGAGGCATAGCATATGCAAACATAAGGGTCGTTATTTTCAGATCGTTCAGGTGTTCAGTACATTGATGCTATGCAATGACTCGCACGCGGATAGCCGCTAAGCGAGGATGACTTATCTATATGATGAAAGTCGCTGGCATAGCCATTATGGACGGGTTATGGTCTCGGGACTAAGAGCGATAGCAACGCAGGTGGCGAGCCCCGCTACATAACACTCCGTCCGTGACTAACGACCATACAAACTCTTCCGCCCGGATCGGATCGGTCCCAGTGCCCCAGTGACCGTCCGCGGAAGCCAAAAATCCTTGTGCACAGGTTGTCCGCGACATGCAGGTCAGGGTCTATCCAAATCCAAAGCTTGACATGATAATCATGGAACACACAAACTTATTCTGAACGAGCATATTGCTCCACGAGCTGGGATTCAAACAGTACTAACACGATCCTCGTTCAGATCCAAACATGGCATGATTATCATTCAAGTGTGTTTCATATTCAAATATCCATTCTTGCTTGATGCATTCCCCTAGTTCGGGGATTTGCCTTGGGTGACCTAACGGTCCCGGATACTTGCAGGTTCAAATGCACAGGACTATTTGATAGTCTCCTGGCTAAACAAGAATGCATGCACAATACAATCACGCTAGACGTTCGTAAGCAGACAAGCATGTGTTTCTAAGGAACATAAGCAGAGGCACGTTTGCTCGGACCCGAAGGTAAGCCGAGAGATGAAACTGTTAAGGGACTTAGCATGCGAGGGTCTGAATATAAGAAGTATTTCATTTCCATGTTCTAGCAAGCAATACAAGTTAGGATTATTCCCTTAGCTAGGTGCGTTGAATTATTAGCATGCAGGGGATGAATCACCTAGCGACTAGCATGAATATTCCAGATTTTATGTGTGCTGGCTAAGCAAAGACAAGTTCACCGTAGCCACCCACCTTAGCGATGATTCGCCTCGGTAGAGCGATACGTCAAGCGGGCCTCTGAAAGCCTAAGCCGGATTCCTGTAGGGACAAGTCTGGATATCCTTTGCTTCTCGTTTTGAGGCAAAGCGGGTCGGGACAGCTGCACTATTGCCGTTTGAAACGGCATTCCGCTAGAGCGGAACGGGGTGTTACAACAGCTGGACTTCTTGAGCTACCTGATATGCCAGAACTGCTTCTTTACACTTGCGCCACCATCTGCGCTTGTGCACCCAGCTCTGAGGTTGTTCCTTCAAAGAAAAGTAACTTGTATCAGTCTCAAAATATATTATGGACTCACTTTATGGAACGCATCTCATTTTGGCCAAGCGAATTCAAGTGTTCAATTGGGAGGGACAGGGTCATTTCAAGAAACTTGTCTGACACGAAGGTCAAAAGATCTGAAGCCATGCTCTGATACCAATATGTCACACCCCGATTTTGCTAAGTCGATAATCATCCCCCGGGCGTGATGCCGTGCACACGTAAGGCGCGCATGCACAAGGCCTAGGCATAATGATATACTTTAGAACAAATGCAACAAAGTACGCAAATAAGATATCACACCTTGATATAAAGAAAAGTCCTCTTTATTGATAATGAACATCTGTTTACAAACTCTTGACCCAAAAGTAAGAAGATGTCGTACGGGCTTACAACTTGGACGCAAAATGAGATAGCCGATCCATACATTACATCCTTTACTAGTATTTCAAAAGCACAAAATACCTTGGGTGTGAGTCAGCACCATCGCCTAGGAGTTTCAAAAGGGAAGTGCAAGCTCCTTTCTTTAGTATGTACTTGGGCTTCAAAAGTCACAGCATAAATATGCCCACTGATTCGGGAAGCGTTGGAGAAAGCTTCAGCTCCTCGCCGCGTCGCCTTGGCTCGGGGAACCTGCTGCAACGAAGGTCAATACTTCGAAAAGTACCGGTGAAGGTGAGCTAACCCAACATACCAAATCAACATCGTATTCATGTGAACATGCAACATCTTTATGATGTGAACTTTCTATCTTTTCTTAGTTTAATTCTTTATATGCGATATAATGGAATGACATAACAAAATGTGCCACCGTTCGGTGACTTTACCTTACCGTCCGGACCACCTGTACAAAACTTACTATAAACTTTCCTGCCACGAAGACATAGTTAGTCTGTACAGTTTAAATATACACAAAGATCACTGTATTGACGAGCTGTCATGGATTATAGTTTGGGTAGGCGGCGATGCTTGCAGCGCAGGTAGCGAGCCCCGCTACAAACTCCTGTCTCACCCGTGCAAAGTTGCTAGCACGACTAACTGATGTTCCACCAGGGACAAATTGGCCCCGGTGCCCCGATGACCGTTCGCAGAAACCAAGACCCTTGTGCATAAGATTATCCATGACAATTGACGATCTGAACACTAAGTTAATATGCGAAGCATTTCAAACATCAATAAGAACGGAACTGCTTTAGCAATATGTGATGGCATAGTCTACTGGCTGTTATGATCAATTCACAAGTTATATACTATTCATTGAGCAGTCATAGGTGAATAAGTTCTAACTATAACTGAACACAAAATAGCTATATGTATAACGGGCATGCACGCATCAATATGATCGCATAGAACTCTGTGTGACAAGCATTATAAGTGTTTCAAATCTACTTCTTCTTTATTCTGACTCAATCTTATTATTTTGGTATCTTTGATCGGGATGCACAAATGAGTCAATTTACTAAGAACGAAGACTTGGATGAAGGGCGCTAATCGAAATAAAGCCACTCACAAGTAGGTGAACTGAGAAAGAGAAGGGGAGATCTTCAAGACTCCGCTCGTGCGTCGCCTACCCGATCACCTGTACGCACCAACAGATGATCAATATCTCCTGCTTTGGTCTCCAAAGGTTCAATACGAAATGTGAAATCCTAAGAACGAAGGCAATGAAATCCATCGAAATCGTTTAAGAAAATGCAAGTCATAAAACCAACAAGAAAGCAACCAAGTGGCATCGAAAACGGACAAGAAAACCAGCGCAACGGAAAGGCCTCTCTCGACTCTGCCGCCGAGTCCTTCCTTGAGGCACGATCCGTTGAATGTGGGACCTGATTACGAAGAAACCAATCCATAACGGGGAAAGGATCTTAATTTACTCTGTCCCGATAGAACGATACAAAGTATTTCTTAGCCGTGCTTCCCGAATAGGGGGAACGAGGCACTACATCTAAGACGTTGTCGGATGGGTGTAATTGGTTGTAGTCGCTAGAATATCGACTGCCTAAGTGCAGAGGGTGCTGCTTTAGTACAACAGTAGTAGATGATAATGTCAGCACAAGTGTGTTCGGGAGAGGACACTTCCTGTGCGACGATTATTTCTCTTACCTTGCGCTTGGGACTTATCACGTTACGCAAATCGAATGAGAAAAATTTCACTTTTATACCTATTTCGTGCGTACGGCCAGACCATGCGCATGGGTGTGAAAGTGAGGTTTATGCTCCCTAACCTGGTTCCAGTACAAGAGCTGCACCTAGGTCATTAATGCAAGGCTTAATGTGAGATAGACCCATTTCATGCACGCAGCCAGACTGGGAATAGGTTTGCCATTATAGTGTTTGCTCCCTGGCTTGGTTCCTACGCGTATACTGTGTCCAAGTAGTTCCAGGAAGACTTTAGGGATGGCCCATTTCATGTGCGCAGACGAGCTGAGCGCATGGGTCAGTCCGATACAACTTTCTATCAGCAGCGTGCGTAACCGTTAACGGCACATATTCTGGTCGATCGTTCGAGTAGTTGATTGAGCGCACATGGCTCACACTGCCCCAGACTTTTATGAACTAGCACATGCTGGTGCATAGTAAATAGAGTCCATGTTCTCCCCATCTCCATACAACTGGCATAAGGGGTCAGTACCGAAGGAGACCCTGTCAAAAATGGACCCCTTTCTCCTGCCTTTGCCATAAGGTGCAACACTCATGCACTTGTAATCTGATGCGGCACATTTCTTCTTTTGGGTGTTCTGTAGTAGGCGCATAACCTGAGAGTTAGCACTGCTCTTCTCAAAGGCCACCACGGGGATGGAGGAAGGGTGCGCATATACATCATGCGCGTCCTTGGAAACAAAGGCCAATTACGCATCACTCGAGGTCTTTAGGTATGGCACACTGGCCTTGACGACCTACGTCTTGCGAGTCTTGTTAGACTTGGCTAGTCTAGGTACGAGGCTTAACTTATCCCCCGATAGAATATCCTCAAATGTCTGTTGGTCGAAAGGGACGACCAACATCTTCTGGGTTGATCCCAGCTTAGCCGTTTCAGATTGCGTCACAACTTTCTCGTCAGAGGAGAAGTCCCCAACAGAGTCATCATTTTTGTTTCCATTACAAAAATAAGTGTCACTGACTTTGATTCTAAATACAGTAAAATAAAAGTACATAGAATTCCTAGGCAAAAAATCTAAGTACAGTTTGATTATGGAAAAGTGTGACGGTAGAGATCGAGTACTACTGCTGACTCCTTTACTCTGTTGACGACCCGACAATGAAAGGGGATTGTAAGGTCTCTACTCACTAGCAAGAAAGACAACAATTAGACTCTCATCTCTTCTTGTATACGTCTCACTATACGTATCCAGGGGAAAAATATGTCCACGCTATTTATAGTCATTGCATGTCCATGTGCGCGAGTTTTGAGCTGCCGCATGGCTTCCTCAACAGGATACGGTTACGGTTTGCGTGCGCATGGCATGCTGTGACTGCCACATGGCAATTGTTAAGATTGGTTGTTGCTAAGATCTTGGGTTGTTGGCACCCGTCATAGGCATGACCCGATCAGCATGACACGTGGCCTGCATCGGCCACTTGGAGATCTCGATTGGTTGTAACAGAAAAATTATGCTGTGTGGAGCTTTCAAAGAATGCTGCCACATAAGGATTCATGGGAACACTGTCGCATGACAAAACCGTCGTATGGGGGTTCATAGGAATACTGCCACATGATAACGCCACCCCATGGGTTCATGGGGATACTGCCGCATGAAGCTTTGTCATTTGTGTACATTGTGCTTCACGCCTGTATACTGACAAGGGCAATTATGGTATGGTGTTGACATAGGCGCTGGCGTGCACTACCTGTGGCGAATCCGAGGCGCTTAAGGCAATTAATGTTGTCAGTAATAGGCGTTCACGTAGGCGTTGACAGAAGTGACATCATGTGGCGAGCTTGTATGCGCCTGGGCTCTCTTTCGCATGCTTTCCAGACTGCTATGAATGGGGACCAGGTTTGCTACCGCATGAGCTCACTGCCACATGGATGTGGCCTATAGTATGAGCTCATGTATTTTGACTTTTTTCCCATGCTTCTACACTTAGTTTTAAATTTCTTATTAAAATTCTTAATTGTGCTTGATTATTTAATAAGATCCTATTCATCTCCCCCTCTAGGGTGCTTTCATGTTTCACATCAAAAATTTTAGGAGTTTAGAGCACAAGATATTAGGTTTATAAAATTTAAAAAAGAAGAAAGAGGTTAGATTTAGAATTATTAAAGTTAATAAGGAATTAGTTTCTATTGACACCTTATTCAATAATAAATTTTTAAGAAAAAATTTAAGGGTAATTTGTAACAAAATGTGCTTAAATTTTTCAAATTTGTATATGATTTGTCTATTCTGGGCCACGCGTTGATAGGTTTTGAATTTATATCCTAATAAGACAACAAAACCTTAGTTGTTAATCTCCAGGTCTGAGTCTTTTGTATTTTATAACAAATCATATAGGGCAAGTGGTTGTGAAATGTAAATCACATTGTAAGTGTTCAATTATAAAAATTGGCAGCTATACATTTAAATATCAAAAAGAATTTCTAATTGAATTATATTTCATATCCAAAATTTAAAGTATTTAAAGAACAAGAGATTAGTCTTCATGAAAATTTATAAAACAAGAAAAGAGGTTAGATTTAGTATTATTATAGTTAATAAGGAATATGTTAGATTGACGCATTATTAAATAATAAATTTTAACAATAAAATTCAAGGCATAATTGTAACTGAATATCCTGAACATTTTCATATTTATAAGTTCCTATCATAAACTATTGAATTATAATTATTATAGCAAAGAAGGAATAGGTTGGATTTAGAATTAATAAAACAAGAGTAAAGTTTGGAGAGGAGAAAAAAGGAGAAGAAGAGAAAATATAAAAAAGGAGTATTCAAGAGCAATAAATCTTAGATTGTACCTCATGTGTATTTATATTAATATGTATGATGATAAATATACCCCACAATTACTTTATTTTATTCTCATAAGATAAATAATAATAATAATAACTCTAACACTCTCCCTTAAGCTGAAGCATATTGATAAGAAATGTCCAGATTACTACATAAATCAGAAAATTGACCATGAGAAGTGGTTATGTGGGGATATTACCTAACTGATCCTCAGGGCGATCATATGGAGTGATAATTTATTTCAGCAACAAATCATGGACAAAATAACAATCCACCTCGATATATTCTGTGCGCTAAAAAATACTTAATTACTTGTGATAAAAATTGTCGATTGGTTGTTACAATACATCTCCATGGGAATAGGATCTATAATCGCTATTTAATGAAGAAGAGACTCCATCCACATCTTCTCATAAGTTGTATGAGCCATTACACTGTATTTGGCCTCTGCCCTAGATTGAGCCATAATATTTTGTTTCTTACTACGTTACTTTACAAGACTGCCACCCACAAATATATAATAGTCAGAAGTAGACCTTCTATCACTACGACTACCTATCCAATCAACACCACTAAACTCTGTCACCATAAGCAACTGAGAATGTTTGTATAACAAACCCTTTCTAGGTGTACCCTTTTAAGTATCGTAGAATGTGAGAAATAGTCTCCCAATATGGTTGCCTAGAGGCATGCATAAATTAAATAACTACTTCAACTGCATGTATGATGTCTGGTCGTGTAACCGTAAGATATACAAGTTTTCTAATTAACTGCCTAGAATATCCAATATTCCTCAAATAACTCGACCCTATCAGCATCGAGCTTGTCATGATAATCCATAGGAGTCTCAACTGGAAGATACTCCAACGTCCCAATCGCTAAGAACAAGTCTAGAACATACCTGCTGTCACGACCCACACCCAAATAATGGGCATGAGTCGTGGGTATGTCTAGCCTATGCCGCAACATCGGCGGTAGAACGCTGTAAAGGTACACAACATAATCTAACAAACTCACTCAATGATATATATATATATATATATATATATATATATATATATAACATGCCAATGGTAATTCAACTCCATAAGGAGGACAAGATGAATATATATAGCATCAATACTCAATCACAATGAACTAGAGGCAGATAATAACACGATATCGTAAAGAGAATATATCGTAAAGAGAATAGAAAATAAAAAGTCATAACAATATCCAAGTCTAAAGTCTAGCAATAAACACAAATGGTCTCAAATATAAATAACATGCCAAGTCTAAGCTGGAGACATATCCAGTACAATAAATAGATACTAGTTAAGGGTCTGATATAGCTAGGTGTGTCTCCTCGATAGTTGGTACCAGATCGTCCTAGCCTACAGGTTCTACCTCAGCTGGCTCTCCGTCCTGTGTGTCGTAGTATGTAGGACACCAGTCCTCTAAATAGTCGTCTAAAAAAATATATCCAGTCAGGATTGAAGCAAGTACAAAACTCTAAAAGAAGTTTCATATACATGGTAGACAATATATAACAGCAATAGAAAATAATACAAGATGTACAAGTAAGTAGAAAATAAAAATACATCTGAACTAGGCATATAAACCCAAGGATGATGGAAAAAGTAGATATAGTCATGCCCCGATCTTCCGCGGAATCGACCATCCCCGCTAGGCCTGAATAACCGTGCCAGCGCTCCAGTAGGACGATCATTCCCATCTGGACGTGATACCGCATGAGAACAAGATGCGCCCATGCAAGGCCATGAATTCGAACATGTGGAGGAAATAACTAAGCCACAGAGTCTCACATATCGTCCAAATACTGCGGAATAAGAAACGAACAGGCGATTGGTAAAAAGTGTACAGAGTCGTCAATAGCGGAAGCAGTGAATAACACAAGTATAGAAGTAAAACAAGCACTTAATTGATATTTCACAAGTATTATAGGCGGCGCTAGGCCGATATTATAAGTCGCTCAAGTTTCTCTCTCTCGAAACAATAAAAGCGTGCCATGTGGCTACATATTTGGAATGATACATAGGCGATGTTCTAATATTATGTCTTATATATGTGCTTCAGCTCCGGATGCAACGCTCCAAGGCTCTAGGGCAAACTCCATACATTAGCTCGCACGAAGGGGTTTCACATCGAACGAGGTTTCATACCGAACGAGGTTCTCCCGCACCCTGCAAGCAATCTGGTGGGTTATCAGTACATGAATGCACTGGTAGGGAGACTTCTCGCCCGTTCAACAAATCCAAACACGTTATATAGGTTCCGTGCATCATCTATTAAGTTATCTTTCTAGTCTGACCTTAGAATCAGTTTCATAGCATAATGAAAAGCCTAACTCGTGTAGAAGTGTGTTGTGCGATATAAGAGTAACACGATAAGACTTACCAACTTACCATTCTTCCATCCCTGTCCAATGATAAAACCAAGTTAAACCAATCACAAATGTATATATATGAAATTCAAGTCAAATTGCATAAGCAAACACGAGTGTCATGAGCGGGGTTCTAATTCAGGTGCATGAGTTACATGGATTACTCAGGTGTATTGCAATAGATTCTCAGGTGTTAAATACATGCAGATACCTTATACTCATAATCATTCATGTATTTCAGATTACTAGATGCGATACAATGACTAGCACGTAGATTGCCGCTAAGAGAGGATGACCTATCTATATGAACATGAGGTTAATGGCTTAGCCATAAAGGACGATACATAATCTCGGACGGAGATGAGGCATGGCGCAAGAGTCATAGGTGTTACCCACCATCCTGACCAAACATGGAAAGACTACTATAGATCTTGGAGTCAGACGGGTTATCCAAGTGTAGGATGCACTACCAAGGGCCCGACCACTGAATATATTGCGTCATCCCAAACCGGGGAGCATCCTACCGATTTGGCCACACAATACCCATATTCCTCCTAGGACGGTACGATCCCGATTCCCCGATGATCGTCCAAGAAATCTATGTTATTACCTTGTGCATGAGTTGTCCGTGACCATGCAAGTCTAGGGTCTCAGATTCACGGAATTCATGACATGTTAATTCTTGATTCTTGTACAGAATGAGTATGCTCTACGAGTTGTGATTCTTGCTTTACTTAACATGATTCTCATTCAGAGTTAAACTTGACATGGTACAATCCCCTAGTTCAGAGATGCCTTGGCGACCCAACAGTCCCAGATACATTCAGGTTCATACTTGCACGGAACGACTATTTGATAGCCTTCAGGGGAACATAGATGAATGCAAGACAAGATAGTGTTACCGGGGTTTGTGGTATGAATTCATGTGACGTGCATAGCAAATATGTAAAGCAGACAAGCATTGAAACAATGTTGAAACAGAAGCATAAGGAAACTTGCGGCATAGTCTACTTTAGAACATAAGCCTAGCCTTTACGTTTGCACAGGTCTGAGGGGTAGTATGAGAAGTGAAACTACACATGGACATATCGACTGATATAATCTATGGGACGAGGAGTGTAAACAAGTGAAGTAGAATACTACGAAGAGTATATAATGATCTACTCGAGGCATAGCGGGGTCTACTTACATGAAGCTAAAGTAGCATGCGAGGGTCCAATTATAAGCCAAGTTTTATTTCCATGTTCTAACACAAGCAATACAAGATGGGATTATTCCCTTAGCTAGGTGCGTTGTATTCTTTATTAGTATGCAAGGGGTTATTGCCTAGCGATCTAGCATGTACCATCCATATTTTTAAGTGTTCAGGCTAAGAAAAGACAAGTTTATCGTAGCCACCCACCTTAGCGATAATTGACCTCGGTCGAGCGATACTCCGAGCGAGCCTTTGAAAGTCTAAGTCTGAACTGCTAAAGGGCCAAGTCTGGAATCATTTGCCTCAAGAAAATTATCTCGCTGAGCAAGGCGGGTCGGGTCATTGCACTTATACCATTTTAATCGGTTGCCCGCTTGAGCGGAATGGGTCATTACATTATACACCGCTCAGAAAAAGTCTCGTCCTCGAGACTTCCTAAGCGCAAACCGTTCTATCACAAACTATCGAATCTATCTCAAGTATAACAATCTGTGTCGCATGTGTGTTGGGTCTATCTCATTGCATTAATCCATCTTGAATGATGATCTAGGGCTGAGGCAAACTTATCCAAATCATTATACTCGTCGATGCAAATCTAACATATTCACTTGTACTAGCATTTGAGATCAGCATACCACAAGTCTGGATCGTGCACATAATCAAAGCATCCTTTAAACATATGCATGTCAACCAACTTAGCGATAGCGAAGTCTTTGCACTCGAGTTTAATATATCGTTGAGTCTTGGATCGTGCACTCGTTCAAGGCATTCCTCAAACATATGTATTCAACCAAACTTAGGGATAGTGAATTCGGACAAACTAATTACAAAAATCTCCAGGGTTCTTGTCTTATGAATCATAATGATATCGCCAACAGGGTCAAAATAAATCCAACTCATTCCTATCCCACTCAAATCAAGCATTGCACTACTATTAAACATGATCTATCCGATTAACCAACTAGCGTCTATGTCCTATCGTCCACTCCATTCATGTCAAACATAGCACACACTTACTGTTCCAAGTCTAATTCTAAGTCTTGCTGCCCCAGTTCTATTGCTTGCTCAAGCGATACTCTGATGTCGGTCACACAAGTTCTTTTACTAGGCGTAGGGTCGTCTGCCTAATTACTAGGTCATTTCGCAAGGTCATAGGTACAGTTCATGTTCATGACTCATCGTGCAAATTTGTCGCATGATGCTCGTCCCAATTCCTAAGGTCAAACCATTATTCATTTACACAAGATATTCTAACCAAGATCGTTTTACTTAGATTTCTAAACATCGAACACAGATCATCCTACTCACATTAACATGTTCGTTGCACAGAGTTTGAGTCCATTCAGTCAAATCTATTATATATCCAAGCCGCATGACAAGCCTAGAAATTTGCATAGTCTATCTCCTCAAACACGTTTGATAGAACCCATCTATCCATTATAAGTCTAGACCACCAAGCCATGATTCAATTTTAAATATTCGATCGTAACTCCAAGTCGTCCAATAAGAGTCATGTATCCGTTCACGAAACCATCAAGCGTGTCTTACTCCTTATTCTAGACTAATTCATCCTTGAAACACTTTCGATTCACTTGCATTCACAAACTCGTCTTATCGTGTCGAACTGCTAGTCGAGACGATCCTTCAATTACCACGCTCCGGTCTCCCGTAAGTTCGATCATCCTCGCTGGACGTGAGATCACTACGCCAACGCTGTAACACCCCATTCCGTTCAAGCGGACTGCCGTCTCAATCGGCAATCGTGCAGCTGTCCCGACCCGCTTTGCCTCGATCAAAAAGCAAAGTATATCCAGACTTGCCCCTACAGGAATCCGGCTTGGACTTTCAGAGGCTCGCTCAGACGTATCGCTCTACCGAGACGAATCATCGCTAAGGTGGGTGGCTACGGTGAACTTGTCTTTGCTTAGCCAGCACACATAAAATCTGGAATATTCATGCTAGTCGCTAGGTGATAACCCCTTGCATGCTAATAAATCCAACGCACCTAGCTAAGAGAATAATCCCAACTTGTATTGCTTGCTAGAACATGGAAATGAAATACTGCTTATATTCAGACCCTCGCATGCTAAGCCCCTTAACGATTTCATCTCTCGGCTTACCTTCGGGTCCGAGCAACGTGCCTGCTTATGTTCCTTAGAAACGCATGCTTGTCTGCTTGAATGTTACCGTGTTTTCATCCAAACCCCGGAAGACTACTACGAAGTCGTTCCGTGCCTGAATGTTCCTGCAAGTATCCGGGACCGCTAGGTCACCCAAGGCATCCCCGAACCAGGGGAATGCATCAAGACAAGTAATCACTGTACAGAATCATGATTCAAACATCTCCTGTAATACTGTACCACTGTACTACTGTTCTACTGTACCACTGTACCACTGTGCTCCTGTTCTACAGTACTCGAGTATCTAGTGAAGGGGAAACTGACCCTGACCCTGACCTGCATGTCGCGGACAACTCGGAAACGAGGCATAGTTCCACGGACGGTCTCCGGGGCACTGGGGCCGCTCTGATCCGGATGGAACTCCACTGTTTCAGCCAACTGTACTGGACGAGATAGTGTGCAGTGTAACGCCCCGCTTCGCGCCGGCGTTATGTATCAAGGTGAGTGGGCAGAACTTCGTTCTCTGATTCTTGCACGCCTTAATAATAACCTGAGTTTTTGCTTGCAATATTTTCTTAAGAGAATGATAGAACCTGCCTTGCATGTTAATGAACGAACTCACCTAGCTTGTCTTTGAAACAATGCCTGCTTAACGAGAATCCTGAATCGCCTGCTTAGAGTGCATGAATATGTTCACTATCGTCTATGCTTCGAGAGAACCATACTGTGCCTGAACGTGTTCAAGTGATAAGTCGGATTGCCCCGCAACAATGAGTGTATTCTGATGGTTCGTCTCGTCTGCATACTAGAGTTTATTTGATAGTGTTCCATGCATTCGCATGCGGTCGGACAATGGATATTGGTGGAGAGCTGAACTGCATGTGTCACGGCTGCTACCATGATAGTGCAAAGCAACCATGAGTCACAGCTGCCTCTAGCATCAGATAAAGAGTCATTGGTATGCTGTTCCACCAGCTGCCGATCCTGAGATACTCGGGGACCGCCCTGCATATAGCTAAGTCATTGTGTTGGCTTGGATAGTGACTGCACCTAAGAATGTGCATCGTGTGTCTAGCCTTGCATCAGACCCTCGAGTCGCACGAGACACACTGCGCACACCCTGAAACATGAACGGCTTGCTTGCTTGCATATTCAATATGAAACTCTGTTTCCAAACATGTTTCTAAACAAGTAAATCGACTCTGCTAGAACTGCATGAAACGAACCTAGGTAAAACTAGAAAGATCACTAGTAATGTAATATTTTATAACATGATTACTTAGTGCCTGTTTGAGTGAATGCTTGTTTCTGTTCAGTTGATTTATCTCACCAGTACTTATATAAAGTGCTGACCCACCAACAGTTTACTTGTTCGCAGGTACTGGATCGTCCGAGGGAGCGATAGGCGTGCCACAGTCCCGAAGACCCGGAATCCTGGTTTCGATTGTTGCCCCGAGAATGCTATCGTATAAGGGGGCATAATGTATGGAACGAACGTGTGCCTTTGCTAAAGGAAACCCAAGTTGCCTCGATTGTCCCGAACGCTCAGTTGGCTAAATGCATTGCATTGCAACAAGTCCCTTTCCGCTGCTTACTCGATTGATGCGATGATAGCCAACTATCAACTTAAATGATTGGCCTTGCACGGGCGCAACCCCAGGTCCGTGCGGCATCTCGTCCCCCGAAAGCTCGACTCGGGCCATTCGATTGGCTCCCCTTCCTCCCTCGCGCCCGCGGGACGGGCGCGGTGATTCGCGTCCGGCGCGCCGAGGCACGGTGATACGTGCCCGGTTCGTTAAATCCCCGGCAGCACGGGCGCGGGGCAGGGCGGAGCGGCGGCCCGGGCGGGACCGGGGCGTGACAGAATGGTATCAGAGCGGAATCGATTCTCTGGCCCAAACCGTTGCTATGACTCTGAGATATTATCGATATGGTTTTATAAAGAGCGTTCCATACAATAAGTCCATAGATATTCTCAAAGTGCAAAATGTTTCCTGAACTTGAATTGCTTGATTGTTTCGATTGAGTACGGCGAGGGACGACACTATCGCTACTCGGGATATCGAGAAGTTTATCCTTGAAGTTTCGAGGACGAAACTTTTTGTTGGTTGGTAAGTATGTAACGCCCCGCTTCGCGCCGGCGTTATGTATCAAGGTGAGTGGGCAGAACTTCGTTCTCTAATTCTTGCACGCCTTAATAATAACCTGAGTTTTTGCTTGCAATGTTTTCTTAAGAGAATGATAGAACCTGCCTTGCATGTTAATGAACGAACTCACCTAGCTTGTCTTTGAAACAATGCCTGCTTAACGAGAATCCTGAATCGCCTGCTTAGAGTGCATGAATATGTTCACTATCGTCTATGCTTCGAGAGAACCATACTGTGCCTGAACGTGTTCAAGTGATAAGTCGGATTGCCCCGCAACAATGAGTGTATTCTGATGGTTCGTCTCGTCTGCATACTAGAGTTTATTTGATAGTGTTCCATGCATTCGCACGCGGTCGGACAATGGCTATTGGTGGAGAGCTGAACTGCATGTGTCACGGCTGCTACCATGATAGTGCAAAGCAACCATGAGTCACAGCTGCCTCTAGCATCAGATAAAGAGTCATTGGTATGCTGTTCCACCAGCTGCCGATCCTGAGATACTCGGGGACCGCCCTGCATATAGCTAAGTCATTGTGTTGGCTTGGATAGTGACTGCCCCTAAGAATGTGCATCGTGTGTCTAGCCTTGCATCAGACCCTCGAGTCGCACGAGACACACTGCGCACACCCTGAAACATGAACGGCTTGCTTGCTTGCATATTCAATATGAAACTCTGTTTCCAAACATGTTTCTAAACAAGTAAATCGACTCTGCTAGAACTGCATGAAACGAACCTAGGTAAAACTAGAAAGATCACTAGTAATGTAATATTTTATAACATGATTACTTGGTGCCTGTTTGAGTGAATGCTTGTTTCTGTTCAGTTGATTTATCTCACCAGTACTTATATAAAGTGCTGACCCACCAACAGTTTACTTATTCGCAGGTACTGGATCGTCCGAGGGAGCGATAGGCGTGCCACAGTCCCGAAGACCCGGAATCCTGGTTTCGATTGTTGCCCCGAGAATGCTATCGTATAAGGGGGCATAATGTATGGAACGAACGTGTGCCTTTGCTAAAGGAAACCCAAGTTGCCTCGATTGTCCCGAACGCTCAGTTGGCTAAATGCATTGCATTGCAACAAGTCCCTTTCCGTTGCTTACTCGATTGATGCGATGATAGCCAACTATCAACTTAAACGATTGGCCTTGCACGGGCGCAACCCCAGGCCCGTGCGGCATCACGTCCCCCGAAAGCTCGACTCGGGCCATTCGATTAGCTCCCCTTCCTCCCTCGCACCCGCGGGACGGGCGCGGTGATTCGCGTCCGGCGCGCCGAGGCACGGTGATTCGTGCCTGGTTCGTTAATTCCCGGCCGCACGGGCCAGGGCAGGGCGAAGCGGCGGCCCGGGCGGGACCGGGGCGTGACATGCAGCACCTACCGTTCTTTCGCTGCATACCATCCGCTCCATGGCTGAACTTACTGTATAGTCTACTGTACTAAACGAGATGGCTTGTAGCACCCACTGTACTTTCGTTGCAAACTACTCTCGTTTAAGACTAGTGTCCATAATGGCTTTGCCAGCGACCGTGTTCATATAGATAAGTCATCCTCGCTTAGCGGCTATCCGCGTGCGAGTCACTGCATCGCAACAACTGAACACCTGAACGATCATGTTTAAACGACCCTCGTGTTGCATATGTTTGCCTCCTGAATGTTTATACATGCCTCTGCTCGAATTAACAAGTTGCCTTAATGTTTGCCTTGGACAGGGAAGGAGATGGTAAGTTGGTAAGTCTCGCCGTGTTTCCTCTAACATCGTACGGCGCACTGCCCGACACGTTAGGCTATTCAATATCTGCATGAAACTGATCCTAAGGCAACTAGAAAGACAACTTAATAGTTGTGCACGGAACCTGTATTACGTGTTTGGATTTGTCGAGCGGGCGAGTAGCTTCCCCACCAGTGCATTCAATGTACTGATAATCCACCAGTTTGATATGCAGGGTGCGGGAGAACCTCGTTCGGTGCGGACGCCTCCTTCGTGCGTGCTAAGGCCAGGAGTTCCCTCTGAAGCCTTGCAACGGTGCGTCTAGGACTGAAGCGCATATACAAGACATAATGTTGTGAACACCGCCTGACCATCGCCTGTACATTCATTCCACAAATGTAGCCACTTGGCACGCTTTTACTGTTTCAGAGAGAGAGGCTTGAGCGACTTGTAATCTCGGCTATACGCCGCCTGTAACACAAGTTTATATCAATAAAGGAGCTTGCTTTACTTCAACTTGTGTTTCTATGCTTCCGCTATATTTGCCGACTCAGTGAACCTGTTACCGATCGCGTATGCGTTCATGACTCCGCTGCACTCGGACAATCTGTGCGACTCTGTGGCTTAGAACTCTTGCCGCCAGCCAATGAACCATGGCCTTGCACGGGCTTGGATCACGCTCGTGCGGCATCACGCTCGGATGGGTTAAGCGATCGTTCCGCGGGAGCGCTGGCGAGGGTGATTCCCGCCTAGCGGGAACGGCCGATTGCCTGCGGGAGATCGGGGCGTGACATGTTGGTATCAGAGCCTGGCTTCTACGCCTTTGGACTTCGATTCGATATCTCTGTTTCGAAAGCTCGTTCGTGGGTTATGTACACGCTCTCTCTCAATGCCTCGATGGGATGTTCCAACAATAAGTCTAAATACTTTCAAAATGCGTTTTGATTGATATCATTGCTTGTCTGGTTGTATGCTGCGAGTGGCCTTTGTGCCAACCTGTGCGAACCCCTGAGAGTATCGCTAGTAGCTTGTCCGATTTTTACTAACCCTAAGTTTGGTTGAATGTATCTATTCGAGGGACGCCTTGAACTAGTGCACCATCCAAGACTTAGAAAAGGTGAAACTCGAGTGCTAAGACTTCGCTATCACTGAGCTGGTTGACGTGTTCACGCTAGAGGGTACCTTCGAAAGTGCGCACGATCCAGTCTAAGCGATATGCTGATTTCGAAGCTTGTGCAAGTGAATATCCAATGAGCAAGTACAACGACTTGTCTAGGATTGCCTCAAACCCTAGACCACTGCTTGTCCTTAGTAAGTCTCGAGGACGAGACTTTTTCTAAGTTGGGTAGGATGTAACACCCCATTCCGTTCAAGCGGACTGCCGTCTCAATCGGCAATCGTGCAGCTGTCCCGACCCGCTTTGCCTCGATCAAGAAGCAAAGTATATCCAGACTTGCCCCTACAGGAATCCGACTTGGACTTTCAGAGGCTCGCTCAGACGTATCGCTCTACCGAGGCGAATCATCGCTAAGGTGGGTGGCTACGGTGAAGTTGTCTTTGCTTAGCCAGCACACATAAAATCTGGAATATTCATGCTAGTCGCTAGGTGATAACCCCTTGCATGCTAATAAATCCAACGCACCTAGCTAAGGGAATAATCCCAACTTGTATTGCTTGCTAGAACATGGAAATGAAATACTGCTTATATTCAGACCCTCGCATGCTAAGCCCCTTAACGATTTCATCTCTCGGCTTACCTTCGGGTCCGAGCAACGTGCCTGCTTATGTTCCTTAGAAACGCATGCTTGTCTGCTTGAATGTTACCGTGTTTTCATCCAAACCCCGGAAGACTACTACGTAGTCGTTCCGTGCCTGAATGTTCCTGCAAGTATCCGGGACTGCTAGGTCACCCAAGGCATCCCCGAACCAGGGGAATGCATCAAGACAAGTAATCACTGTACAGAATCATGATTCAAACATCTCCTGTAATACTGTACCACTGTACTACTGTTCTACTGTACCACTGTACCACTGTGCTCCTGTTCTACAGTACTCGAGTATCTAGTGAAGGGGAAACTGACCCTGACCCTGACCTGCATGTCGCGGACAACTCGGAAACGAGGCATAGTTCCACGGACGGTCTCCGGGGCACTGGGGCCGCTCCGATCCGGATGGAACTCCACTGTTTCAGCCAACTGTACTGGACGAGATAGTGTGCAGCACCTACCGTTCTTTCGCTGCATACCATCCGCTCCATGGCTGAACTTACTGTATAGTCTACTGTACTAAACGAGATGGCTTGTAGCACCCACTGTACTTTCGTTGCAAACTACTCTCGTTTAAGACTAGTGTCCATAATGGCTTTGCCAGCGACCGTGTTCATATAGATAAGTCATCCTCGCTTAGCGGCTATCCGCGTGCGAGTCACTGCATCGCAACAACTGAACACCTGAACGATCATGTTTAAACGACCCTCGTGTTGCATATGTTTGCCTCCTGAATGTTTATACATGCCTCTGCTCGAATTAACAAGTTGCCTTAATGTTTGCCTTGGACAGGGAAGGAGATGGTAAGTTGGTAAGTCTCGCCGTGTTTCCTCTAACATCGTACGGCGCACTGCCCGACACGTTAGGCTATTCAATATCTGCATGAAACTGATCCTAAGGCAACTAGAAAGACAACTTAATAGTTGTGCACGGAACCTGTATTACGTGTTTGGATTTGTCGAGCGGGCGAGTAGCTTCCCCACCAGTGCATTCAATGTACTGATAATCCACCAGTTTGATATGCAGGGTGCGGGAGAACCTCGTTCGGTGCGGACGCCTCCTTCGTGCGTGCTAAGGCCAGGAGTTCCCTCTGAAGCCTTGCAACGGTGCGTCTGGGACTGAAGCGCATATACAAGACATAATGTTGTGAACACCGCCTGACCATCGCCTGTACATTCATTCCACAAATGTAGCCACTTGGCACGCTTTTACTGTTTCAGAGAGAGAGGCTTGAGCGACTTGTAATCTCGACTATACGCCGCCTGTAACACAAGTTTATATCAATAAAGGAGCTTGCTTTACTTCAACTTGTGTTTCTATGCTTCCGCTATATTTGCCGACTCAGTGAACCTGTTACCGATCGCCTATGCGTTCATGACTCCGCTGCACTCGGACAATCTGTGCGACTCTGTGGCTTAGAACTCTTGCCGCCAGCCAATGAACCATGGCCTTGCACGGGCGTGGATCACGCTCGTGCGGCATCACGCTCGGATGGGTTAAGCGATCGTTCCGCGGAAGCGCTGGCGAGGGTGATTCCCACCTAGCGGGAACGGCCGATTGCCTGCGGGAGATTGGGGCGTGACAAACGCTCCCACTGGATAATGGTCCAAATCCGGACGTGACGCATGTACGGGCATGGAGTTATGCTTGTGCAAGACAAGAATGTCGAACGTCATGGTTATCATCGAAACGATCGAGACACCTTATCATTTTACTTTTATTTCATCCAAGTTATATATATATATATATATATATATATATATATATATATATATATATATATATCCACCAAGTTATGTTCGTTCGTGCCGTGATCATAAGTTGTCTAGCAAATCGTCCAGTTTTAATGTTACCGTTCGATAATTCTATAGTCTACTTCTGGCATTTCTAAAATAACTAAGTTTAAATATTCAAGCTAAAGTCTATTCACCTTTGATACGTTCCATTCATCGAGTTCTTTTGAATAATCATCGAACATGTTCCCGTGAGTTCAATCATCCCCATCGGACATGAAATTACCACGCCAGCGCTCTGCAGGATAATCGTTCTCGGCCGGGACTGATTGTCGAAGGTTATCTTTCGAATTAGATTCAAGATCATTCTTTCAAACTCCAGATCGAATCTATTATCGTTTACCTCTTTCATTGAACCATAATATTCATTTATTTGTATCAATCCGTGCTATTTTTCAATTATCGATACCATCCCAAGTCTATTAATTAGAAACCACAATATCCATTCTCAGGCCAACTTCTATCGAGCGATATCCTACTCAAGTTTTAATCCGTTTGATTCAATTCGAAATTACTCATACGCTCCATCAAGTTTTCTTGACAAAGATATCAATTTTATTACCTTAACTCCCTATTCGATATAAGCCTTATCACTTGTTTAACATATTCTCAAATTATTTAAACCAACTATCACACTAGATCTCTGGATTCGCTTGAACATTTCTAAAATGATCCATACACCACTCAGGAATTGAGTCACCCAATTAAATCCTCAATCATGTTCGCATCACTCGCTAGCATATTCACCAAGTCGTTTCTTAGAACTCCTGTGCAATACCTATGTGTCACCTCAATAATCTTAATATCTTATACATCTCTATCAATAGTCCTCCATACAAACCATATTGAGTCATAACTTATCGATACGAATAACTATCTAAACTATATGTCGAAACCAAGGCACGACTCCCTAGATTTGCCTTAGTGATAGTCCGATAACGTTTCTATCGATAGCCATTATAAGTTTGACATATCCTTACCTGATCAATATCCTAATTTTGTTCGCAAACTTGCTCGTACCCAAGGGTCTTGGCACGCGATACTTAACACAACTTAGCCGAAAAGCTGTGTGCATAGCTAACCGTCGGAACGATATTATATATCGTACACTAACCAGCTTGGAAATCATGTATCGGTATTTGGATTCATATATAACTTGTAAATTCTAGCACGAGTCTATTTCCACAAGGTCTAAAATAGGTCGGAACAAAGGTCTTTGCATTCCATTCAAGTAATTATACCATTCACATGCAATTTTTGAAAGTGATTAGACTCATTGTATGGAATATCCCAACGGGTCAATTAGAGAGAGTGTATGTACATAACCAACGAACGAGCTTTCAAAACTGAGAAAATCGGTAATAAGTCCAAAGACGTAAAGCCGATGCTCTGATACCAATATGTCACGCCCCGATCTCCCGTAGAATCGGCCATCCCCGCTAGGCCCGAATCACCATGCCAGTGCTCCTGCAGGACGATCGTTCCTATCTGGATATGATACCGCACGAGCACAAGCTACGCCCGCACAAGGCCATGAATCCGAATAGGCAAGAAAATATCTAAGCCACAAAGTTGCACAGATATTTCGAATGCAGCGGAATAAGAAACGAACAGATAATTGGTAATAAGTTCACAGAGTTGTCAATAGAGAAAGCAATGAATAACATAAGTATAAAAGTAAAACAAGCACTTTATTGATATTTCATAAGTATTACAGGCGACGCTAGGCCAAAATTACAAGTCGCTCAAGTCCCTCTCTCGAAACAATAAAAGCGTGCCAAATGGCAACATTTATGGAATGATACATAGGCGATGTTCCAACATTATGTCTTGTATATGCGCTTCAGCTCCAGACGCAGCGCTCTAAGGCTCCAGAGCGAACTCTATGCCTTAGCTCGTGCGAAGGGGTTCCGCACCGAACAAGGTTCTCCTGCTGCACAGAACGAGGTTCTCCCGCACCCTGCAAGCAATCTGGTGGGTTATCAGTACATGAATGTACTGGTGGGGAGGCTTCTCGCCCGCTCGACAAAGCCAAATACGTTATATAGGTTTCGTGCATCATTTATTAAGTTATCTTTCTAGTCTTGTCTTAGAATCATTTTTATGGCATAATAAAAAGCCTAACTAGTGTGGCAGTATGCTTTGCAATATAAGTGTAACACGGCAAGAATTACCAACTTACCATTCTTTCTTCCATGTCCAATGATAAAACTATGTTAAACAATGATAAAACTATGTTAAACCAAGCATGAATGTATATATATAAAATTTAAGTCAAATTACATAAGCAAACACGAGTGTCATGAGCGAAATTCTGATTCAGGTGCAAGAGTTACATGGATTACTCATGTGTGTTATAATGGATTCTCATGTGTTAAATACGTGCAGATGCCTTATACTCATAATCGTTCAGGTGTTTTAGATTACTGGATGCGATATAATGACTCGTACGTGGATTGCCGCTAAGCGAAGATGACTTATCTATATGAACATGAGGTCACTGGCTTGGCCATAAAGGATGATGCATAGTCTCGGACGGAGATGAGGCATAGCGCAAGAGTCATGGGCGTTACCCACCATCCCGACCAAACATGGAGAGACTACCAAAGATCTTGGAGTCAAATGGGTTATCCAACTGTGGGTTGCACTACCAAGGGCCCGACCACTAAATATATTGTGTCATCCCAAACCGGGGAGTATCCTACCGATTTGGTCACGCAATACCCATATTCCTTCTAGGGCGGTACGATCCCGATGCCCCGATGATCGTCCGAGAAATTCATGTTATTACCTCGTGCACGAGTTGTCTGACCATGCAAGTCTAGGGTCTCAGATTCACGGGATTCATGACATGACATATTAATTCTTAATTCTTGTTCAGAACGAGTATGCTCCACGAGCTATGATTCTTGCTTTACTTGACATGATTCTCGTTCAGAGTTAAACTTGACATGGTGCAATCCCCTAGTTCGGAGATGCCTTGGCGACCCAACGGTCCAAGATTCTTTCAGATTCATACTTGCATGGAACGACTATTCGATAGTCTTCCGGGAAACTTAGATAAATGCAAGAAAAGATAGTGTTACCGAGGTTCGTGGCATGAATTCATGTGACGAACATAGCGAATATGTGAGGCAGACAAGCATTAAAACAGTGTTGAAACATAAGCATAAGGAAACTTGCGGTATAGTCTACTTTAGAACATAAGCCTAGCCTTTATGTTTGCACTGGTCTTAGAGGTAGTTCGAGAAGTGAAATCATACATGGATATATCGAGCAACATAATCTATGGGACGAGCAGTATAAACAAGTGAGCAGTGCACTATAAAAAGTATATAATGATCTACTCGAGGCATAGTGGGGTCTACTTGCACAAAGCTAAAGTAGCATGCAAGGGTCCAATATAAGCCAAGTTTTATTTCTATGTTCTAACACAAGCAATACAAGATGGGATTATTTCCTTAGCTAGGTGCATTATATTCTTTATTAGCATGCAAGGGGTTATCACCTAGCGATCTAGCATGTATCATCCATATTTTTAAGTGTGCAAGCTATGAAAAGACAGGTTTATCGTAGCCACCCACCTTAGCGATAATTTGCCTCGGTGGAGCATTTGAAAGTCTAAGTCTGAACTCCTGAAGGGCCAATTCTGGAATTCTTTGCCTCAAGCAAGTTATCTCGCTAAGGAAGACAGGTCGAGTCGTTGCACTTGCGTTGTTTGAATCGGTTGTCCGCTTAAGCGGAAGAGGTCGTTACAGATACAGAAAATAAGGTATGAACTGTGAATAAGATAACTGTAAAATAAAAGAACTGATGATACCACTAATTGCTTTAGAGTATAAGTTTATTATGTGATCGATTTGGGTTGCACACTAATATACTAAGGTGTCTTAATTATACATATCTTATATAATTCGCATGCACACGAATACACTAAAGGGTGTGATCACATAATCGACTTCTACTCCCCCTCCCCGACTAATATTTATGGCTCCAATCATGACACATAATACATACGAATATAATATGAGCACACGGAGCACACGAATATAGTGTGAGCACATGGGGCCCAAGAAAAGATATGAGCACAAGGAACACATGATGTACACGATAAGTTACAAGTACAAGGAATGTTTGATGCACCCATCAATAAATAACATCTCCTGATTTGATCCATACAATACCATACAGTGTAACATCGTGTAAGAATCAAGTAATACATATCTAGAACATGTGATATATGCACTATCAAGTACTGAAAACTAACAAAGAATGTACTCGCCTGAGATCCCGAGGAAATGAGGCAAATCGGTATCTGAACTGGTGTCACACTGACCTATATATAAAATTCATATCATTTTGTGCAAAAAATTAAAAAATATGCTTAAATAAACTAGAATGTGATTTCTAGGTCATTTCTAGGTCCATACTAGGTTAACTAGGTCAATACCAAGGTATCCTAGTTATTTTAGTTAATACATATATATATATATATATATATATATATATATATATATATATATATATATATATATATAACTCATCTACTTAGGTACTCATTTACTACTTTAACCCTAATTTCCTAAACTTAACTTTATACAACACACCATAACTATCTAGTATTTGGTATACTATACTTACTGGCATTAACTCACAACTCACTAACCTTCAAGTCATAACTTACCTACACTCTCTCTCTACTAATTTGCCAATAACATACTATCTTAACTGTCACATGTGTTCCCTAACTGATAGTCTAAGATACCATACTCCTATTCTAACACTTGTACTCTACGTCTGATACATCCATTGTCCTACCCCTCAGCTCACCATGCTACTACCAGTCTTCTCTGACCTGCAGGTGCATCAGGGCTGCTAAACCAACTGGAAACAACTACTTACTGATGTTATTGAGCATTAGTTTTACCACCTAATAATTAGCTCCCTAATGATACTAATTATACTCAGTCTTGGCATTCAATACCTGCCCCTATCCTTTCACAAGATCACTACCCTTGCTCCCTGGTTACACCTAGTGTGATTGCTAACATGACCCAACTGCTAGGTGCAATTGCACCTAGCTCAGATACCTGTCTGCAGTGTTGTATGCACTGACTGCTTAACTGAGCACAAGTAGAAATAATACTTGTTCTCACAACACTCCAGAATATCAGTTGTTAAGTGCACACTCAACCTCAACCACTGATACACCAAGCAAAAATTGGTAAACAAGTTCCTCCTAACATACTCATCCTAACTGATACTCAAACTATGAAGAATTACCCAACCAACCTAACTAACCGATACCACATGTGTCAGTCATAACCCAACCCGGTATTAAGCTAATACCCCAACTCATCCTTTCATACATCAATCATTGCCTCACCCAACTTACCTAATATCTACTTAATCTTCACACTTGAGTATCAGCTAAATACCCAAAAACTAATACCCCATATACTAGTATCACTGATCACTCAATGCTCTATTTCCCCTCCAACTTCATATGCTGCACACAGAGCAGCTATGTCAAGTTGTTGCCACATACTCTTATGGCTACAGCTACTGTTTCCTTCTTAAACCCGACCCCATCAATTCTCTGATACTCATGTGTACCTTAGATACTTAAATCTGCATTTGATTTTCCCTTCACTCGAGTACCTCTCCCTCTTATATTACCACACTCACTCATATCCCAGACCTGTGCTCTGGCCTGCACCCTGCCTACTAACCCAACCATTGCATTCCCATCTCCTCACTGAACATATAACTGTTGCTATTGCTGGAAAAGCACAACAACTCTCTTCCTTACTGGCCGATAACATACATACACTCCAATACAAAGGTAGCTGCCCCCCTCTTTCTACTCCTCATGTGATGCACTGTGCACTAAAATAAAAATTGTACACCAACTGTACATGACTGTTACTCCCTACCAACACTAACAAATACTCAAAACATACATACTATCATATATATATATAACATTACTCAAATATAATATATATATATATATATATAGGGAGCGGATCCGGAGCCCCACTCCCGGAGCCCCGCAGGAGCCCCGTCGCTCCCAATGGTTGGATCCTGGGGGGTCCACGCGTGGCCCCCTCACGGGCCCCCCGATCTGATGGTGTAGGGGGGACGGGGCTTCGACGGGGCTCCGGGAGCGGGTCTTTTGATCAGCTCCCATATATATATATATATATATATATATATATATATATATATATGAATGCAATATACCAAATGTATATAAAACTAATACTCAAATAGACACACACATATACCTATACCATTTTAACAAACCCTTGGTGTGCATCAAGCCACACATGGGTGTCATACCTTGATACTCATGTGATACTCTCTTGATACACACTTAAATCACTCTCAAACACCACCAAATTATCATGACACATCTAAAATACCACAAGCATTATAAAATAGTGAGGAATGACCCATTAGACATTGCATCAAACACTTGGTGTGCCACCTCAAATTTTTTCCTAAATGGACACAAAACTCCATGTAACTTTCTCTATAGGCCTCTTATGGAACTAGTTAATCTTTATATGGGTAGTCTTAAATCAAGGGAGGGTTTCTATGGGTATATTATACTATTCTAGAGTTTAAATGACAAGACAATTAGATTTTACCTATTGGGAGATGGATTCCCAATGTGCTTCCTTCAAATGAGCAAAAGAGTGAGGAATGAACACCAACCCCTAGCAAAACTCCTCTTACTCAAGCCTCTTGCAACCTTCAAGCTTCTAGCTCTCCTTAGGATGAGAGGGATTGGGATTGAATTAGAGAAATTTGGTGGAGGAATGAATACTTGGGAAAGAACTCAACTTAGGGTTTTTCTTCATGAACTATTAATGAAGGAGAGGGGGGCTCCCTCTTCCTATATAGGTCAGCCACTCTAGGGTTAGGGTTTGTTGGTTTGCAATATCCAAAATGTCCTCCAAGGTTGTCATGAAGAGTTTAACTAATGAATGTTCTAATTTAATGAATGAAATATCCTATTCATTCTCTCTACTTTAACTAGTTAACCAAGAATAATTAAATAGGTTACACTATTGGTCATGACAAGTCTAGTTGGATTCAAGTCTAGTTGGGTTCACTAACAATTAGTCTAACTAAGGGGATAATCATGCACAATCTTCTATATTAAATATTTATATATATACAACTATACCAATTATTATTAAATAAGAATATATCAATAAACAATAATACCAAATGACACAAATATCCATATCCTGAAAAGTAATGGTTACACCTGTGTTGCGATAAATACATATCTTTCTTAAATTGAGCAACCTTGATTCCAAGAAAAATCGAAGACCACCTGAATCTTTAGTATGAAATTGTCGACTAAGTTAGACCTACAAGTATATAATTCCAACATGATTACTCTCAGATATAATGATATCAACATAAAAATCAACACAATAATACGAATGATCTGATGTGGTGCAACAAAATTCTTACTGCATGAGAACTGAATTGAACTTGTCAAACCAAGCTCGAGGTGACTATTTCAGTCCATATAATGCTTTCCTCAATCGACATACCCTGATGGTTGATCCATATAAACCTTCTTCTGTATGTCACAATTCAAGAAAGTATTATTTATGTTCAGATGTATATAAGCCATTGGTGATTAATCGCCAAAGAGAGAAAAAATTTGAATTGAATTAAACCGAGCCCCTCATGAGAAGGCCTTTATATAATCCACACAATATGTATGAGTATACCCTTTTTCAACCAACCATGTCATGCGACATTCAACTGAACCATCTGGATGATACTTAATAGTGTACACCCATCTATAACCCACTATTTACTTCAAAAGAAGTCATGTAAGCTCCAAAGTCTGATTTTGATGTAAATCACATAGCTACTCATCTATTACACTTTCCAACAAGAAGATGATATAGCTTGATTATAAGTTTTGGGAATAAAAATGAAAGACAATAAACAACAAATGCTTGAAAAAAATGAAGAAGCGCGGTGTAAGAAAACATAATTAGAGATGTAATTCTTGTTCCTTGTGGTACAAAGGTGTTTATTTTTTCTGAAAGTGGTGGAAATAACAACTGGATCAGTGGTAATAGGAGTAGAAACCACATGCATGAACGATGATTGGTTGAGGACTAAATTCTACAGAACCACTAGCTTATCCTTGGATTACTCATAAATCAGTAAAGGAGGAATGGAGGCAGAAACTGATTCCAGAATGACCGAAAGTGATATGAAAGATACCAAATATGATAAAAATGGAATAAGACGATCTCCTGAAGGAAAGAAAGGGGTAGACTCAAATAAGGTAAAATCTACACTAACATAATACTTGTGTAACTATAGACTATAACAACGATAACTTTTTTGAGTGCGAGAATAACTAAGAAAGACACACTTTATAGATCGAGAAGCCAACTTATTCCATTTAGGTTCTAAGTTGGGAACAAAAATGATACACCCAAATACTCGAGGAAGTAAGAAAAAATGAGTGACATCTGTATGTAACATGTAGAATAAACTTGATTATTTAATACAGATGATGGCGTTTATTAATTAGATAACATGTAATAAGAATGGCATCCACCCAATATTATTTAGGGACATGCATATTGAACATAAAAGTTTCAACCATATCTAAAAATGTGTTGATATTTGCATTCGGCTATACCATTTTGCTTAGAGGTATGGACACAACTGATTTGATTAATTATGCCATGATCAACACAAAAAGTGTTCACAGAAGACTGAGTATACTCCAAATAATTATCGGAATGATTTTTTTTGATGCGTTTATCAAACTGACTATAAACTTTATTATAAAAGGTGGATAAAACAATTGGAAAATCATGTCATTCTTTCATTGAGTAAAACCAAGTCATTGTGAAATAATCATCAATAAAAATAATAAAATACTGAAATATTTTTGGACTTTTAACCCCAAACGGATCCCAAATATCAGAATTAACAAGGTCAAAAGACTACAACTGATAACTCTCAATACGACGAGGAAAAGAACTACGATGATGCTTGCCTAACTATAAGCATCACATTTAAGAACAGAAACATGACTCAAACTAAAAACAACTTAATGCAAATTAGCCAAAGACGAATGACCCATATGATAATGCCACTGCAATAGAGAAGTAGAAAATATGATGACAACCATTTAGCTTCTTACATTCTCCTGAATGGTCCATTTAGCTACAGTGATGACAACTCTCCTTGTGGTCCACCCTCGCAAGATCTAGATAACTCTTTTATATGATTGCTTGTGACTTGGGCCTTCTCATCATGTTGAAAGAAACCATGACACTCTTTCGACAATTCATGTTGCTTACACCGCTTTTGACAAGTCTCATAGTGACAACTCTCTTTGGAGCAGAATTACGCATCGATATCACTACTGTCTCTAATTCTCTAGCGGAGAACTCAAAAGCAATAAGACATGAAGCTCGTCATCAATCACCATCTTAATCGTTGATAATTGATTAGATCTCCTAAACCATGACAGACTCCTTTGATGATTTATGTTATTTCTTTAGCACTGAAATGACATTGGCTACCCAGTCGGGTGCTGTTCTTTTCGGATGAAGTCGCATACAGTGAGTTTCTTAACTTTGGTTTTAATGGCCTCGAATGTCAGAACAAAACTTCTCTGTTGTGTTGATGCCTAACTGGTTAGATATCAGTTTTGATGTTTAACTGGTGCATAGAAATTGGGGGTTGTATAGGGTGTAGGCGTATAACTTACGAGAAATAATCCCAAATCAGTCAAGTAGTTAACCAAACACAAGTAAATAATTCGTCAGTCCTTAGTCGGGTAAGTCTTCATAGCTCCCTGCAAATAAATATATATACTCTCATACAAGTGCTATGAGATTCCATTTTTCTTCGTTTGAGAGAATGATTCTGACGAAGATTTGCTTAGGATGGGATTCGTCGCCCAAGTCAATTTGGATAACCTCGTCTTTAGGCATTTTGTACTGTTCGAAGCACTTTTCCTATTATGCTGCTGGGTCCAAGGATCAACTTCAAAAGGCTCCCTGGTTTGGTCATCAGCTTCGGTTTGCTGGCTAATGGAAGTCATGCTGACAGAAAAACTCTTGAAGTTGGTGTCTATGCTAATAATAGAGACCCACGCAGAGTAATCTAGTGATAGTTGAGATTCTTTTCCAAATAAAGGCGACGAACCTGTACTATGGTAATAACCGTCGGGTTTGCCTTTTTAAAGAGCATGGTCAAAGCGACAATCGATTTTGACTACGATGTCGTCGACGTAGCACTGTACTATTTTTTACAGGTGTTGGCAAAAAATTATGCTTATGGCACTTTGATATGTCGCATCAGTAATTTTCAATTCAAGACATTATCATATATCAATATACTCCCAATGGTATTCGGAATAATGTGTGTTTTTTATCGTTGTATACATCTTGATTTGATTATACGAGGAGAAACCGTCCAAAAAGGACATCCGCTAGAAGCTGCACGTATTGTCTATCATAACGTTAGTAATTGGCAGCAGGAATTTGTTTAGGACAAGCAATGTTCTGGTCTTGGACGTTAATACAGATTCAGACTTTTCTGTTCTTTCTTTAGCACTAGAACGACATTGGCTACCCAGTCAGGATGTTGTTCTTCTCGGATGAAGTTGCATGTGGTGAGTTTGTTCTTAACTTTAGTTTCAATGTCATCAATAATGTCGGTATGAAACCTTTTCTATTATGTTGATGCTTGACTGGTTAGGCATCAGTTTTGATGTTTAACCGATGTATGGCTTTCTGGGCGGGTAAGTCTTCGTTGCTCCCAGCAGACAAATCTATATATTCTCATACTAGTACTATGAGAGTCTATTTTTTGTCGTTTGAGAGATTACTTCTAATAAAGATTCTCTTAGGATGGGATTCGTCGCCCAAGTCAATTTGGACAACCTTGTCTTTAGGCGGTTCATACTGTTCGAAGCGTATTTCCTATTGTACTTCCACCTGTTCGGTCTCAGGTAGCTGGCTAATGTGTAGTCATGTTTGTTGGCTACAAGCAGCGGGTTGTAACCTTTAGGAGGCAAGGACAGTGAACACAGTCTGTTTGGGGAAGACAGTGAACTAAGGGAAAGGAAAGTGTTTGTTTGTTTTATTTCCGACTCTTGAAAAGAAGCAACTACACTCACATTTTATAGCTACTACTTCTAACAACTCAACTATGAAATCAATCTAACAATCTCTATTAAGGTGGATCTAAACTTTGATAAGTTATATTCCTACAAGTAAGGGTTCATGACTAGATTATTAACTGATATTCTCCTCCTTAATCTAGTTTTGATCAAGGTTGATAACTCCAAGCACCTGCTGCATCTCAGCGAACTTCACTTTGGTGAGAGCCTTCGTGAGAATGTTGGCACGTTGCTTTCCAGTGCTCACGAACTCCACCTTTATCTGCCCTCTTTTAACACACTCGCGAATAAAATAAAAGCGAGTATCAATGTGCTTACTGCGCCTATGAAATACTGAATTCTTTATTAATGCAATTGCAGACTTGTTGTCGATATAGAGCGTGGCTGGCTTAGGTTCGCGGACAGTCACTTCACTAACCAGATTCCTCAGCCAAAAAGTTTGACATGCTGCAGCCGTTGCCGCCATGAACTTAGCTTCACATGAGGACAATGAGATATTTTTCTTCTTCTGAGATGCCCAAGTGATCAGGTTCTTGTTGAGGTAGAACGTCATTCTGCTGGTGCTCCTCCTGTCGTCGACATCTCCGGTTAAGTTGTTGTCGGTGAATCTGTATAGTTCATCTTCACCATGTCCTCTTCCATACATGAGTACATACTCAATTGTTCCCTTCACATATCTGAGGATCTATTTCACAGCATGGTGATGCATGGTTGTTGGCTTCTCCATGTACCTACTCACCATTCCGACAGCATAACAAATACCCGAGTGTGAGTTAAGTACCTGAGATAGCCAATGATACGCCTATATTGTGTCGGATCGACTAGTGTTCCTTCAAGGTTCTTGCTGAGTTACAGTTTAGCTTCCATGGGATACCTGGTCGGATTACAATATCCTATTCCATACTGCTGCAAAACTCTCTTCGCATATGCTAATTGCTTCAGTGTAATACGATCATCCTGTTGATTTATCTCTATACCAAGGTAGTAGGAGAGTAACCCAAGATCACTCATCTAAAATTTCTGCATTATCTGCTAGTTGTAAACATTTACTGTAGTTGCTCTTGTGCCAGTGACAATTAAGTCATCAACGTACACTCCGACAATGAATGCTCCCTCTTTATTGCTCCTCGTGTACACAACATGCTCTTGAGTACATCTGATGAATCCCAGCTCCTTTAAGCAGCTATCCAAGCGTGTGTTCCAGGCCCTCGGTGCTTGTCGTAAGCCATAGAGAGCCTTGGACAGCCTGTACACCTTGTGCTCCTGGTTCTTGACGATTAAGCCTTCAAGTTGACCTATATATACCTCCTCTTTGAGGTCACCATTCAAAAATGCAGATTTAACGTCCAAGTTGTTCACCTTTCATCCGTACTGGGCTGCGAGGGCGATGATCAAGCGAACTATGTCTAGTCTGTTAACTGGAGCAAATACTTTATCAAAATCAACTCCATGTTGCTGGACGTACCCCCTTGCCACAAGTCTAGCTTTGTGCTTGAGGATCTTGCCTTCACTATCTCTCTTCACCTTGTATACCCATTTTAAACCGATGGGTTTGTGCCTAGATGGTAACTCAGTAAGCACCCAAGTCCCATTCTTCCCGATGGCTTTAAACTCCTTCTGTATAGCTTCCCGCCACTCATGTTCAAGTGTAGCATCTTGAAAGTTTGTCGGTTCTTCAGCAGACAAAAATATCATCTCTGGATCAAGGAAGGTCTCCTCAGTTTCAGCATATACGTCAACAATTGAGAGGTATCTCCTTGTCTCATTCAAGTCTACTGTTGGTGTGGGTGAGCCGCTCAAAGTTGAGGCCGCAGCTTGTGGTGTAATAGGCTCCCTTGACGCCATTGCCGCTCTGTGCCTCATAGGTATTGTTGCGTCTCCTGTGTCCTCCGCTGTGTGCACAACCGCACCCACCGCTCTCTGTGGAGTGATCACTATCTCGACAACAGGATCTTCGACTGAGAGTTCTACCCAGCCTTGCAGTTCGGTACCATCACTATTGTTCCAATCCTATCTCCTTTCTTCCTCGAATACGACATCCCTACTCATATGGATCTTGTTGCATTGAGGATAATAGAGACGGTGTGCTTTGCAGCCCTCTTCCACGCCAAGGTACACCAATGGCGTGTTTTGGTAAGTTTCTTATGATGATGACCTGCAGTCTTCATGTGTGTGACGCATCCAAACATCCTTAAATGTTCTAGGTTTGGTTTCTTACCAGTCCAGGCTTCATACAGCATGAGCGCACTGAGAGCTTTAGTTGGCAACCAGTTAAGCAGGTACACAGCATGTCTGATCGCCTCGCCCCACATACTTCCAGGAACATGCATGCTCTTGAGCAATCTCCTTGTCGTAGCCATCACGGTACGATTCTGGCACTCCACTATGCCATTTTGTTGTGGCGTATATGGTGCGGTGAGGTACTGTTGTATGCCTTCGCCTTCACAGAAGCTTATGAATTTCTTGGACAAGAACTCACCTTCTCGATCAATTCTTAGTGTCTTCATCTTGTTGTCACATTCATTCTCTACAAGAGACTTGAATTTCTTGAAAGAATTAAAGGCATCACTCTTTTCTTTGAGTATATACACCCACATCATGTGACTGAAGTCATCAACAAGTAGAAGAGAGTACTTGATACAAACAAGTGTAGCGGGTGTAATCGGGCCACAAATGTCAGTGTGCACAAGTTACAGTAGCCTCTCGGCTCTGAAGCTTGCCTGCAGAGGGAACCGTAGTCGTGCTTGTTTGGTAACGAGGCACCCTTCACAGAGCTGGTTTGGATGAGAAATCTTCGACAGTCCGTTGGCCATTCCCTTCTCCGCCATCATCTTAAACGCGAAGAAATTCACGTGCCTGAGCCTTGCATGCCACAACCAGGCTGGGTCTTATACTTTGGACATTAGACATATCGGCTTGCAAGATTCAAGAGATATCTTGTACTTAGGTGACCTCCTCACCTTCATCAGCAAAATATCGTTCCTGTCAAACACCCTCAAGTAGGAACCGACAATCTCTACCTCGCTTCCATCTTCTGTTGATTGACCAAGGCTCAATATATTACTTCTTAAAATTGGAATAAAATATACCTCCGATAGAAGACGTTGTTCGCCATTCTTGCATTGGAATATGATTGATTCCCTACCCTCAATCTACACGTTTGACCAGTCACCGAACTTGACACGGCTGGTGATGTCCTGATCAAGATCCTTGAACTTTCCTCGGTGGCCCGTCATGTGGTTGCTAGCGCCGTTGTCGAGGTACCACACGTCGATGTCGGCCTGCGCTTCTCTAGCAATGCGCAAGTCTGGTACTATTTTCTCTTCATTGAGCATGATGAGGTCAAGCGTCTCCTCTTGAGTCTCTCCCAGCAGCAATGCGGCCTCCTCGTCTTGCACTCGTACGAGGTTCGCCTCCTCATCACGACGTTTGTTGCGACACTCCGACGTATAGTGCCCATAGTTTTCACAATTGAAGCACTTGATTTTTAATTTGTTTCGGTTGGAGCTTGAACCACGAGTCCCCTCACCCTCCTGGTGTTGCGCTATTTGGCAGCCACGGCCACCCCTGCCGTGCCAGCGGCCACGTCCACGGGGCTTGCCACTGCCCCGGTCGTCGTTAGAGTGCCCCTTTCCGCTCGACCAATAATCAGCGCTGCCTTTCTTCATCTGCGCCTGCCACTCAGCGTGAGTAAGCAGGAGTTGTCCGCTATTGCTCTCGCCTGAACCGCGTATGTGTTCTCCGTACGCTTTGAGAAGGTACTTGTCTGGGATGGAGACGAGCAAACTGCTCGATAGCAGCAACGACCTGCAGGTACTTGTCTGGGAGGGAGACGAGCAGCTCCTTGACGATGACAACGTCCTCCATCTTGTCTTCCAATCCACGAATCTTGTTTGCGAGGGTAGTCAATTTCCCCACAAACTCATTGATGGAATCTGTCTCCTTCATACGTAAAACCTCGAACTCACTCTTCAAGGTTTGAATCCTTACCTTTTCACCCGATCAGCACTGATGTACATTATCTTCAGTCTTTCCCAGGCTTCCTTAGCCATTTTATGCTTGGCGAGCTGGAGTAGGATCTCCTCGGGGACAGCTTGAAAAATGCACGCCAACGTCATATTTTCTTTTTTCTTTTCTACGACCACCCCGACCGCGGGTTCAATGGCGTCCCAAACGCCTTGAGCCTCCATGAAGACCTCCAACTTGATCGCCCAAGTGGAGTAGTTGCTAGATGTTAGCATCGTGTCGTGCAAGGTTATGCTTCCCTCCTTTGTTGCTGGCGCCGTCGAGTGCTGGCCGATTGACATCTTGTTGAGCCGAAGGTACTTTGGCTTACACTTGGCTCTAATACCAGATGTTGGCTACAAACAGCGGGTTGTAACCTTTAGGAGGCAAGGATGAGGACAATGAACATAGTCTGTTTGGGGAAGACAGGGAACTAAGGGAAAGGAAAGTGTTTGTTTATTTTATTTCTTATTCTTGAAAACAAGCAACTACACCCACATTTTATAGCCACTACTTCTAACAACTCAACTCAGAAATCAAGCTAACAAACTCTATTAAGGTGGATCTAAACTTTGACAAGTTCTATTCCTACAAGCAAGGGGTCATGACTAGATTATTAACCGATAATGTTGACAGAAAAACTCTTGAATGCAACATAGACGCTAACGACGGAGTCCCACATAGGACGATCTTGCGATGGTTGAGAATCATTTTCAGACAGAGGAGGCGTAGGAGGGGAGTAACATAACCCAACCCTCGGCCCATACTATGAATAACCATCTGGTTTGCCTTTCGGAACGCATGACTGAAGCAAAAACTGACGTCCTCTTTCGCAATTTAGGCAAGTACTTGTCTGGGATGGAGACGAGCAGCTCCTTGACGATGACAGCGTCCTCCATCTTGTCTTCCAATCCACGAATCTTGTTTGCGAGGGTCGTCAATTTCCCCACAAACTCATCGATGGAATCTGTCTCCTTCATACGTAAAACCTCAAACTCACTCTTGAAGGTTTGAATCCTTGCCTTTTTCACCCGATCAGCACCGATGTACATTATCTTCAGGCTTTCCCAAGCTTCCTTAGCCATTTTATGCTTGGCCAGTTGGAGTAGGATCTCCTCGGGGACAGCTTGAAAAATGCACGCCAACGCCATCTTTTCTTTCTTCTTTTCTATGACCACCCCGGCCGCGGTTTCAATGGCGTCCCAAACGCCTTGAGCCTCCATGAAGACCTCCATCTTGATCGCCCAAGTGGAGTAGTTGCTAGATGTTAGCATCGTGTCGTGCAAGGTTATGCTTCCCTCCTTTGTTGTTGGCGCCGTCGAGTGCTGGCCGATCGACATCTTGTTGAGCCGAAGGTACTTTGGCTTACACTTGGCTCTGATACCAGATGTTGGCTACAAGCAGCGGGTTGTAACCTTTAGGAGGCAAGGACAATGAACATAGTCTCTTTGGGGAAGACAGGGAACTAAGGGAAAGGAAAGTGTTTGTTTGTTTTATTTCTTATTCTTGAAAACACGCAACTACACTCACATTTTATAGCCACTACTTCTAACAACTCAACTCTGAAATCAAGCTAACAAACTCTGAACTTTCACAAGTTCTATTCCTACAAGCAAGGGGTCATGACTAGATTATTAACCGATAATGTTGACAGAAAAACTCTTGAATGCAACATAGACGCTAACGACGGAGTCCCATATAGGACAATTTTGCGATGGTTGAGAATAATTTTTAGACAGAGGAGGCGTAGGAGGGGAGTAACATAACCCAACCCTCGGCCCATACTATGAATAACCATCTGGTTTGCCTTTCGGAACGCATGACCGAAGCAAAAACTGACATCCACTTTCGCAATTTAGGCAGGTACTTGTCTGGGATGGAGACGAGCAGCTCCTTGACGATGACAACGTCCTCCATCTTGTCTTCCAATCCACGAATCTTGTTTGCGAGGGTCGTCAATTTTCCCACAAACTCATCGATGGAATCTGTCTCCTTCATACGTAAAACCTCGAACTCACTCTTCAAGGTTTGAATCCTTGCCTTTGTCACCCGATCAACACCGATGTACATTATCTTCAGGCTTTCCCAAGCTTCCTTAGCCATTTTATGCTTGGCCAGCTGGGGTAGGATCTCCTCGGGGACAGCTTGAAAAATGCACGCCAACGCCATCTTTTCTTTCTTCTTTTCTACGACCACCCCGGCCGCGGGTTCAATGGCATCCCAAACGCCTTGAGCCTCCATGAAGACCTCCATCTTGATCGCCCAAGTGGAGTAGTTGCTAGATGTTAGCATCGTGTCGTGCAAGGTTATGCTTCCCTCCTTTGTTGCTGGCGCCGTCGAGTGCTGGCCGATTGACATCTTGTTGAGCCGAAGGTACTTTGGCTTACACTTGGCTCTGATACCAGATGTTGGCTACAAGCAGCGGGTTGTAACCTTTAGGAGGCAAGGACAATGAACATAGTATGTTTGGGGAAGACAGGGAACTAAGGGAAAGGAAAGTGTTTGTTTGTTTTATTTCTTATTCTTGAAAACACGCAACTACACTCACATTTTATAGCCACTACTTCTAACAACTCAACTCTGAAATCAAGCTAACAAACTCTTATTAAGGTGGATCTGAACTTTGACAAGTTCTATTCCTACAAGCAAGGTGTCATGGCTAGATTATTAACCGATAATGTTGACAGAAAAACTCTTGAATGCAACATAGATGCTAACGACGGAGTCCCACATAGGACAATCTTGCGATGGTTGAGAATCATTTTCAGACAGAGGAGGCGTACGAGGGGAGTAACATAACCCAACCCTCGGCCCATACTATGAATAACCATCTGGTTTGCCTTTCGGAACGCATGACCGAAGCAAAAACTGACGTCCTCTTTCGCAATTTAGGTATCATATTGTTTGGAAGTTATAGCCCATTTTCTCGTGATGTTCCTAGGGACTTGACTGCACCGATAGAATTGAGGGTGTTACACTTTTTTTCTCTAAGTTGAGGATCATTGTCGCGGATTTGGACCAGTCGTTACCAAATATAATTGATTATTGGTCGTCTTCCCTTCCAGGAGATACTTTAGTAGGAACTTGTAGCATCTTTCCATGGAAGGATGTGTACGGGCATGTATAGTGCCTTGTTGCAATACAGAATTTCGAAGGCCCAAACGAATCATTCGGCCCTATTATTACAACACAAGAAGTAGTTGAAAGTTTACATCTTTACTGAAGTCACTCAGGTCAATTACAAGAGGTTCCAAGATGACCCCTCATCGTCAAGATCAAGAAAACCCAAGTCTATGATGTATAATCCGGGATGGTAACACTAGGATCGTCTTCCTCGTACCCCTCCGAATATATGATCAGGTTTATGCTCCGTATATGCTTTCTTGTCATTTTCAGGATCAAGATCCCGAGGATGACAAATTATCGAGTCGGCGAAGGAAGCTTCTATTCTGCTAAAAGGATCCATGTCTGCGAAATTTCGTCCTGACTATCCCTTGCTTGTCAACATAGAGGCATTAGCAGAGGGTGGATGTCATGTTCTCATGGATCCACAGTCTTTCAACTAGGACATTGTAGAATACATTGATGTCAATTACGTAGCATGTGATTTATGTGTACAACGTTGTAGAATACGTTAACCTCAATTACATAGCACGTGATTTATGTGTACATACTGTTGATGAGGCACTTCAGGCAGATTTTCCCAAGGGGCATGCTACGCCCTGCATTAAAGCCCAATATGGTAGTGTTGGTCACCGAAAGTTTGTTCATTGGGATGCTGAGTTGGAGCAGACTCCTCGACACAATATTGAGCAAAGATCCTGAATCGACTTACATTTGCCTGATTTTAATTCCTTTTGCTTTTCCTTGTCGACGAGTTTGGTCTGCGTCGGATGTCATTGACGGAACTGGGGCCGAAACAGAGGGTTGTTGCGTTGCCCTGGGTGCCAGGTCATAACTGGTGTTCCCGGGTGGCACGGGTTCTTTTTTTGCCGTAAGGATGGCTGTCTCCTCCTTTAATCGGTCATTGAATTGACTGTGGTATCAACGACTTAGCCTAAGAGGATGGTATTGCATGTGTTACCCTTCCTTCATCATTATTTCGACTTATGCAGAGTACTTTCTCATTCATGGTCTTTGAGGATGTCGGGATGCACCTACATTACAGCCCATATATCTGGTACACAGGATTAAGATTTGGGCTTGTTGTCTTGGGGGTGGCAAGTTGATGACCTTTATTTCTCCCACAAAAATTGGAACAACTCCGTTTTGTACCTTGATTTGAGTAGATTGTCAAAACATAGAGACCATGTTGGTGGTGACTTTCTTCTGATCATTTTGGAGGGTGACTGTTTTGTTATCGAGATTTTTCTTTCAAAGACGTAGCAATCGATTGTGGTATGACCAATCATCCGATAATAGAGGTAGTATTTGGGATCGCTAGCTTGTGCATCGGGACTTCATCGGGACGCCTGGGGTCGTGCAAATTCAGTTTGTTATCCTTAATCAGTAGGTGGAAGATTGTCGGTAGGTATTCTTCCTTGAAGGTGTATTCTCGTGGTGGTCGAGGATTATTTCTACTAGCAATGCTTAGCGTATGGATTGTTGGAATAATGAGGGCGTCTGTTGTTGCCTTCCATATTAGGCCTTCGAATCCACATAGCGTCGAGGTTCGGCGTAACTTTTTTCGGCTAGTTCAACGCCTTTGAACATGACTTGCCAAGTTTGGACTTCTGTGACGTCTAGACAATGAGATTGCCGGGAAGAAGTTATGCCATCATGCATCTATGAGTATGTTGACTGGGATTTCTTGTGGACATCCGTTAGTGAGTCTCGCCTTCCTTTTGCATGATGGAGATTAGGGTTGAAATGTTGATTTCTTGTTCCCCTTAGCGACCTATAAATTGTTCTACGTATTGATTGACCCAGTAGGTAAGACTCCAAAGCCATTCAAAGACGATCCTCCTGAGCTGAGCGTGTCCACAAATAGTGACATCATCAACGCATCGTTTGTTGCTATGATCCTAATCAGTGATCTGAAATGGTGAATTTGTTGGTGAGACGGTGGTGTGTCATTATACAGGATAAATGTCGGTGTTTTGAACTTGGACGGGCACGGGACTGTCATATTCAATCGAGTGCAGTTGATTTACGCTGACTTTTTTTGTAGTTTATCAATCCCGGTCGACCAGAGATTCGATCTTGGCTTCGAGGTTGTGGACCGCTTCAGTGACCTCAATTTCGAGTCGCTCAGCTGCAGAAGCGTGGTATCCTACTTACGCAGTAGGTGGAACTACCTCGAGGGTTTCATGCTATGCTGACTTGTAGCAGCACGACTCCTTTAACTCTTGTATGTTAATGTCAATCCAGGTGTCCTCGCCAGACATGCGGTTTAAAGTCAGAATCAGACGAATATGTTGGGGAAGCAAGTGGGTGCACCATGTTGAGCTCGTCTAGTCTTCCGACTTGTAACATTAATGAAGGCGAGAGATGGATCATCATCTTAAGGGTGGACATCATCCCCGTGGCTTGAAAAGCAACAATAATGGGGATCAACAGCGTTCCATCAGCGGGAATCATGCCAGCAAATTATGTTGTTCCCACGACGGGAAGCGCAACTGCAGACAACAATTGTGATTCACGGCCAGAAGCACAACTACATACAGCTTTACCACAGAGTCCATCCGGACCTTTGTTTTGACAAAACTTGACGTCACAGTAAATTTTTTTTGTCAAGTTCATTGCAACGTTGAGCCTTTGTGGTCTCATGGGGGCACAAAGCTCTACCGTTGTTTTGATCGTGGCGCGAATTCAGGACCGATTTGGCTTTTGTTAGGAGAAGCATCCTCATAATCCATATGAACTTGGAGTTTGTCCATTGATAAAGCCAACTATGTGGTTGGTGTTAGAGTTAATCCTGTTGAGAAGATTTAAGCGGTTGTTATTTGGATTTCAATAAATCCCTAGCCTTTAGGAATTTTTTTATTTGTTCTATGTCGTTGATTTGTTTGGATTTGTTATCACTTAGTTAGAATATGGTTAGAGGGTGCTACTTTTATGCATTCTGTTAGAGTTGTAAATGGCTATTTAAATGCCAAGTTGAGGTTGAACATTATACAAAATTATTCATTCGAAGAATCAAATACTCCTCTTATCTTAAATTTGGTATCAGAGCTATGACAACCAATGACGAGCAAAGCCCCACGACGCCGACATCTATGAAGGAGACCTCATTCACCTTAAAGTACCCCATGCTGACACGGACCAACTACGCGGATTGGGCTCTCTTAATGAGAGTCAACATGCAGGCACAAGGCCTGTGGGAGGCGATCGAACCCGGGAAAGCCGACTACCGCGACGACAGTATGGCCCTGTCCGTCATACTCCGTGCCGTATTGCCAGAGATGTTACGGACAATGGCAGTAAAAGACACTGCCAAGGAAGCATGGGACGCTGTGAAGACGATGCGGATGGGGGGTCGTGCGCGTGCACGAGGCCAAGGTGCAGAAATTGCGCACTGACTTCGAATCAATGAAGCTCAAGGACGGCGAGTCCGTCGAGGACTTCGCGATGCGGCTCACGGGACTCGTCAGCGACCTGCAACTACTCGATGACAAAATGGACGACGAGAAGGTAGTGAAAAAATTTCTTCGAGTCGTTCCATCCAAGTATACGCAAGTCGCCATCGCCATTGAGACTTTAGTGGATCTCAAGACGCTGTCAATTGAAGAGCTTACCGGTCGTCTTCTAGCCGTCGAGGAGCGGTACGATCTGGCAGCAACTCCGGCGACACAAGTAGCCGCCTTCTCCTCCGAAGAGGAGTGGCTCTCTCGCACGAAGCAGAGGAAGGAAGGGGAGGCCTACTCCGACGGTGGCAAAAGTTGTGGTCGCGGGTGAGGCAAGCCAAGAGGTCATGGCTGCGGCAACAAGAACTACGGCAACGGTAACACGTCCGGTGGAACGCACGACAAGAAGGGTAAGTGCCACAATTGTGGCATCTACAACCATTGGGCGAAGGTCTGCCTCAAGCCGAAGCGCGATGAATTCGCCAATCTGACGCAAGTCGACGACGATGAGCCCGCACTGCTGATGGCGCTGGAGTACACGCTCGCCGAGACCACCGTGGGCACGTCCAACAACGTCTTACTCGACGATGTGCACGCTTAGGTGCATTTGGGCCTTGAGGACGACCACCATGGCAAATCATGGTACCTCAACACCGGCGCCAGCAACCACATGACGGGCTGCAAGGACGGATCCGTCGTCGACGTCCGAGGGTATGGCACGGTGATGTTTACGTGCCAGAACAACGAGCACCGTGCCCTCACCGGCGTCTACTTCATCCCGAAGCTATGAAGCAATATCATCAGCCTTGGGCAGCTCGATGAGAACGACTGCCAAGTCTTGATCGAAGGTAGCGTGCTCTCGATTCGAGATCGTCAGCAATGCCTCCTCGCCAAGGTAAAACGTGCCCAAAACCGACTGTACATTCTATCGCTTGATATTGTAAAACCAGTATGTTTAGCAGCACGACTCAATGACGATGCATGACGGTGGCATGCACGGTTTGGCCACCTCAACTTCGAAGCACTCAAGAAGTTAGCTCACCGTAACATGGTGCATGGGATACCACGGATCGAACACGTCAATCAAATCTGCGATAGTTGCCTTGCCGGAAAGCAGCGCCGCATGCCATTTCCGCAGGAGACCAAGTACCAGGCTGACAACCAGCTAGATCTCGTTCACGGTGATATCTGTAGGCCAATCACACCGGTGACACCTGGTGGTAAGCGCTACTTCTAGCTCCTCGTCGACGATTTTAGCCGCTATATGTGGTTGACGCTAATGGGTTTGAAGGATGAAGCGCCGACAGCCATCAAACTCTTTCAAGCCTATGTCGAGGTTGTCACGCCCCGATCTCCCGCAGGCAATCGGCCGTTCCCGCTAGGCGGGAATCACCCTCGCCAGCGCTCCCGCGGAACGATCGCTTAACCCATCCGGGCGTGATGCCGCACAAGCGTGATCCACGCCCGTGCAAGGCCATGGTTCATTGGCTGGCGGCAAGAGTTCTAAGCCACAGAGTCGCACAGGTTGTCCGAGTGCAGCGGAGTCATGAACGCATAGGCGATCGGTAACAGGTTCACTGAGTCGACAAATATAGCGGAAGCATAGAAACACAAGTTGAAGTAAAGCAAGCTCTTTTATTGATATAAACTTGTGTTACAGGCGGCGTATAGCCGAGATTACAAGTCGCTCAAGCCTCTCTCTGAAACAGTAAAAGCGTGCCAAGTGGCTACAACTGTGGAATGAATATACAGGCGATGGTCAGGCGACGCTCCAACATTATGTCTTGTATATGTGCTTCAGTTCCGGACGCACCGTTGCAAGGCTTCATAGGGAACTCCTGGCCTTAGCACGCACGTTGGAGGCATCCGCACCGAACGAGGTTCTCCCGCACCCTGCATACAAACTGGTGGATTATCAGTACATTGAATGCACTGGTGGGGAAGCTACTCGCCCGCTCAACAAATCCAAACACGTAATACAGGTTTCGCGCACAACTATTAAGTTGTCTTTCTAGTTGCCTTAGGATCAGTTTCATGCAAACATTGAATAGCCTATCGTGTCGGGCAGTGCACCGTGCGATGTTAGAGGAAACACGGCGAGACTTACTAACTTACCATCTCCTTCCCTGTCCAAGGCAAACATTGTTAATTTAAGCAGGGGCATGTATAAACATTCAGGAGGCATAGCATATGCAAACAAGAGTATTTATTTCAAGATCGTTCAGGTGTTTAGTTGCTCTTGATGCGATACAGTGCCTCGCACGCGGATAGCCGCTAAGCGAGGATTACTTGTTATTATTTATTTCTTTACCAGCAAGCATGCAACAAGTTAAATACAAGGCGATCACTGGCGTATGCCATATGGACGGTATAGTCTTTGACGAGATGGTTTACAACAAAGAACAAGAGGCGCTGCAAGCCATTCCGCCGAACAAGAGACTATTTAGTCTTTGACGAGAATGCTTTGCAACAAAGTACAAGAGGCGCTGCAAGCCATTCCGCCGAACAAGAGACTAAGAACAATATGTCTCGCCCGGACCGGGTCGATGCCAGTGCCCCAGCATCGCCCGCGAGACCGTTACCCTGTGCACTGGTTGTCCATGATCGAACGGGACCTTGGTTGGGGCAACAAGAGTACAAGACAAGAGTACAAGACAAGAGGCAAGCTGTTGAGGCAACAATAGTACAAGACAAGATGCTTTGCCTGTTTCGTTGTTCAGTGACTGTCTTTTGCATTGATGCAATTCTCCTGGGGCAGAGATTGCCTTGGTGACCTAGCGGTCCCGTATACTTGCAGGTTCGTTCAGGCACGGAACGACTACTTAGTAGTCTTCCGGGGTTTGGATGAAAACACGGTAACAATCAAGCAGACAAGCATGCGTTTCTAAGGAACATAAGCAGGCACGTTTGTTCGGGCCCGAAGGTAGTCCGAGAGATGAAATCGTTGAGGGACTTAGCATGCGTGGGTCAGAGTATAAGCAGTATTTCATTTCCATGTTCTAGCAAGCAATACAAGTTGGGATTATTCCCTTAGCTAGGTGCGTTGGATTTATTAACATGCAGGGGGTTATCACCTAGCGACTAGCATAAATATTCCAAATTTTATGTGTGCTGGCTAAGCAAAGACAAGTTCACCGTAGCCACCCACCTTAGCGATAATTCGCCTCGGTAGAGCGATACGTCTGAGCGAGCCTATGAAAGTCCAAGCCGGGTTCCTGTAGGGGCAAGTCTGGATATCCTTTGCTTCTTCTTTGAGGCAAAGAGGGTCGGGACAGTTGCACTTTTGCCGATTGAGACGGCAGTCCGCTTGAACGGAATGGGGTGTTACAGAGGTAGAGGCTGGGCGCAAACTGCGCACGCTCCGTACTGATCATGGGGGAGAGTTCGTATTCGTAGCATTTGGTGAGTATTGTACGGGCCTCGGCATCAAACGACAACTCACAGCACCGTACTCACCACAACAGAACGGCGTCGTAGAGCATCAGAACCAAACGGTCGTCGCGATGGCGCATAGTCTTCTGAAGGCAAAGGATATGTCCGGGAAGTTCTGGGGTGAGGCGGTCACGACGGCTGTCTATATCCGCAATCGCTCGTCGACATGGAACGTCGACGGCAAGACGCCGTACGAGGCATGGCATGGGCGCAAGCCAAGCGTGCACTTCCTCCGCACCTTCGACTGTGTCGCACACGTCAAGGTGGTCAAGCCGAACTTAAAGAAGCTAGAAGATAGCAGTAAGCACATGGTCTTTATCGGCTACGAGCCCGGCACCAAGGCATACCGGGTATACGACCCCGCCGGCAAGCATGTGCACGTCACACGCGATGTTGTCTTCGACGAGGAAGCCAAGTGGGACTGGGACGTGCAAGATAATGTAGGTGAGATATTTACTGTTGAGTATAATATACCACATGTTGAACACGAAGACAAGCCGGTGTACGGGGGTGGTAATCCATCAACACCAGTGGCACCCAGTCCAGGGCCGTTGACGCCGGCATCCGGGGCAGAAACATCCGACTCGGTGGTACAACGTGGAGTGGAATTTGTCTCGCCACTCACCAACGCCTCAGCCATGCTCGACGCCGATGACGATGGGCCGTACAGGTACAGGACCTTGGTGAGCTTGCTTGACACGACCACCGTCCGCGAGCTCGATGTCGATGAGCTGCTCCTCATGGTTGACAAGGAACTACCACTTTCTTTGAAGCTAAAAAACACCGATGTTGGCGCCAAGCGATGCTCGAGGAGATGAGCTCCATTGAGGAGAACCGTACATGGCACCTAGTAGACCTCCCACCTGGCCACCGTCCGATCGGTTTGAGGTGAGTCTACAAGCTCAAGAAGGACGAGCATGGCGCCGTCCTCAAGCACAAAGTGCGGCTCATGGCAAAAGGCTATGTACAAAGGCAATGAGTGGACTTCAAGGAAGTGTTCCCGCCGGTTGCTCGTCTCGAGTCCGTCCGTTTGTTGATCACACTCGCCGCGTATGAGGGGTGGGCAGTGTACCACATGGATGTGAAGACGGCATTCCTCAACGGCGACCTCAAGGAGGAGTTGTACGTTGCCCAACCTCCCGGCTTTGTTATCGAAGGACAGGAGCACAAAGTGCTGAAACTTGACAAAGCACTGTACGGGATGCGACAAGCACCGAGGGCTTGGAACACCAAGCTTGATAGTCGCCTATTGTCATTTGGTTTCCACCGGAGTGAACAGGAGCACGCTGTGTATACACGCGACAAAGGTCCAGCTCGCCTACTTGTGGGTGTGTACGTCGATGATCTAATCATCACCGGAACGAACCCACAAGATATTGCCAAGTTCAAGGAGGAGATGAAGGCCTTGTTCAAAATGAGTGACTTGGGATTGCTCACTTTCTATCTCGGCATCAAGGTGTAGCAGTCTAATGGCTTCATCACCCTCAGTCAGGAGGCATTTGCGCTCAAAATCTTGGAGAAGAGTGGCATGGTGGATTGCAACCCGTGCCACATCCCTATGGAACCGAGGTTCAAGCTAAGCAAGGTGAGCTCAGCCCCTCTGACTGATGCCACTTCCTATAGGAGCATCGTCGGGAGCCTTCGGTACTTGGTGCACACGCATCCAGATATCTCGTACGCAGTGGGCTACGTGAGTCGGTTCATGGAGAACCCGACTACCGAACACCTTGCTGCCATCAAGCACATCCTTCGCTACATCACTGGCACACGTCACTTTGGTTGTCTCTACGCAAAGAAGGTGGAGGAACCATGGCTGATCGGCTACAGCGACAGTGACATGGCAGGTGACATCGACACCCGCAATAGCACCACTAGCGTGTTATTTTTCCTCGATTGTAGCCTCATTAGCTGGTAATCTCAGAAGCAGAATGTCGTGGCATTATCATCCTGCGAGGACGAGTACATTACCGCGACAACGGCGACATGCCAAGGCATTTTGCTTGCAAAACTCCTTGGTGACTTAAAGAACAAGGAGGCTGACAGCATCATGCTCAAGGTAGATAACAAGTCCACCATCTCCCTCAGCAAGAATCTCGTCTTCCATGACCGAAGCAAATATATTGTATCATTTCATTCGGGAGTGTGTCAAGAGAGGGAAGGTTAAGGTCGAGTACATCAACACTGAAGAGCAGCTCGTAGACATTCTTGCCAAGGCGCTCGGGCGAGTCAAGTTCATTGAGATGAGACAGAAGCTCGACGTCATAGAGGTGAATCTCATGCAACAGGATTATGGGATGATTTGTTAGAGTTAATATTGTTGAGGAGGTTGAAGCGGTTGTTATTTGGATTTTAATAAATCCCTAGTCTTTAGGAATTTTGTTATTTGTTCTATGTCGTTGATTTGTTTTGATTTGTTATCACTTAGTTAGAATATGGTTAGAGGGTGCTAGTTTTATGCATTCTGTTAGAGTTGTAAATGGCTATTTAAAGGCCAACTTGAGGTTGAACATTATACAAAATTATTCATTCCAAGTATCAAATACTCCTCTCATCTTAAAGTTGGGATACCATCTCTAGCGACGAAATAGGCTACGGGATAGCTTTCGCGCAAGATTGGCAGCAAAACTTTTTAAGATGCCTTCACGCGGTGGCAACCAAGCAACGACAATGCAGCGGCTAAGTCGAAGCTTACCATGGCGTGAACTTCAGAAGTGAGATTTTGGTTATGTTTCTTTGGTCGAGACATCAAAATGGTTGGCCTTGATAATTCTTATGCTTTTGGGCAGCATCACAGCTTGAGTGGCCTTGGGAGAGCTCCTCAAACCGTTGTTGATCAAATTCAATGACTAAGGAATCGATAATGGTCCCTGTCTTGTGCACGTCTAATTGCGTCACTACCTCCTCGTCGGTGGTGCATGCCATCCCCAGTAGAGTCTTTATCTTATTTCCTTCGAAAAGAGACATCGTTCTTGATTTTCTTATCGAAGAAAACTTTTTTTTATGTGTAAAAGAATCCTATTATAATTTTTGGCTAAGTGTGTAATCACAACAAGAATTATATTACAAGTTCGATTTTAGGAAATTATGACAAAGGAGGTCGGATCGGCATGATCCTGTTGATGATCACATACAAGAAGACGGGACTACGATGTCCTCTCAATGCTCAATGTTCTTATCAACAGAGTTCACATGAAGTATAGGCTCTTCTCTCTCTCTCCCCGTGTTTGCTACTTTTTGTTCTTCTTTGCACTTGAAATAAATACGGGATATTTATAGTTACAAGTGGGTAGGTGATTACTTGATTCCCGCGAGAAGCTGATTCATGCCACAGGAAGTATCCAACATAGGCTAGATACTTCCTTAACACAAGGGCCAATGGGAATTGGCTACGTAATAGAGAGCATTTATGATACACATTAAGTCCAATCAAAATCTACCAAGCATTAATGATACACTTAATATCAAATCACGCTTCACACGGATGATTGGATGTCTTAAAAGGCATGTTGTCCTTTCATGTGATTACACATACCTCTTTTGGATGGTGCGTGCGTGTTATGTTGTTTTGTGAGCTTCACTCGAGCGGTAGGGAAGTGTATTTCCCTGCTTGTGATCTTCACGCTAACAAGAAGGAAGTCTGTTCCCTACTGGTGAGTCTTCATGCGAGAAAGAAGTGACTACACATAGTCAATTCACATTGGCTCTTGCATGTTGTCCTCTAATGTGACTACACATACCTCTTATTAATTGGGCGGTGCGTGCGTGTTATGTTGCTTTGTGAGCTCCATGCGAGCGGCTTGAGCATGTACATCTCGCAGCACAGACCACATCGAGACAGTAACTAGGAACCCTAAGTAAGCATCCAGTCCTTGTATTTGAACATACTACAAAAACTATCATCGTCTAGCCTCCTAATTGTCACGCCCCAATCTCCCGCGAGCTCGATCGTCCCGCTGAACGTGAATCACCACGTTGCAGCTCTCCCGCAGGACAAACGTTCTCATCGGGACGTGATGCCGTGCAAGCCTAAAGTGCGCTTGCACAAGGCCAAAGTTTTGATACAAGGGCAAGTAAGCTATTCGATACTGAAGCAGCGGCACGTAACATTGCAGAAAAGTGAAGAACTCAATGGCATATGAAAAACAGGCTCTTTTATTGAGTCGAAAGTGTTACAAGCGGCACATGGCCGAGATTACAATTCGCTCAAGCACTCTTCTCTCGATTACAATAACACCGTTCCATACATTATGTCCCTCTATATAAAAGCAGCTTAATGCAGGCACAAACTCGATGCGGCTCCAGGCATCGACTCCAGATTTCCGGCTCCTTGGGATGAGGCACGGCTATCGCTTCCTCAGACGAACGAGCACCTGAGAAAAAGCAAACTGTTGGTGGGTCAGCACTTTATACAAGTACTGGTGAGATAAAACAACTGAACAGAAGCTACACCCCCTGAAATCTACACTAAGTAATCATGTAGAAAAACATTGAATTACTAGTGATCTTGCTAGTTTTACTTAGGTTCATTTCATGCAGTTCGCTAGCAGAGTCATATTTCTGTGTATTTGGAAACATCTTTGAAAACAGAATTCAAACAACCAATCAATCGAGGCAACCAATTCAAATATGAGGAATCCTGTTCGGGTGTGCACAACGTGTTCGGTGAACTATATCCAATGATTCTAGGGACAGGCAGCATTTAGGGACCATCAATCAAGCACACAAGTTAAACTATCAATCAGAGGTCGGTCCCCGAGAAACTCAGGATCGGTAGCGGTAATCCAGCTAACCAATGACTCACATTCTGATCCTATTATCAGCTGTGACTCATGGTTGCACATTACTGCCATTATAGCAGCCGTAGCCAAGGTTCAACTCTGCACTAATAGTCATTGTCCGACCGATGCAATGCATGAAGCCCTAACCGATAGTCTCTACGATGCAGACAAAATGAACAAGCAGGCTTATGTATAAACTCATATTTATTTCTTACCCACGGCCGAACGGTTATCCCTGCAGCAGACATACAAGTTAACAACAATTTACATAAACATATATGTATACCGTTCTTTAGTTTCATGTCCGTCTCTGCATCAAACAGTTAGGTATGCAAGAAGGCTAGCCTAGCATGCTCCCTAACTACCTGAATGCAGCTATCTCCATGAACTTCTCTAATGCAGACTCAACTCTTCTCAACAGAAGCACCGCCTCCTTCTAATAGCCACGCCCCCCAAGATCCTGAAGGACCGGAACATCAGGGCGCACTATTAGTCTTACCCCATCGCATCTCCATCCTCCATTCCAATATCCACGCCCCGAGCTCAGGGCGCGTTATTAGTCTCCCACATTTCGTTTGTCCTCCATCCACCGTAAGCACCCACATTTCACTAGCACATCTCTTTCACAATAGCAACACAACATGACATATCACGTTCCTAATAGCCGCACCCCCCTGGATCCCGTAGGACCGGAACATCAGGGCGGGCTACTAGTCTAGCACACACAAGACAAGCATTCATTCCTTTAAGCTAAAGCATTCAAGACAAGCCATATAAACACAATGACAAGCAAGCATATGAACGATCTTTCAGTTGAGACTAGCATGGCAAGGGTCTATTATCACGTCAAGTAAAACATGCAGTTCTATCTTCTTAGCATAACAATGGTTCTATCTCATTTCGGACAAGCATACATATTCTCTTAGTTAGACAGCATATTCGTTTCAGTGACAAGCTATGTGAGTTCTCTTATTAGCATGCTGAGTCAGTTCTATCATTTCCTTATGAAAACATTCTTCTTAGCAAACAAGCATTTAAAACTCAGATTCATTATTAAGTCGTGCAAGAATCAGAGAATGCAGTTCTGCCCACTCACATTGATTAATCGGTCGGAAACTCTCCGAGAAGACTTCCGTTCGAGCAAGTAAGACGATCCCACTTGTACATAGCGCCGACGCGGAGCGGGACGCTACATACTTACCCACCAACAAAGAGTTTCGTCCTCGAAACTCAAGGAGAAACTCACGAAAACACAGAGCAGCGATAGTCCTCATCACTCGCCATCCCAAATCAAAACTCAGCAATCCAGAAATCACAAATCATATCTCAAATAAATGAAAACAAATCCAGAAAACTTTTGCCGGCAACTTTGAGAATATTTACGGACTCATTGTATGGAACGTTCATTGTATCTCACATCAGGCACATCTCAGAGTTGAAGGCAACGAAATGGGCAAAGAATCGAGTCGCTCTGATACCATTATGTCACGCCCCAATCTCCCGCGAGCTCGATCGTCCCCGCTGGACGTGAATCACCACGTTGCAGCTCTCCCGCAGGACAATCGTTCTCATCGGGACGTGATGCCGTGCAAGCCTAAAGTGCGCTTGCACAAGGCCAAAGCTTTGATACAAGGGCAAGTAAGTTATTCGATACTGAAGCAGCGGTACGTAATGTCACGCCCCGAGGCGTCCCCCGAGCCGTGACCGCCGTGCGGGCCTGGAGTTGCGCCCGCACAAGGCTTTAATGATTTGCATAGCAAGCACATACTCAGAGTACGCAGATAAATTGAAACACAGATTTGAAACATAGAAAAGTTCTCTTTATTGATAATGAACATCTATTACAAACTCTTGAACGAGTCAGCTAATATGCCGAACGGCTTACAAAAGGGTTGACTCAAAATGAGATAGCAGTCCTGTACATTACATCCTTTTATAAACTCAAAACGATAAGGACCTCCAGGCTGGAGGATCGCTTTGCCACGGAGCTGCATTTGTGTATGAAGAGTTGCAGGCTCCTGACTCCAAAATGCTTCGGGGGCGCGGTGAAGATGCGCCAACAGTTGGACTGGATCGGGTAGACGACTTCGGCTCCTCGCTCGGTTCGCCTTGGTGCGGAGAACCTGTTTCAACGAGGGTCAGCATATCGAAACATGCTGGTGAAGGCGAGCTAGCCTGACTATACCAATCAACACATTGTTTAGTGAAGCATGCATATTTTTGTGAGTTTCTATCTTGCCTTAGTTCATTTACAGTTAAGCAGCATATTGAATTTACTGAAATGAACGTGCCACCGTTCGGTGGATTTTACCTGACCGTCTGAATTACCTGCACAATACTTACCTTGCCTTCCCTGCCACAGAGACACAAGTTAGTATGCAACAGGTTTAAATATACACGATGATCACTGGCGTGGTGCCATAACGGACATAGTCAAGGACAGGGATAGCATGCAACCAGAACACGACAAGCACACGATGCATTGCAAGCTATCCCCTCCAGCACACGATGACTACACACGAGTTCCGCCCGGACCGGAACGGTGCCAGTGCCCCAGCGACCGTCCGCAGAACTTACCCTTGTGCACAAGTTGTCCATGATCGAACAATACATTACTTAAACAATCAGTTACGCCTTCGAGGCAACACGAGCACACGACATATCCATAATTGTTAAGCATTCATGCACTTTAGGCAACACGAGTATGAAATATGTATTTGCACATGACAAGCAACAGTTTATGATTATTTTCAAGCGAACAAGCATGCAGTTAAGTATTCGTTCGTGACAAGCATATAACCAAGTCTATTCTCTTTTATCTTGGTTTCTTTTATTATTACTTGGTATCGTTTGATCGGGGCAAGCACGAACACAAGAATTAGATGTGAAGACTAGCAAGTAGGGCTAGCTAATCGGGTTGGTAGCCACTCACTTTAGTGGTTGGAAGGAGGAAGGAAGGAAGTGATTTAGGAGTCCGCTTGAGCGACGCCTACTGCTGGATCACCTGTATTGACACGAACAGCTGATAAGTACTTCTTCCTCTCTTTCCATTTTCGGAATTGAAGTGCAGTCCTAAGAACGAAAGCAATGAAATCATCGAAACCGTTCAAGAAAACCCAAGCAAATCCGAAATCCAACTCAAGGCAAGAAAGCAACAAGCGACAGCGAAAACTAGGCAACAAAGAATGCAGCGGAGAGGTCCCTCCTGACTCTGCCGCTAAGTCGATCCCGGGGGCACGGTCCACTGAATATGGGAATCGATTCCGAAGAAACAAATCCATAACGAGGACGAGTTCTTAATTCAATCTATCCCGATCGAACGATACCGACTTGTGTTCTTAGCCGCGCTCTCCGCATCGGGAGAACGGGGCGCTACACGTAACATTGCAGAAAAGTGAAGAACTCAATGGCATATGAAAAACAGGCTCTTTTATTGATAGTCGAAAGTGTTACAAGCGGCACATGGCCGAGATTACAATTCGCTCAAGCACTCTTCTCTCGATTACAATAACACCGTTCCATACATTATGTCCCTCTATACAAAAGCAGCTCAAAGCAGGCACAAACTCGATGCGGCTCCAGGCATCGACTCCAGATTTCCGACTCCTTGGGATGAGGCACGGCTATCGCTTCCTCAGACGAACGAGCACCTGAGAACAAGCAAATTGTTGGTAGGTCAGCACTTTATACAAGTACTGGTGAGATAAAACAACTGAACAGAAGCTACACCCCCTGAAATCCGCACTAAGTAATCATGTGGCAAAACATTGAATTACTAGTGATCTTGCTAGTTTTACTTAGGTTCATTTCATGCAGTTCGCTAGCAGAGTCATATTTCTGTGTATTTGGAAACATCTTTGAAAACAGAATTCAAACAACCAATCAATCGAGGCAACCAATTCAAACACGAGGAATCCTGTTCGGGTGTGCACAACGTGTTCGGTGAACTATATCCAATGATTCTAGGGACAGGCAGCATTTAGGGACCATCAATCAAGCACACAAGTTAAACTATCAATCAGAGGTCGGTCCCGAGAAACTCAGGATCGGTAGCGGTAATCCAGCTAACCAATGACTCACATTCTGATCCTATTAGCAGCTGTGACTCATGGTTGCACATTACTACCATTATAGCAGCCGTACCCAAGGTTCAGCTCTGCACTAATAGTCATTGTCCGACCGATGCAATGCATGAAGCCCTAACCGATAGTCTCTACGATGCAGACAAAATGAACAAGCAGGCTTATGTATAAACATATTCATTTCTTACCCACGGCCGAACGGTTATCCCTACAGCAGACATATAAGTTAGCAACAATTTGCATAAACATATATGTATACCGTTCTTTAGTTTCCTGTCCGTCTCTGCATCAAACAGTTAGGTATGCAAGAAGGTTAGCCTAGCATGCTCCCTAACTACCTCAATGCAGCTATCTCCATGAACTTCTCTAATGCAGACTCAACTCTTCTCAACAGAAGCACCGCCTCCTTCTAATAGCCACGCCCCCCAAGATCCCGAAGGACCGGAACATCAGGGCGCACTATTAGTCTTACCCCATCGCATCTCCATCCTCCATTCCAATATCTATACCCCGAGCTCAGGGCGCGTTATTAGTCTCCCACATTTCGTTTGTCCTCCATCCACCGCAAGCACCCACATTTCACTAGCACATCTCTTTCACAATAGCAACACAACATGACATATCACGTTCCTAATAGCCGCACCCCCTGGATCCCGTAGGACCGGAACATCAGGGCGGACTACTAGTCTAGCACACACAAGACAAGCATTTACTCTCACATCGAAACAAGCATTCATTCCTTTAAGCTAAAGCATTCAAGACAAGCCATATAAACACGATGACAAACAAGCATATGAACGATCTTTCAGTTGAGACTAGCATGGCAAGGGTCTATTATCACGTCAAGTAAAACATGCAGTTCTATCTTCTTAGCATAACAATGGTTCTATCTCATTTCGGACAAGCATACATATTCTCTTAGTTAGGCAGCATATTCGTTTCAGTGACAAGCTATGTGAGTTCTCTTATTAGCATGCTGAGTCAGTTCTATCATTTCCTTATGAAAACATTCTTCTTAGCAAACAAGCATTTAAAACTCAGATTCATTATTAAGTCGTGCAAGAATTAGAGAATGCAGTTCTGCCCACTCACATTGATTAATCGGTCGAGAACTCTCCGAGAAGACTTCTGTTCGAGCAAGTAAGGCGATCCCACTTGTACATAGCGCCGACGCGGAGCGGGGCGCTACACTAATTAACACCATGTTAAAACCCAAACGGTACATGTTGAACCCCCCTAGAGGACAAGTTTCTTTCCAAGCTTCGTCTCCAAGCACACGTCCTAGAAGGCCACAAACGTTGTTCTCCCCTTATCGTACATCTTCACTCTTCCGAATATGTTACCTCGGTACGTGGTAAAACCTTCCTCCATGGAGTGTCATGGTAAGATGTTAGTCCCGAGGCTTAATTAAAGATGGTAGAACAAGAAGTTGAAGTCGAGATCAAGAGTTCACACAAAAGTTCTCTCACTGATATACCTCGATCGAACGAAGAACTATATAAAAATACAATATAGTAGGTAATTATAATTCCTTCTAGATTACTGAGCTTAAGAACCAAAAATATATTCTTTCTTGCAAACACAATTGCAATTAGGACAGAACGTTTACAACTAGAAGAAAATAGATGAAGATAGAATAAAAAAAGTTTTTGATGGAGCGGTAAAGAAAACTGTTTCTCAAAGCAAGATTCGTCCTCTATCGACGATCTGCTCCCAAAAGCCAGCAAGTTCACAAAAGAACTTCTGGAACACTCGTAGTCAGCTCTTTGTGTGACTCGAATGAACTCGTTTGGACTCCTCTTTCATAATTTTTTGGTGTGTCTCAAAAGGAGACTAGAGGGCTCTCTATATAGGGAAGGATGGAAGCCCATCCTCCTCTTCTTTCCGATCTGGAACTAAAAAACCAATATGAAAAATTGATATCCCACAATCGCAGCCCAATGCATAGTCCGCTCAACGCTCGTTCAGCACTCGCTCGGCGCCCGTTCAGCACCCGCTCTGCACCCGTTCATTCAACATGCCATGCAACCCGAGCATAAAATCCAGGCATAAAACGAGCGCATAAAATGAGAGCTAAGTGCAAAGTGCACCAACAAAGCACCAATTTAAGCCCGAGTCCGAGTCCGAGTCGCTAAGTCCCAAAAGGGGCTTAGCTCCAATAGATTAATATCCAAGCGCATGACAAAAAACTTAAAAGCTTTCATTGATGAGTTAATCTTTTTTTCTACTAATATAATACCCCGACATGGCACCCATGTGCCCCACCACACCCCATGTGCAAACCTCAACTCATACAAAGTATTATATTGAGATACCCACTTGGTGCTATAACCAATGTGGGAGTATCTTTACTAGTCCAAAGGCAAAAATACCAACATAAGACACCCGTGTGTCCAAGACCTAGTTATGACATGTGCTATAAGAATCTACCGCTTCAGCTTCTGCTATGATAAAATCTCTTATAGCCGAGAGATCCTTCTGGTCGTCCATCTTGCCTTTGGCCTTCTCATTGTTGAGGTTCTTACAGTCTGGTTTATAATAACCCATTTTGTCACAGTGATGTCAACCGTCCTTGCGATCCACCATCGCAAGATCCCGAGAACTCCCTTATTTTCTCGCCTGTGACTTGGACTTTCTTTTCATGTTGGAAGTAACCATGACGGACTCCTGTGGCGATTCATGTTTCTTACGTCGGGTCTCCTTGTTAAATAGGTTTGTTTTGACAAGTCTCATACTGGCAACTCTCTCTGGAGAAGAGTTACTCACCAATATCACCAGTGTCTCAACTTCTCTAGCAAAGAACTCAAGAGCAGTAGGGTATGAAGATCTTCATCAATCATCATCTTTATCACCAGCAGTTGATTAGTGGTCCCATGAACCTCGTTCAGATCCCATGAACCACCATGGTGCCCTCCAAATACTTCAAGTTGATGAGTTGGCGAAGAAAGAATGCCTTGTTACCAGGCTTCTTCCGTTCATGTGTGTTGTTTTTTAGGTATAGGCAATCTAAATATACATGTACGTGTCTTTTATGTGTTTATCATTTTGTTTTGGGGGTTAAGAAATATCAAGCAAGAATGTACTTGTCTTCTATGTTTTTATCATTTTTTTTTTTTTGGGTATAGGCAATCTAAGTATGTACGTGTCTTCTATGTATACTTAGAGTTAATAATGCCTTGTTACCGAGCTTCTTCCATTCATGTGTGTTGCTTTTTAGGAATAGGCAATCTAAGTATGTATGTGTCTTCTATGTGTTAATCATTTTGTTTTGGGATTAAGAAATATCAAGATCCTGCAACCAACAAAATAACATTCTAATATAATTATTTAGGCATCAAGTTAGAAAATATAATATGTAATGAATGGTTTGTCTTATACTGGATCAAGTCACAAAATATAATATAATTATAGAGCCTCTTCCTTTATTTCATTTTCATTATTGATAATTTGGTTTTCTCAAATTCAGCACCATCCGTCTCCAAACAAAAGAATCATAAAAAATACCACCTGATAATTTTATAAGATAGAAATGGGATTCTGCATTGAGCATTCTGTTGAATGGCAATGCACAGTTCGTCTTTTACTGGATGATTCAGTTGATGTTCTTCCTTCTTTTTTATCATTATTAATAATTTGGTTGGCTCAAATTGAGCGACTCCAGTTTATATTCACTGGTTCATTCAATGAAATCAATATTTCTGCAGGAGAAATATATCCAGGAACACAAATTATGATATGAGAATGAATTATGTACCTGTTGTCAATTGAGAGGTCCTTCACTCCTCTCCTAACCCATTCTGTAGATGCTCTTCCTTTGTTACTCTACTGTCATTATTATTATTAATAATTTGGTTGGCTCAAATTGAGCATCTCCATTTTATATTCTCACTGGTGCATTCAATAAAATCGAAACTTCTACAAGATTAATATATACAGGAACCCAAAATTATGAGATGAGAATGAATTATGTACCTGTTGTCAATTGAGAGCTCCTTCGCCCTTCTCCTAAACCATTCTATCTCCTGCTACAGCAGTTGACGATCTAAGAGAAAACTAAAGAAACTGAAATGAAACCAACAACATAAATTACAGTCTGATCTTAACGATAAGGACAGGAAAGAGGAATAGTTTCAATTCAAGAATTATGTGTCATTTTTCTTTCATGTTGTGCGTTAAACAAATAAGTAAATTCGAAAAAGGGAAACAAAATTCAGATATTACAACAGTTTGACATAAGATATTAACCCCACACTACGAAAAGTCAAGCGAGGTGATTCTTCAAGATAATTAAAATATCAGGACACAACCACTCCAAATCTAACTAAAGCCATCAATTTAGAAGAACTGAAAATTGCCTACATATGACCTTACTAATCATGCCAATTACATTGATGTTTGTTGTTTAGATTATCGAGGCCTCATTAATAGGAACAAGCTGCTGGTCAAACTGAAAGGCCAAGTCTGGAGTATTGATCGTTCTTGCTAAGTATATACACACACCTAAACAGAATTATCACATGAAGAACTGAATGTTAGCTACATGACAACAACGATTGCAGAAAACTCATTTAAACAAATGTTGTGAATAGGTCAGGGTGAGTTTTGGTATGTCAACCGTTATGCTAAGAACTGGTTCGAGAAGGGATGGCTGAATGGAAGTTTCTACACAGTCTGGACAGGAGTTCTCACTGCCTCTACTGCTATTGTTGTTGTCACTAACTTGTTCGTGCTAGTGATTATTACCCGATGTTGAATCTCTAAAGCATGGAAGAGTGCAAAATAATGAATCATAATAAAATTGTGATGTAGCTTTTATGCCGTGTAACTATACATACATGTTCAGACTTTCGTCATATCTGTACACATTGTTGGTGTTTTTCACTTTGATTTAGGAGTTTTAGTCCCACATTGAAAAACAACCAATGTGTATATCTCAATATATAGCTTTGCTTAGTATTGGTATATGCATATGGGGTGGTGGCCCATGTGTCTTGACTTTGTTAGAGGGATTAAGTGTGAACTTCATTATGACAATCTTTATTTTGTCACCACCTTTGGGAAGTTTCCCTTAGGAGCTAAGCACGGGCCACAGGATGGCGATGCCATTGAGATTGCACCATAGAGTCTCTTGATATAGTACCACCAGTTGGAGAGTTTTAGATCATTCATTATGATGTTGTATTTGATCTTAGCTAGACTTTATGACATATATTATATTGAGATCTTGTGATGAGTTTTGACCATTGGACTTAGACTTGTGATGTATTGTGCCTCTGTATTTCTTTGCTTTTGTTCCATATCGTGCCATATCTTCCTCTAGCCTTATATTGTGACCGAGTATTGATTATCATTATCATATATCATTGTTCTCCATTTGGAGTTGAGATGACATGACATGTATCTTATATATATATGGTGTGAGATGTTTGGATAGTATTGTTGACCTAGACAGCATTCTACCGTTAATGCTGCGGCATAGGCTGGACGTACCCACGTACTCGTGCGACTCGGACACGGGCTCTAAGATGCAAAGTAGCACTTTGTTGGCACACTTTGCACTTAGCACGCTCCTTTTATGTGCGAGTTAAATGTACGCTTGCTTGCTCTGGCACATGCTTCGTGGAGCCATGCAGCTTGGAGCGCATGCGGCCAGGGGCCATGCGATCAGGTACCCATGCGGACAAGTGCCAATGCGGCCAGGGGCCATTCGGTCAGGTGCCCATGGGGCCAGGTGCGCATGCGGCCCGGTGCCCATGCGGCCAGGAGTGCATGAGGCCAGGGGTTATGCGGTCAGGGGCGCATGCGACCAGGTGCCAATGAGGCCCGATACGCATGCGGCCATGAGCCCATGCGGCCAGGGGCCTTGCGGCTTGGAGCTATGTGGACAGGCGCTATGCGGCCAACAAATTAGCTTGAGCGAGTAGAATTTGGAGGGGACAGGAACTGTTGGTGGCTCGGTGCGGCGCAGGCGGCACGTGGTTCTTTGTGCCACGTGACTGTAGCTTTCTACACCTGGAGTGTCACGCCCCGGCCCCGAGGGCCGCCCTGACCACCGCTTTCCGCCGCCGGGCCGGACGCGAATCACTACGCCTCGGCACACCGGACGCGAATCACCGCGCCTCGGCGCCTCCCAACGGGATGCCGTATGGCCCGTTTGATACCGGGATATGATACCGTGCAAGCCTGGGGTTGCGACTGCACAAGGCTTCATCGTTTAAGTTGTGTTTGGCTATCATCGCATCAATCGAGTAAGCAGCGGAGGGTCATTGTTGTAATGCAATGCATTTAGCCAACTAGGTATTCGGGGCAAATCGAGGGACTTGGGTTTCTCTTAGCAAGGCATCGTTCCATACATTATGCCCCATTATACGATAGCAACTCGTGGCAATCAAAACCAGAATTTTCGGGTCTTAGGGATGGGGCACGCTTATCGCTCCCTCGAACGATCCAGTACCTGCAAGCAAGTAAACTGTTGGTGGGTCAGCACTTTTATAAGTATTAGTGAGAATAAACAACTGAACAGAAACAAGCATTCACTAAAACCAACACTAAGCAATCACGTTATAAAACATTACATTACTAGTGATCTTTCTAGTTTTACCTTTGTTCATTTCATGTAGTTCGATAGCAGAGTCATATTACTTTGGTTTATGAAAACATCTTTAGAAACAGAGTTTCATATTGAATAAGCAAGATAAGTTGTTCATTCTGTTTCAGGGTGTGCGCAGCGTGTCTTGTGAGACTCTAGGGACAATGCACATCTAGACACACAATGCACATGTTAGGGGCGGTCCTCTATCCAAGCCAACACGATGAACTATCTTATATACAGTGCGGTCCCCGAGTATCTCAGGACCAGCAGCTGTTGGTCCAGCGTACCAATGACTCATTTATCTGATGTTATTGGCAGCTGTGACTCATGGTTGCTTTCCACTATCTCTGTAGCAGCCGTGACACATGCAGTTCAGCTCTCCACCAATAGCCATTATCCGACCGATCCGAATGCATGAAACACTATCAAATAAACTCTAGTATGCAGACGAGACGAACCATCAAACTATAATCTTTGTTGCGGGGGAAAACTGCCTTATCATTTGAACACATTCAGGCACACGATATGGTTCTCTCGGAGCATAGACGATAGTGAAACATGTTCATGCAAACACATACTCTTAGAGAAGCATTCTAGGGTCTCTTTGTTAAGCAGACATGTTCGTTTCAAAGACAAGCTAGGTGAGTTCGTTCATTAACATGCAAGGCAGGTTCTATCATTCTCTTATGAAAACATTGCAAGCAAAAATTCAGATTATTATTAAGGCGTGCAAGAATCAGAGAATGAAGTTTTTGCCCACTCACCTGATACATAATGCCGACGCGGAGTGGGGCATTACATACTTACCCACCAACAAAAAGTTTCGTCCTCGAAACTTCAAGGATAAACTTCTCGATATTTCGAGCAGCGATAGTGCCATCCTTCGCCGTACTCAATCGAAGTAATCAAGCAAATCAAGTCCAGTAAACATTTGCACTTTGAGAATATCTATGGACTTATTGTATGGAACACTCTATTGCAATACCATATCGATCAAATCTCAGAGTCACAACGGAATTGGGCCAAGAAAACGAATCCGCTCTGACACCATTATGTCACGCCCTGACCCCGAGGGCCGCCCGGACCACCGCTTTCCGCTGCCGGGCCGGACGCGAATCACCGCACCTCGGCGCATCGGACGCGAATCACCGTACCTCGACGCCTCCCGACGGGGTACCGTATGGCCCGTTTGATACCGAGACGTGATGTCGTGCGAACCTTGGGTTGCACCCGCACAAGGCTTCATCGTTTAAGTTGTGTTTGACTATCATTGCTTCAATCGAGTAAGCAGCGGAGGATCATTGTTGCAATGCAATGCATTTAGTCAACTGGGTATTCGGGGCAAATCGAGGGACTTGGGTTTCTCTTAGCAAAGCATCGTTCCATACATTATGCCCCTTTATACGATAGCAACTCGGGACAATCGAAACCAGAATTTCCGGGTCTTGGGGATGAGGCACGCCTATCGCTCCCTCGGACGATCCAGTACCTGCAAGCAAGTAAACTGTTGGTGGGTCAGCACTTTTATAAGTACTGGTGAGAATAAACAACTGAACAGAAACAAGCATTCACTAAAACCAACACTAAGTAATCATATTATAAAATATTACATTACTAGTGATCTTTCTAGTTTTACCTATGTTCATTTCATGTCGTTCGATATCAGAGTCATATTACTTTGGTTTATGAAAACATCTTTAAAAACAGAGTTTCATATTGGATAAGAAAGACAAGCCATTCGTTCTGTTTCAGGGTGTGCGCAGCGTGTCTTGTGAGACTCGAGGGACAATGCACATCTAGACACACAATGCACATCTTAGGGGCGATCCTCTATCCAAGCCAACACGATGAACTATCTTATATGCAGTACAGTCTCCGAGTATCTCAGGATCGGCAGCTGTTGGTCCAGCATACCAATGACTCATTTATCTGATGCTATTAGCAGTTGTGACTCATGGTTGCTTTCCATTATCTCTGTAGCAGCCGTGACACAGGCAGTTCAGCTCTTCACCAATAGCCATTGTCCGACCGATGCGAATGCATGAAACACTATCAAATAAACTCTAGTATGCAGACGAGACGAACCATCAGACTATAATCTTTGTTGCGGGGGCAAACCGCCTTATCATTTGAACACATTCAGGCACACGATATGGTTCTCTCGGAGCATTGGCGATAGTGGAACATGTTCATGCAAACAAATACTCTTAGACAAGCATTTTAGCTTGAGCAAGTAAATTTAGACCTCCTCGTCATCCAGAGTTTGAGTTTCTTCAGGGAGCCAGAGAATAAGGTGCCCAGCCTACACTTAAGATACTCACTACAGAAGGAGAACCAGAGCACGCAAGAGTTGTAGCAGAATTTATGGATGTATTTTCTTATGATCTTCCAGGCTTACCACCTGATCGGGAAATAAAATTCACTATAGACTTGACACCAGGAGCAGAGCCTATCACCTCAACTGTGTACAGATTATCACCTAAGGAGTTAGTGGAATTAAAGAAGCAGGTTGATGAACATTTAGAGAAGGGTTTTATTCGGTCTAGTGTCTCGCCGTGGGGATCACCCATACTATTTGTGCCAAAAAAGGATGTAATGGTACACCTATATATTGAGTACAGGGCACTGAACACCGTAACCATCAAGAACAGGTATCCCCTATCGTACATTGATGATCTATTCGATTAGTTAAGTGGTGCCCGTATATTCTCAAAGATCGACCTCAATTCTGGCTACCATCAGATTAGAGTACGGAAGAAAGATATACTGAAGACAGCCTTCAGGACCAAGTATGGACGCTATGAGTTCCTAGTTATACGTTTGGTTTAACCAATGCGCCAGCTGTGTTTATGAGTCAGATGAACAGAGTCTTCCATCAGTACTTGGACAAGTTTTTTATTGAGTTCATTGATGATATCTTGGTATACTCTAAGAACCACGAAGAGCACGAGGAGCATCTTAGGATCATGTTAGAGATATTGAGACAGGAGAGGTTGTATGCCAAGCTCATTAAATTCTAGTTTTGTATGGATAGAGTGCCTTTCTTAGGACATCATCTCAGGAGAAGGACTTTCAGTTAATCCGAAGAAGGTTGCAACAATAGAGACTTGGCCCACACCTACATCGGTTACAGAGGTTAGATGTTTCCTCGGACTTGTCGGCTATTATCGGAGGTTCATGGAGAACTTCTCAAAAATTGTAGAGCCTATGACGTGGTTGACGCATAAGGATCAGGAGTTTGCATAGATAGAGGATTGTCAGAAGGCCTTTGAGGAGATAAAGAAGGGGTTGACGACGGCACCAGTCTTGACCCTTCCTTCAGGATTGGGAGGATTTATAGTATATAGCGATGAGTTAGGTAGTGGACTCGGATGTGTTTTGATGCAACATGGCAAAGTTATTACGTATGCATCGAGACTGCTAAAGATTCATGAGAAGAACTACACGACACACGATCTTGAGTTAGCAATAGTGATTTTTGAATTAAAGATATGGAGGCACTATCTTTACGGAGAGAGGGTAAACAATTTTGCTGATCATAAAAGTCTAAAGTATGTATACACTCAGAAGGAGCTCAACATGAGGAAGAGGTGCTGGCTAGAGTTGATGGTCGATTATGACATAGACTTGCAGTATCATCCAGGTAAGACGAACGTTGTAGCCGACACACTAAGCAGGAAGCCCACAACTTATCTCTTGATAGCGCAGCCCCAGTTATTAGAGGATCTTCAGGATCTTAGGATCGAGGTTATCATGCCAGGATAGAGTAGACAATTGGCTAACCTTGAGGTTCAGTCATCACTAGTAGAGAGAATTAAGGCGGCATTGCCTACGGATGATAGATTCCGGAGAATTAGAGAAAGAAAGAAAGCCTGTATGCAGACGGAACTTCGGATCCATGAGGACGGAACATTAAGGTATGGGAATTTCCTATATGTTTCGAATGGAGAGTTGAGACAGGAGTTGATGACAGAGGCACATAGCTCTATTTACTCTATTCATCTGGGAGGTACGTACGAAGATGTACCAAGATTTGAGGCACTATTACTGGTGGCATGGAATAAAAAGAAAGATTGTGCTGTTCGTGGCAAAATGTTTGGTCTGTCAGCAGGTTAAGGCCGAGTATTGTCTCGACTCAATGTTTGCCACACAAAACTTATGGCACAATCAAGTAACATTATCGCATATCGTGCATGCATTGAGTCAGCCAGAAGACTATCGAATAGTCCTTTTGTGCAATTGAACCTGCAAGTATCCGGGACTGTTAGATCACCAAGGCAATCCCCGAACCAGGGGGCATGCATCAAGGCAAGTTGAATAATAAACTGGAATTATGTCAAGTTTACATCTGAATGATAATAATATCAAGTTTACCTCTGAACGAGAATCATGTCAAGCAAATCAAGAATCACAGCTCGTGGAGCAAATACTCGGTTCAGAACAAGAATCATGGATTATCATGTCTAGTTATGGATTTGGAATAACCCAAGACCTGCATGTCGCGGACAACTTGAAAAAATGTGATCTTCGGATCTCAGTTCCACGGCGGTCTCCAGGGCACCGGAACCGATCCAGATGGAACTTAACGTTTAGTCTCACGTGATTGGCGGGATGGCTTGTAGCGCACCACGTACTTCCGTTGCATGTCATTCCCATCAATGACTAGGTCCTTTATGACTAAGCCAGCGACAATTGTTCATATAGATAAGTCATCCTCGCTTAGCGGCTATCCGCGTGCGAGTCATTGCATCGCATCGAGAATATCTAAAACACCTGAACGATCATGGATATAAGATACTTGTACATAATTGAACACTTGAACATCCTCTGCAACACTTCTGGATAACCTGTACGCTCGTGCACCCGAAACGTAATCTCGCTCACAACACAGTGTTCGCATATGCTATTGCCCCTGAGTTTCATTATATGTGCTACTTGTGCTTGAATTAACTTGGTTTGCCTTGGACAGGAAAGGACAAATGGTAAATTGGTAAGCCTCGCCGTGTTTTCTCTTATATCGCATGGCGCACTGCCACACGAGTTAAGTTATTCAACATTGCCAAGAAACTGATCCTAAGGCAAAACTAGAAAGATAACTTAATAGATGGTGCACGGAACCTATTGAACGTGTTTGGATTTGTCGAGAGGGCGAGTAGCCTCCCCACCAGTGCATTCATGTACTGATAATCCACCAGATTGCTTGCAGGGTACGGGAGAATCTCATTCGGTGCGGATGCCTCCTTCGTGCGTGCTGAGGCGTGGAGTTCACTCTGGATCCTTGGAGCGTTGCGTCCGGAACTGAAGCACATATACAAGACATAATGTTGGAACATCGCCTATACATCATTCCACAAATGTAGCCACTTGGCACGCTTTTACTGTTTCAGAGAGAGAGGCTTGAGCGACTTGTAATCTTGGCTATATACCGCCTATAACACTTGTTCAATATTAATAAAGAGTTTGCTTTACTTCTATACTTGTGTTATTCAATGCTTCCGCTATTGATGACTCAGTGAACTTGTTACCTATCGCCTATGCATTTATAATTCCGCTGCACTCGGACAATCTGTGTGACTATGTGGTTTAGACCCTTTACCGCCAGCACGAACCACGGCCTTGCACGGGCGCGGCTTACGCTCGTGCGACATCACGCCCAGATGAGTCAAGCGATCGTCCCGCGGGAGCACTGGCGTGGTGATTCTCGCCTAGCGGGGACGACCGATTAGCCTGCGGGAGATCGGGGCGTGACATCTTTGTTGTCCATCTTCACGTCCAAACCTACCGCCTCGGTATGACGTGAAAATCATTCTATGCGGAGTGGCATGATATGACGCCTCCCCGTCCAAGACCCAATCGCCTTCATGACACATGCCACAAGGTTTCTCTGCGTTCTTTGCTAATGATGGGATCTCTCATAGCCGTGAAATCTTTCTGATCATCCTTGTCTTTTGCCTTCTTAGCCTTGAGCTTCATGCAATTTTCCTTAATATGACATATTCGTCACAGTAATAACCCTCTTTGCGGTCCATAGTCGCAAGATCCCGAGAACTCTCCCCTATCCTCGCCTATAACTTGAGTCTTCCCTTCCAATAGGATGCAATCGGAGCGGACTCCTGCAATAATTCAATTTGCTTATGTCGGACCTCCTCGTTCAATAAACTATTTTTGACTGCTTCCATCGTGACAACTCCATCGGCACGGAGTTGCTCATCGATACCACTAACGTCTCCCAGCTTTCTAGAAGAGAACTCAAAAACAGAAGGGCTTGAAGCTCATCTTTAATCACCATCTACATCGCAGACAGCTAATTGATGATATACTGAACCTAGTTCAGATGTTGTGCCACTGGGCACCCTCTGTGTACTTCAAGTTGACGAGTTAGCGAATAAGAAATGCCTTGTTGCCAGCCATCTTCCGTTCGTACATCAAATGCAGGTTCTCCCACAATTCTTTTGTCGAACTCTCGATTGACACATGGTGAAACACTGAATCGTCCAACCATTAGCGGATGAATCTAACGGCCTTCCAATCCAGTCGTTTCCACCCATCAGCAGCTTTGTTCAATTGCTTGGCAATGTCAACCTCTAACGGACAATGCAAGTCATGTACCAGAGTAGATCCATCCATCCTTGGCTTCCAAATCACCTAGTTACCCCTGTGAGGGTGATATGGAGGATTCGGTTGGTCGAGACAAAGTGATGAATGAAGGTGAGTCAAAGATCGAGGATCAGTCTGTCGGTCCCGTGATAGCTGGTCGGTTTCCAGATGGGGGTAGTTCCACGGATCCAATTTTAGTGATAAGTGGTTTGCCAAAGCTTTAATGAGCGACATTGGGTTCAGCAGTTTAAAGCCGAGACTATCAAGGTATGCAAAAAACTCAATATGAGGCGAGTGCATCTCCATTTGCACAATTTTGGGAGAGCTATGAGTCATCAACGGCGTGCACAGTGCATGATGATCTGTTCGAGGATGCATGTATACGGGAGGGAGCTTTAGCTTTGGACATGAAGGTGGATTGGTCCATGAGACAATCTCGGAAAAAACGCATCGTCTGCTTAGTTGGGCCAACCAAGGGTGAAGAAGCTCGTCGGAACGGTAGCATATTTTGATGGAAGAAAGAAGTCGGGGACAGGCATCCAAGACTTACGATGAGAGTGATCATCAAACACTTCAATTTTTGCCTTGTCATTGATGTCAGTAGGATCCCAGTGGTGCAGGAGGTGCTACACATGGCAACTAGCATCGACGTTGTGGTCGAGGAGCTAGAAACAAAGAAAGATGCAAAGCAGCTCGGTAGATCAGAGATCAATGACAAGAGGAAGCAGGAACTCTGTCACGGAGGCGACATGTATGAAGTCTAGTTGAGGAGCAATGGAGTCAACAACTCTCATCATACTAGGGAAAGTACGTTAGGTCCAGTTTGCATTTGGTAATTGTATATTTGTGGAGCCCAAATCTGGTCAAATATTTGATTTGATGAGATTTGAAAATCTGCATTAAATATTTGATTTGATTAGATTTGGACGTACATAATTAATGTTAGACTATTTTAGGATTTTCTATTACCTAAAATAGGGTCTCTTATTTTAGTAACAGGGTTTACTATTTTAGGGTTTCATATTTTAGGAATTACTATAACCTAAAACAGGGTTTCTCAACTATATATGTGGGTTGAGGGTGGAGGCATAAAGAACAACACAAGGTGATAGATTCAGGGTTCTTATCTATAAAGAATCTTAGAGAAAGTTCATATTTTGCTCTTAGGGGCAGCGAGAAGAAGAGATTTGTTCATGAAGTCTTCAATCAGTAAAATTGTTACGGGATTAGCTGAGTGATTTCAGTTATAATCTCTTTCTTCCTGAATTCAATGAGGGAGTTGAACCTTTAGGCAAAGAGTTCAACATAGTTTTTATCAATATTGTATCTTTTGTCAGAAGTTATACAAATTAGGATTTGTCCAGGTGACGTAGTCACTGAAAATATATTGTTTGATCTATCTTGGCGTTCGTGGTAGATTGGTTCGTTATCTTCAAGTATGTTGGCATCGCTTTCGCATCCGTGTCAGTGGTCGAATCCAGTTCAGATCAAACAGGGGTTCCCAACAAGTGGTATTATAGCGTAGTATTTGCATTTCTAATCCCAACAAGTGGTATCAGAGCAGCAAGAAGAGAAGATCTGTGCGAGGAGTCATCTTCGTACATGGAGATCGTTGTGGGTAGGATGAGTGATTTCAAGTTGTAATCTTCTTCTTTCTACTTGAATTTGGTGAGAGGATTGAACCTTTGGGCAAATGGTTCAATATAGTTTTAATAATCTTGTATCTTTTGTCGGAAGTTATATGGATTAAGATTTGTCTAGGTGACGTGAACATATATTTTGTTTGATCTGTCTTGGCATTTGTGGTAGATTAGTTCATTTTCTTCAGGTAGGTTGGCATATCCGTGTCCATGTCAGTGGGCGAATCCAGCTCGAGTCACGGGTTTCCAACATCTGGTATAAGAGCTCTCAGGTTTGCAAGATGGAATGTACAACTATGTCTTAGGGGCAGATAAACACACGTATGATCATTCTTACAGGAGGGAACTGGACGATTTAGAAGTCAAGGATGGAGGATCTATTCTGGTGCTAGGACTTGCATAACCCGTTGGAGGGCGACAGTGCCAAGCCATCGGACAAAACTATTGATGATTGGAAACGACTGGATCGAAAGTTCATTGGATTCATTCGCCAATGGTTGGACTATTCGGTGTTTCTCTACGTGTCTATGGAGAGTTCGACAAAATCATTGTTGGAGAAGCTCTATTCGTTGTACGAACGGAAGACGAATGGGAACAAGGTGCTTCTTATTCGCCAACTAGTAAACTCGAAGTACACGAAGGGTGTCCCAGTGGAACAATATCTGAACGAGGTTCAGGGTATCATCAATCAGCTTCCTGCGATGAAGATGATGATTGACAATGAGTTTCAAGATCTGCTACTTTTGAGTTCTCTGCCAGAAAGCTGGGAGACATTGATAGTATCAGTGAGCAACTCCGCACCTGATGGAGTTGTCATAATGGAGGCAGTCAAAAATAGTTTGTTGAACGAGGAGGTCCGGCATAAGCAAAATGAATCGTCGTAGGAGTCCGCTCTGGTTTCATTCTACGGTAAGGGAAGACAAGTCACGAGCAAGAATAAGGGAATTCTCGAGATCTTACGACTAAGGAACGCAAGGAGTACTGCTATCGCTGTGGCAAAATGTGTCATATTAAGAGGAACTGCATGAAGCTCAAAAATGAGAAGGCCAAAGACAAGGATGATTAGGAAGATCTCATGGTTATGGGAGATATTATCATCGCAGGAATCGACGCAAAAGACCTTGTGACACGTGTCATGACGGCGATTGATTTATAGACACAGGAACGTCGTATCACGCTACTCCGCATAGGAGGATCTTCACGTCATACTGAGACAGTAAGTTTGGACGTGTGAAGATGGGCAACAAGGAGATGGCTACAATTGTGGCATCGGTGATGTGCACTTGACAACGGAGCTTGGCGAAAAGCTCATTCTCAAGGGAGTGACATATGCCGAGTTTGCGCTACAACTTGGTTTCGGTAGGTTGGCTAGTGGATGATAGTTGTCGTATTATGTTTGGGGACTAAGATTGGAAGCTTACGAAGGGTTCCCAACAGCTGGCTCGAGGAGTTATATGTTATGGCATTTACAGGCTCAAGCCGCTGAGATGTACAGGCAGGCCACAAACATCGGATGGAGGCTCGAGGGGTGTTCAACATGAGTTTGTGGATCGTCGAGAAGTTGTCTTAGGAGATCTTCGAGATGATTTAAGGGATACAGATGGAGGTGAGTCAAAGATTAATGATCAGTATGTCGGTCTCATGACAGTTGGTCAATCTCAAGTAGGGGTTCCACGGATCCGATTTTGGTGACGGATGGTTTGCCAAAGCTTCACGGAGTGACATTGATTTTAGCGATTCGAAGCCACGAAGGAGATCAAGGTTTACAACAAACTCAATCAAAGGCATGTGCATCTTCATTTGCACAGTTTCGGAGGAGCTGTAGGTTATTGACGACGTGCACAATGCATAATATTCTGCTCGATGATGCATGTGTACTTCAATGTCGAACACGAAGGTGGCCAGGTTCATGAGACTGAATCTCGAGAGAACCGCACCATCCACTTGGTTGGGCCAGCCAAAGGTGAAGAATATTGTCTGATCGATAGCATATTTTGATAAAAGACAGAAGTCGAAAACAAACATCAAAGACTTACGGTGAGGCTAATAGTCAGAGAATTCGATCTTGGCCGTGTTATTGATGTCGACAGGATCCCAGTGGTACATGAAGTGCTACGCATGACACAGCTAGCATCGACGTGGTGGTCGAAGAGTTGGAGACAAAGGAAGATGCAAAGCAGCTGGGGGGATCGGAGATCAGTGATTAGGGTGTGCAGGAACTCTGTTGCGGGACAACATGCATGGAGTCCAATTGAGGAGCCATGTGGTAAACACCCCTCATCAGACTGGAGGGAGAGTATGTTAGATCCATTCTGAATTTGGTAACAACAAGTTTGTGGGGCCCAAATCTGGTTAAATATTTGATTTGATACGATTTGAAAATATGTATTAGACATTTAATTTGATTAGATTTAGACATCCATAATTGGTGCTAGGCCATTTTAGGTAATGGGTTTCCTATTTTAGGGTTTCCTATTAGGAATTCCTATAACCTAAATAGGGTTTCTTAACTATATATATGGGTTGAGGGTGGAGACACATATAGCACAAGGTAAAAGATTCATGGTGCTTTTCCACAGAAAATATGAGAGAAAGTTCGTGCTTTGCTCTTAGGTCTCATCGTTCGAGACAACAGGAAGAAGAGATGTTTGTGGAGTCATCTTCAATAAGGGGAATCGCTACAATGTTGGGTGAGTGATTTCGGTTGTGATCTCTCTTTCTTCTTGAGTTCGGTGAGGGGGTTGAACCTTTGGGCAAATGGTTCAACATAGTTTTATCAATCTTGTATCTTTTTTCGAAAGTTATAAGGATTGGGATTTGTCCAGGTGTCGTAGTCACCAAACATATACTGTGTTTGATTTGTCTTGTTATTCGTGGTAGATTGGTTCGTTATCTTCAGGTGGCTTGGCATCGCTTCCACGTTCGTATCAGTGACCGAATCCAGTTCGGGTCATACAGGGATTCCTAACATAATCCGCCCGCCCCACACCCGTGTTGCCACACCCCTCTGTCAACATAGTTTTATCAATCTTGTATCTTTTTTCGAAAGTTATAAAGTTTAGAATTTATCAGGTAACGTAGTGTTTGATTCGTCTTGTTGTTCGTGGTAGATTTCGTTATCTTCAGGTGGGTTGGCATTGCTTCCACGTCCGTATCAGTGGCCAAATCCAGCTCGGGACACGCACGGATTCTCAACATCACCCGCCCACCCCGCACCCGTGATATCACGCCCCTCTATTAAATAATTGGGTGCAAGTATGTGACTGTGTCATGTCTACGCCACGACATCGATGGTAGTATGTTGAGGTATATGTATCCATAAATCTAGGCATGTATCATGATCATAAAATATATTATTCTAACTCATTCAAATAACATGAACTTCGTTCATATGTTGCACCACCGGAATGCCATCTTATGTACTTTGAGTTGACGAGTTGGCAAAGAAAGAATGCCTTTTTACCAGCCTTCTTCGTTCATGTGTGTTGTTGTTTAGGTATAGGACACGTTGTATGTATCAGTCTAACTATGTACGTGTATTCTGTGTTAATCATTTTGTTTTGGGAGTTAAGACATATCAAGATTCTGCAACAACATTCTAATATAATTATTGAGGCATCAAGTCACAAAATATAATATGTAATGCATGGTTCGTCTGGATCATTGGCGTAAAGCTCTTCCTTTATTTTACTTTCATTTTCATTATTGATAATTTGGTTAGCTCAAATTGAGCACCATCCATTTCCAATTAAAAGAATCATAAAGATACCACCGGATACTGGATCAAATTGAGCACCATCCATTTCAAATATGTAATGCATGGCAATCAATGGTTCAGTCTTGTACTGGATGATTCAGTTGATGCTCTTCCTTCTTTTTTACTTTACTGTCATTGTCAATATTAATAATTTGGTTGGCTCAAATTGAGCATCTCCAGTTTACATTCACTTGTTCATTCAATAAAATCAAACTTCTACAAGAGAAATATATCAAGAAACCCAAAATTATCAGATGATAATGAATTTATGTACCTGTTGTCAATTGAGAGCTCCTTCACCCTTCTCCTAAACCATTCTGTCTCCTGCTACAGCATTTGCCTGATCTCAGAGAAAACTAAAGAAGTAAAAAAGGAAAAGATTCTTTTCTAAATGCTCTAAAAGTCATGTATGAACTAAGACAAAAACTAGTTCCAATAAGATTGTAAGCACAACTAGTATTAGAAATAAAAGATATGAACACTTTAATAAGCAACATAATAGTAAGAAACTAAAATGAAACCAACAACATCAATTGCAGTCTGTTCTTAATGACGGGAAAGAGGAATAGTTCAATTCATCAATTATGTGTCATTTTTTGCTTTCATGTTGTACGTTAAACAAATAAGTAAATTCGAAAAAGGAAAACAAAATTCTGATCTTACAACAATTTGACATACGTTATTAACCCCTAACTAAGAAAAGTCAAGCGAGATGACTCTTCAAGATAATTAAAATATCAGGACAAAACCACTCCAAATCTAACTAAAGCCATCAAACTTAAATGAAGAATTGAACATTAGCTACAATACTGCAAATTGTCTACATAGTGTCACGACCCGATTCCGTAGAATCGTTTGAGGCGTCCCCCGAATAGTGACCGCCGTGCGGGCCTGGAGTTGCGCCCGCACAAGGCTTTAATGATTTGCATAGCAAGCACATATTCAGAGTACGCAGATAAATTGAAACACAGATTTGAAACATGGAAAAGTTCTCTTTATTGATAATGGACATCTATTACAAACTCTTGAACGAGTTAGCTAATATGCCGAACGGCTTACAAAAGAGATGACTCAAAATGAGATAGCAGTCATGTACATTACATCCCTTTATAAACTCAAAATGATAAGGACCTCCAGGCTGGAGGATAGCTTTGCTACGGAGCTGCATTTGTGTATGAAGAGTTGCAGCTTCTGGCTTCAAAATGCTTCGAGGGCGCGGTGAAGATGCGCCAACAGCTGGACTAAATCGGGAAGACGACTTCGGCTCCTCGCTCGGTTCGCCTTGGTGCGGAGAACCTGTTTCAACGAGGGTCAGCATATCGAAACATGCTGGTGAAGGCGAGCTAGCCGAACTATACCAATCAACACGTTGTTTAGTAAAGCATGCATATTTTGTGGGTTTCTATCTTGCCTTAGTTCATTTACAAGTAAGCAGCATATAGAATTTACTGAAATGAACGTGCCACCGTTCGGTGGATTTTACCTGACCGTCTGAATTACCTGCACAATACTTACCATGCCTTCCCTGCCACGAAGACACAAGTTAGTTTGCAACAGGTTTAAATATACACAGGGATCACTGGCTTGATGCCACAAAGGGACAGTTTATAGTCTCGGGACAAGAATGTTATGCAACGCAGGTGGCGAGCCCCGCTACATAGCATCCCGTCCATGACAAACGACTATACGAACTCTTCCGCCCGGATCGGATCGGCCCCAGTGCCCTGGCGGCCGTCCGCGGAAGCCAAAATACCTTGTGCACAAGTTGTCCGTGATAAAGCACATTTATTTCGAATTATTTCACACGAATTACAAACGAATTTCGAACGAATAGGAGCAAGCTCCATAGCACAAATGTTTTGCATAGTCTTACTGACAGTTTGTTTCATAACAAGCATATATTTCCATACTTAGCACGATTCATAGAACAGTTATAAACGAACTAGCATACAGGATGATAACCGTTCATAAGTTTAGTTGACAAGCAATATTTCAAGTCTATTCCCTTTTATCTTGGTATCTTTTATTATTACTTGGTATCGTTTGATCGGGGCGAAGGAGTGAAGCTTGGAAGCAAGGCTAGCTAATCGGGTTGGTAGCCACTCACTTAGATTTTGGAAAGAAGAAGGAAAGAGGCGCTTCACGACTCCGCTCGCAAGCCGCCTACTTCTCATTCACCTGCACACGAACAGCTTGATTAATACTTCTTCCTCTCTTTCCAATCTCGGAATAGAAGTGCAAGTCAATGAACGAAAACAATGAAAACCATCGAAACCGTTCAAGGAAAACAAGCAAATCCCAAAACCAACTCAAAGCACGAAAGCAACAAGCGACACCGAAAACCGAGGCAATAAAAGATAGCAGCGGAGAGGTCCCTCCTGACTCTGTCGCTAAGCCGATCCTTGGGGCGCAGTCCACTGAATATGGGAATCGATTCCGAAGAAACAAATCCATAACGAGGACGAGTTCTTAATTCAATCTATCCCGATCGAACGATACCGTTTGTGTTTCTTAGCCGCGCTCCTCGAATAGGAGGAACGGGGCGCTACATCCTACCCAACCAATTGGAAGTTTCGTCCCGAAACATAGGAATAGAACCAACCGTTAGGGATTATTTTGTTGCTGGCGGCGATCCGGGAGCGGACAGTTTCGAATCAAGTGCCCGTTGCCGCCACAGTTGTAACAAGACCCATTCTTCAAGTAACAATTAACGATGGTGTGCCCCGGCCTGTAGCAGTGCTCACAACGCACTCCTGCATTTGTCTTGTTCCGACCACCGTTGTTTTGTCGCTTTGCAGCGTTGTTTCCTCTCTCGTTGCCTTGGCGTTTGTGATTGTAGGTATGCACAGCGCCGGTGGAAACGTGAGGATACTGCGGTTCCAGAGATATGGCGTGATTCATAACTTCACGCATTGTCCCGTACTGATTATTGACTACGTGCCCATGAATGGCAGGGCGCAGACTGCCTTCAAACCTTCTAGCTCGGCTCGCTGCATCAGGTAAATAGGCCTTAGCGAATTTTGAGAGTCGGTTGAATTCGGCGGAGTACTGCTTCACCGTCATACTGCCCTGCCTCAGTTGCACGAAATCATTTTCCATTTGACGTTGTACTGGAGGCGGTATAAACTCCTCTTCAAACGCGACACGAAAGGTCGTCCACGAGATCGGCTCCTCTCCGTGATCAAATTGGAGAGATCGTCGATGCACGTTCCACCAATCGTGTGCGTTGAGGCGGAGCTGTAGTTGCGCGCAGGCGACGCGCTTATCTTCGGGGACCTCTATGTAACACCCCGTTCCGCTCAAGCGGACTGCCGTCTCAAACGGCAATCGTGCAGCTGTCCCGACCCGCTTTGCCTCAAAGGAGAAGCAAAGGATATCCAGACTTGCCCCTACAGGAATCCGGCTTGGACTTTCAGAGGCTCGCTCAGACGTATCGCTCTACCGAGGCGAATCATCGCTAAGGTGGGTGGCTACGGTGAACTTGTCCTTGCTTAGCCAGCACACATAAAATCTGGAATATTCATGCTAGTCGCTAGGTGATTCACCCCATGCATGCTAATAAATCCAACGCACCTAGTAAGGGAATAATCCCAACTTGTATTGCTTGCTAGAACATGGAAATTGAAATACTGCTTATATTCAGACCCTCGCATGCTAAGTCCCTAACGATTTCATCTCTCGGCTTACCTTCGGGTCCGAGCAACGTGCCTGCTTATGTTCCTTAGAAACGCATACTTGTCTGTTTGAATGTTGCCTTGTTTTCATCCAACTCCGGGAGACTACTAAGTAGTCGTTCCGTGCATGTTTGACCCTGCAAGTATCCGGGACCGTTAGGTCACCAAGGCAGCCCCGAACCAGGGAAATGCATCAAGACAAGTTATTGTACAGAACCAAGATTCAAGTATCCCGTATACTCGTGTACTCGTGTTCCCGTGCACTCGTGTTCTCGTGTTCTCGTGTTCTAGTGCACGCGTGTTCTCGTGTATCTCGTGTAATCGTGTTGTCTGAGATTGGTCTAATAAATCGTGTTGCCTGAGATTGGTTAAATCGTGTTGCCTGAGATTGGTTAACCCTGACTTGCATGTCGCGGACTAGTTCCACGGACGGTCACCGGGGCACTGGGGCCGATCCGGCCCGGATGGAGCTCGTGTGTAGTCTCGTGTGCAGGGAGGATAGCTTGCAACGCATCGTGTTCGTGTGCCTCCTGTACACGCGTAGCATGCTATCCTTGTCCTCGACTACGTCCATAATGGCTTTGCCAGCGACCGTGTTCATATAGATAAGTCATCCTCGCTTAGCGGCTATCCGCGTGCGAGTCACTGCATCGCATCAAGAACAACTAAACACCTGAACGATCATGTTAAAACGACCCTCCTGTTTGCATATGCTATGCCTCCTGAATGTTATACTTGCCCGTGCTTGAATTAACATGTTTGCCTCAATGTTTGCCTTGGACAGGGAAGGAGATGGTAAGTTGGTAAGTCTCGCCGTGTTTCCTCTCATGTTGCACGACGCACTGCCCGGCACGTTAGGCTATTCAATGTTTGCATGAAACTGATCCAAAGGCAACTAGAAAGACAACTTAATAGTTGTGCACGGAACCTGTATTACGTGTTTGGATTTGTCGAGCGGGCGAGTAGCTTCCCCACCAGTGCATTCAATGTACTGATAATCCACCAGTTTGTATGCAGGGTGCGGGAGAACCTCGTTCGGTGCAGATGCCTCCTTCGTGCGTGCTAAGGCCAGGAGTTCCCTCTGAAACCTTGCAACGGTGCGTCCGGGACTGAAGCACATATACAAGACATAATGTTGGAGCATCGCCTGAACCATCGTCAGTACAATCATTCCACAGTTGTAGCCACTTGGCACTTTTTTACTGTTTCAGAGAGAGAGGCTTGAGCGACTTGTAATCTCGGCTATACGCCGCCTGTAACACAAGTTTATATCAATAAAAGAGCTTGCTTTACTTCAACTTGTGTTTCTATGCTTCCGCTATATTGTCAACTCAGTGAACCTGTTATCAAATCGCTATGCGTTTATGACTCCGCTGCACTCGGACAATCTGTGCGACTCTGTGGCTTAGAACTCTTACCGCCAGCCAATGAACCATGGCCTTGCACGGGCGTGGCTCACGCTCGTGCGGCATCACGCCCTGATAGGTTAAGCGATCGTTCCGCGGGAGCGCTGGCGTGGGTGATTCCCGCCTAGCAGGAACGGCCGATTGCCTGCGGGAGATCGGGGCGTGACACTCTAGCAGAGCGAAGTGATCTTCAAGCTCGGCTAGCCAATCTAGAGCTACCACTGGGTCCTCAGTCCCGTTGAATGGGGTGTTGCAGACTTTCTTGAAATGGCCCAAGTTGAAGGCAGTCACGTCCCTCGGCCTTGGGATTTGAGGCGTCTCCACTTCAAGCACGGGCTGTTCCACCGGAGTCGTTGCTGTTGCGGCGGAATGGTTGGCAGCCAAAGTCTGAACGATCTGTTGCAGGGCATCTACCTGCTTCTGTTGGACTGAGAATCGGGTCTCTAGATTGCTCTCGAGCTTGGCTTGGCGAGCATCATCTCTTTGTCGTTGTGTTTCTAGCATTTATAGCACCCGCTCAAGGGGGTCGACTTGAGACATGCCTCGTTGGCTTCGAGAGCTTCCCGAATTGCCCGAACTGCTTTCTTGTGTTTCGTTCGGTGCTTGCGCTGCAGATTGCGCTGGATCCATTCCTTCAAAAGAAGGTAAATTACATTAGGATCATAATGTATTATGGACTTATTGCATGAACGTATCTCATTTTGGCCTAGCGAGTTCAAGAGTTCGCACAGGAATTGATCGTTAAAGAAACTTTTCCATCACGAAGTCTAAGGAACTTGAATCTGTGCTCTGATACCACTATGTCACGACCCGATTCCGTAGAATCGTTTGAGGCGTCCCCCGAATCGTGACCGCCGTGCGGGCCTGGAGTTGCGCCCGCACAAGGCTTTAATGATTTGCATAGCAAGCATATATTCAGAGTACGCAGATAAATTGAAACACAGATTTGAAACATGGAAAAATTCTCTTTATTGATAATGGACATCTATTACAAACTCTTGAACGAGTTAGCTAATATGCCAAACGGCTTACAAAAGAGATGACTCAAAATGAGATAGCAGTCCTGTACATTACATCCCTTTATAAACTCAAAATGATAAGGACCTCCAGGCTGGAGGATAGCTTTGCCACGGAGCTGCATTTGTGTATGAAGAGTTGCAGCTTCTGGCTTCAAAATGCTTCGAGGGCGCGGTGAAGATGCACCAACAGCTGGACTGAATCGGGAAGACGACTTCGGCTCCTCGCTCGGTTCGCCTTGGTGCGGAGAACCTGTTTCAACGAGGGTCAGCATATCGAAACATGCTGGTGAAGGCGAGCTAGCCGAACTATACCAATCAACACGTTGTTTAGTAAAGCATGCATATTTTGTGGGTTTCTATCTTGCCTTAGTTCATTTACAAGTAAGCAGCATATAGAATTTACTGAAATGAACGTGCCACCGTTCGGTGGATTTTACCTGACCGTCTGAATTACCTGCACAATACTTACCATGCCTTCCCTGCCACGAAGACACAAGTTAGTTTGCAACAGGTTTAAATATACACAGGGATCACTGGCTTGATGCCACAAAGGGACGGTTTATAGTCTCGGGACAAGAATGTTATGCAACGCAGGTGGCGAGCCCCGCTACATAGCATCCCGTCCATGACAAACGACTATACGAACTCTTCCGCCCGGATCGGATCGGCCCCAGTGCCCTGGCGGCCGTCCGCGGAAGCCAAAATACCTTGTGCACAAGTTGTCCGTGATAAAGCACATTTAGTTCGAATTATTTCACACGAATTACAAACGAATTTCGAACGAATAGGAGCAAGCTCCATAGCACAAATGTTTTACATAGTCTTACTGATAGTTTGTTTCATAACAAGCATATATTTCCATACTTAGCACGATTCATAGAACAGTTATAAACGAACTAGCATACAGGATGATAACCGTTCATAAGTTTAGTTGACAAGCAATATTTCAAGTCTATTCCCTTTTATCTTGGTATCTTTTATTATTACTTGGTATCGTTTGATCGGGGCGAAGGAGTGAAGCTTGGAAGCAAGGCTAGCTAATCGGGTTGGTAGCCACTCACTTAGATTTTGGAAAGAAGAAGGAAAGAGGCGCTTCACGACTCCGCTCGCAAGCCGCCTACTGCTCGTTCACCTGCACACGAACAGCTTGATTAATACTTCTTCCTCTCTTTCCAATCTCGGAATAGAAGTGCAAGTCAATGAACGAAAACAATGAAAACCATCGAAACCGTTCAAGGAAAACAAGCAAATCCCAAAACCAACTCAAAGCACGAAAGCAACAAGCGACACCGAAAACCGAGGCAATAAAAGATAGCAGCAGAGAGGTCCCTCCTGACTCTGCCGCTAAGCCGATCCTTGGGGCGCAGTCCACTGAATATGGGAATCGATTCCGAAGAAACAAATCCATAACGAGGACGAGTTCTTAATTCAATCTATCCCGATCGAACGATACCGTTTGTGTTTCTTAGCCGCGCTCCTCGAATAGGAGGAACGGGGCGCTACACATAGGACCTCACTAATCGTGCCAATTGCATGGCTTTTTGTTGTTTAGATTATCGAGGCCTCGCTAATAGGAACTAGCTGCTGGTCAAGCTCAAAGGCCAAGTCTGCAGTATTGCTCGTCCCTTAGTATGTATATACACGCACCTAAACAGAATTATCATATGAAGAACTGAACATTGGCTACATAACTACAATGATTGCAGAAAACTCATTTAAACAAATGTCGTGGATAGGTCAGGGTGAGTTTTGGGATGGCAACCGTTATGCTAGGAACTGGTTCGAGAAGGGATGGCTGAATGGAAGTTGCTACGCTGTCAGGACAGGAATTTTCACTGCCTCTACTGGTCACTCACTTGTTCACGCTAGTGATTGTTACCACATGTTGAATCTATCCAGCATGGAAGAGTGCAAAATAATGGTTCATAGTCATAAAAAGGGTGATTTGTTGATTAAATGATACTGAAAAAAAAAAAAAAGCATATCAAGGCACTGTTCAGTGTTTCGGTAACAATTCTATTTAATTAAACATGGTGGATTTTCCATCTTTTGGTTTCAAATGAAATTTCAGAGCAGGTATATTGGACTAGAACTCTGATATAAAAGAGAGAGGTTGGTGTACAATTGACAAAAGACAACAAAATTGCAGATTTATGGCTGGAAACCTCCTAGAATCCTATCGATAACTCTTTCAAAGGAACTCTTATCCTTATTTATACAATATAATGTTGAAAATTTTGAAATACTTAGTGTACTGCCCTTCTAACTTTTGAAAATGTTTATTATTTACTTACACGAGCAAACATGATATATACAGGTGACTTCTCATTTTTATAGGTTACAACTTTCTTTTCCTTTCCCTCCCCTTCTCCTCCAGGTCCAAACAAAACATAGCCTCAACGAACTGCAAATGTGCCCTCTTTTTCAGGAAAAAAAGATTTAAGATTTGCCCCAGATTACAGGACCCTAGTTCCAGCCCTGCGTATTCATTACTAGCATCCCCATTTATATCGGAGAAATAATGCATGTACTTGTTGCGAACGGAGGGCAGAACGAAGCGGAATACAACCGTTTCCAACTGAAATTACTTCGTGAGTACTAAAAAACTAAATCAACATAAATTGCAAATGCACAATCACATATAACAATACCACACAATTGCAAACACGAGGATTTTTAAATGTCGAAGTGAAGAGAAGGATAAACACGATGTTGTCAAAACGAACATTATATATTTCTGAATCCAAAAGCAGCTCTCAAGTCCACGAGAGGTGTCCGTCCGAATCCACGAATGTTCTTGAATCCGATAGGTGTCCCTCCATAATTGGAGGAGAGAGTATTGATGTTCCCAACGTTCATTCACCTTAGAGAAAGTCTAATGACTTTTGGAGTTTCCAAGGTTAATGAACCTTGGATGAAACAAATCTTGGAGGAGAAGCTACCATCCTCATGAGGCTATATAAGGAGGTGAATGGGGGATGTGATTTGGTGCTCTTGGTGCTCTTTCTTGCCCCTTGGTGTTGCTCCTCTTGTGGTGCTTCTTACTCGGGTACTTCTTCAACAAAGTGTGTCCATACTTGTGTATGAGAGCAAAGAGTTTTGTGAGCCTATTGAGTGAATCCAAGAGAGAGATTGTAACTTGTAATCCCACTATTCTTAGTGGAGAAAGCAAAAAACTATAGTTGTCCGAGGACGTAGGCATATTGCCGAATCTCGTTAATTATGTTCGTGTTCTGTTTTACTGACTTGACAATCCATAGCTTCCGCATTCTACGTGAAAGCTCAATTACAAGCTATTGTTTCTCTCTTAACAATCCATAGCTTCCACATTCTGCGTGAGAGCTCGATTGCAAGATATTGCTTCCGCACTCTGTGTGTGAAAGTCATCTCCATCCCAACAAGTGGTATCAGTGCATACCTAACAAGTGGTATAAGAGCCACACAAGCTTGTTGATCGTGATGGCGGAATCGTCTTCTAACTCCTCAACCATAATCAAGCTCACATCTTCAAACTATTCTATATGGAGGCCACAGATGGAAGATATCCACTACCGCAAGGATCTGTATGAAGTGCTACTCTGCGATAGATAGAAGCCAGAAGAAAAATCTGACAAAGATTGGACAATTCTAAATCGAAAAGCTATTGGACAGACTTCCCAAAACAAAGTGTCACTCATTCGACGTTTGGTGATGTAAATCCCCTGATTTTCAAAAAAAATTATTTGGAATTTTTCACAATCTTCTGGAATTTTCTGAAAATTTTCTGTAATTAAACTAAGGTGTTTTAATTATTAAATGATTTTTAAATGAGGTTTCATAATATTAAAATATTATGAAAATAATATTTTATGGTGTAAAATAAAAAACTAGACATAGGGTAATTTTTTGAGAATTTATTGGACCCCGAACCTATTTTTAAAAGCCTTAAAAACCCTATTTTTAAAATAACCAAATAGACCGGGTTGAACCGGGTTCAAACCGGGCTGAACCGGCCTGAACCCGGTCCAATCGAACCGGACCGGACCACTCACTAGCGGGTCGAGCCGGGTCTGCCCAAACCCGCACCCGCTCCGACCCGACCCGACCCGGGTGAACAGTGCACCCCAACCCTGAGAAGCCCCGACCCCTCGGTTCCTCCGGCGGCTGAACCGCCGTGGCGCTTCGTCTCCCCGGCGTCGCTCCGGCTTCCCGCACCCGCCGCCTCATCACCTCCCGCACCGGCCGCCGCTTCGCTGCCCCGACCTATCGCTCCGCCGGCAGCGCCGCAGTCCCCCAGCCGCCTCCGCCCCTCCGGCGGCCCCCTCGACAGCACCCCGAGCAGCAGCAGCTAAGGGCCAGTAGCTCCGGCCGCCCCTAGCCCTCTGTCGAACACCGTCCCAGCCAACTCCGGTCAGCCCCCGACGTCGCCTCCGGCCGCCCGAGAGCCGCCCGCCTCGCCGCCAACCTCCGACTACCCCAGCCCTAGCCGCAGCGCCGCCAAGCTCCGGCCAGCAGCCTGAATCTCTAAACCCTAGGGCGGACACGGCCCTGACACAGGGCACAGTATCCTTGGGTCGTGTTGGACACGAAAAAACCCTAGTTTCCGGAGCCCTGTTCAGGTACTCTTTTCTTCCTCCTCGTAGCTCTGTTTCTCGTTCCGTCAGTTGTGATGCGTAGCCTGCATGACCCCCTCGGTGCCCGTGCAACCCGCTCGGTGCATCGCGTCCTGTGGTGATCGCGAACCGCGATCCAAAAATAGAAAAACCAACGCCCTGTTTCACCCCGGAACTGAGTACGCCTCGCCAAACGGGACGACTTGGTCGTGTGCGGTCTTCACAGATACGTGCGCGCCGTCGATACGGACGTGCGAAATTTTGCAGAAGCGGATTCGGATGTGCGTGCACACCGGAATCAATGCGTATCCGTGGTCACCGCCCCGTATCCGTCCTTTCTGGTTCTCGCTGTAACTTAGTGTACACATGTCGGATCGAGACGAAACTTGCGCCATCGGACTCGTAGCAATACGCTGGTCCTGTGAGCCAAGTTTGGTTCGATTCTGAGAACGTTGACAAAATCGTGTGTCGTGGGCCCCATAGGCTCCACTTAACGGGCGATTTTGAGAATGGCTCATCGGAATCCATTTCTGGAAGTTCCGTTGGGTTCGTATCACCGTTCCTGACCTGTTGACACTAAGTTTGACAGATTTGGAGACCTTTGACCCTGACGCGTTTTTCGGCGCAAAGCGGCCCACATCTGGACCCCGTTTTGCCCCGAAATATCTTTTTTGCCCTTGTCTCCAAATTGGACTCAAGGACAGGCGTTTCTAGCTGATTAATATTTTCTGGATCTGATGGTGATGTTTGTTTCAGCAACCGGAGTACTCCCTGCAATTTTCCCTGAAGTCAGAGCTACAATTGGAGCCGGAATCCCAGGCAAGTGTACCTTGCCAATCTCTGCAGTTTTTGCTATTTAATTCCTTGACATATAAACTTGTGGTACATGCTTGACCTAGGACCGTGTGACTTACTTAGCGTCCGATTACAGTCGGGTGCCAACACCGTACGCGGTGTTGTGTAAAATCATCTAGAGATGGATACTGAGACCCTATACTTCTCGTACTTGCCTTATCAAGTACTTTATACCCAGGACACCTGACACTATTCATGATACAGAATCGTCCTGAGATATTCATGGTGATTCTGTATAGGATACAGTTTTCATGACTTATTCCTTTGCTTAGATATTATATGACTGGATGCATTAGTTATGATTCTGTATGGCATGGACATGAGACGTCGTAGACATGAGATGCATGATTACATTGGGTGGGGAGAGTCACACAAGCTACAGGTTGATTATATATATTATGCCGGCGTCTTAGTCTCACTACGAACTAGACAACCACATGATATCACTGCTACCGGCTCCCCGACACAGAGGTTGTAGTGGTTTCAGCCTGAGTTCTAGTGCTGCTCTTATCTTACATATCACTTAGATGGTTATATAGTTTACCCTATTTATTTCATTATCTGCTGCACTGTATTTATTTTGGCATGAGCATTTCTTGTACCTTGCTATGTCCCCTGAGGACCTGGATCCGGATTATGTTCCCAGGTTTAGTAGACGAGATCGATTCCGAGGTATACAGAACAGGAGCTTTAGCAGGAGCAGAAGCAGGAACAGGAGCAGGCAATGGAGCAGTACCAGATCCAGCAGTCGAGTGACTTCTACGGTATCTTCTGAGTATATACTGTTTACTCAGTTTATTTGCTGATATCTTCATTCTTGTATCTTGACAGTTGTATCAGACTTATAATGGATTTGTTCCATGATTTATGTACTTGTGACTTGTTGTTGATGTTTATTTCCTTTTGTTGATTTTGATATATTCATTATGTGGATGAGATTAGTAGACCCTGATTATGGTTGTAATAACAGCTTAAGTATGCCCCGATGGATCCATTAAATTGGGTTTGTCCATCGGTGTATGCTGCTGGCCATTGCCACGTGTCCAGTCCCCGATATTTTGGGACTGGGGCGTGACAGGTGAACCTCAAATACATAGATGGACGAAGTGTTTCTGAACACTTAAGTAATTTCCAAGAATTGGTAAATCAACTCTTAACCATGAAGTTGGTGCTAGAAGATGAATTGTTGGTACTTTTGTTACTTAGTTCGTTGCCGGATAGTTGGAACACACTTGTGGTTTCCTTAAGCAACTTCCCTCCTCAAGGCGTCCTCACCTCAACCTTAGTGAAGGACACTTTATTGAATGAAGAAGCGAGGCTGAAAGAACAAGACATATCAACCAAGTCCGAGGCCCTTATTTCTGAGAATCGCGGAAGAAACCATCAAAATAATCCCACAACCATGACCACTCCAAAGACAGGCCTAGAGATCATTCCAGATGCACTTCCAAACCAAGAAAGAAGATAGAATATTATCATTGTGGACTTAAGGGTCATATGAAGAGAGAATGCGTAACTCAAAAGAGAGAGAAGAAATGAATCAAATGAGAAGAAAGAAACAAAAAACACAACCGTCACTGCTTCAAAAGGCGATGAAATAATCATCATTTGTCATGATATTCTTATTAATCTAACCTCTCAAGATTCATGTTGGATTGTAGACTCTGACGCATCATTCCATGTTACTTCCAGAAAGGAATTTTTCACATCTTACACAAGCGGAGACTTCAGAAATGTGAGGATGGAAAATGAAAAAGTTTCTAAGATAGTAAAAAAGAAGAAATAGCTCTTGAGACCAACATTGGCTGCTCCTTAATTCTCAAGAATGTGAGACATGTTCGAGAAATATCAGGTCGAGACATGCGTCTCAACCTGATATTTACCGGCTTGTTGGTGTAGTAAAATAGCCCAGTAACGAGGAAACATGACACAAGTTTTGTGGAGGATGAATAAACTTGGTGATTTTTATTGAATGAAATAGTAGCTATATATAGTTGAACATTTGATGTAAAGAGATAGACTAAATAATAAATATATCAAAGTTGTTTCAACAAACAACTTATCAATCTAAACCAACTAATAATCTAAACCAACTAAACAATCTAAACAAACTAACAAGATCATCTCCAACAATCACTCCCTTAATCTTGTTGCATCAATGTTTCACTTTCTGCATGTCCTCTTTAATATCCCAGACAGCTTCGATATTGATGACAGCAGGTCTTGAAACATTATGGCAGACTCCGGTGGTCGATAGGAGGCCAATGTAGAAAATCAAGAAAGATAGCCAGCCCGATTTCATTGTGGTAAACTAAAGTAATAAAGGCTTGGTATAGCCAAAATGGTCTATTGGTAAATGATCATCACCCATCCATCAAATGAACATCACATCAAATGAACATCACATGATATATATGGACTAATATCAAGAAGACCCATCTTCGTTTTTTCCCAAAAGAACGAATGTGAAACCTGATAAGTACACTGGGCATCCACCTTCCACGATGCCAAGGAACCCATTACAGCTGGAGTCTTGCATTTCGACAGTAAGATTTGTACCTCGGAGAACCCTTGGGTCGGAGTTGATGTCGTCCACCGTAGCATTAATGGCAACCTTTGCAACTCTTCCAATCCCAGCAGCTTCATGGCCAAGAATACAAGGAAAGAGACCTTCCGGATCCTTTCCGCTCCAGGTGTAGACGTCAGTGTGACAGAGCGCAGTGAAGAGGATCTTGATCCTCACCTCTCCGGCCTGCGGCGGAGCCACCTCCACCTCCTCTATCGAAAGCTCCTTGTTCGCTTCCCATGCCACCGCGGCTTTGCATTTGATGACCTGACCCACAGTCGCCATTGGAGAAATTTTTAGAGAGAAGACCCTTCCTTCGTTCCCAAATTCTCCCTGCACTCGTCTCTCCCCCTCCTCGGCTTCCGGGGACATGTCGGCGTCGTCGTGCTCGTAATCCACCATCGCGAGGGCCCTCATTCTCGTCATCTGGTCGACCGCTGGCTCCGCTACAGCCGGCGAGGACCGGTCGGACCAGGGAATCTGGAAGGGGGGCGGTGAGAGGTCGTCGTGATCGGGCGTATCAGCCTGCCTGCATCGCTGCCGCGGCGGCGACAGATCGGGCTCCGCCTTCACCTCTCGCTCTGGGGACAGACTATCAAACCTCGCCTGCAGCGTCCGCGGCGGTGACAGGTCCGAATTCGCACCCTTCGGCTGGTCGGAGACCGACACCCAGCCGCTCCCGTCGTCGCTAATTGAATGGTAGGGTTTCCGGGACCGGATCGCCTCGAGCCTCCTCATCCGCTTCACCTCGATGTCCTCGTCGACCTTCGGAACTTCATCGACAGAATCTTCGTCGTCGGGGTCTTCGATATGCACAGGCTTCTGCCAGACGGGGTCCTCGTCGACGACGATCACGCCGCTGCCGACGGGATTGTTGTTCGGCTTCTTCTTTTTCTTCTTCTTCTTCTTACGATTCCGATCCTCTAAGAGGATAGGCAATGAGTCGACGTCATCAGATTTTGCTTCTGAATCAGTTGGAGCCTGGTATGGCACAGAATTCACTTCCATCTCAGGGCTTCGGTCCGCAGCATCAGCAACAGCAGCATCCATGTTCTCTGGCTCAACAGCACCGAGTTCTTTTTCTATGGATATTGGTTCCTCCACATCGTTCGCCTCCACCACAGCCTCATCAAGAATGTTCTCATGAGCCCCAACAGCCACCGGTTCTAAAGGTTGATCTGAACCGGAAACTTCAGCAACACCCTCTTTCTCCACTTCTCTGCCATCAGCCACAAAATCGATAGCTTTCGACTCCATCGCCTCTGCTTCAGGAACAAAGTTCCCAGCCTCCACCAGCGGTTCGTCTTTACTCTCAACCACAGGAGAAACCCCGTTGTTCTCCTCCAAGTCCTTGTCGATGCTGATTTTGGAGAGGTCGTCGTCGCCGTTTCCATTGGAGCCGGAGAGGGAGAAGATGTCGGTGCCCATTTTTTTCGAGGTTGGAGGAGGAAACCTAGATGTACGACCGTCATTGTCACCGTCTTCCTCATCTCCTGTGCTGCCATGCTTCTCAAGTAGCACGATGAATGTGTTCTCCGAGGTAGGACAGTCCCCTGGTGCCGAGTCCCAATTCCACTCCTTCTCTTCATGGATCTGCACTTTTTCTTCATGAAGCATGGCCATGAGCAGTGTTGGTTCATCGTCTTCTATTTGCGTCAGATTGGCACGCTCATCGCGCTTCGGCTTGCGGCAGTCCTTCGCCCAGTGGCCGTAGATGCCACAATTGTGGCACTTATCCTTCTTGTCGCGCGTGCCACCGGACGCGTTGCCGTTGCCGTAGTTCGTGTTACCGCGGCCACGACCTCTTGGCTTGCCGCGCCCACGACCATAACTTTTGCTACCGTCGGAGTAGGCGTCGCCTTCCTTCCTCTGCTTCGTGCGAGCTAGCCACTCCTCTTTGGAGAGGAGAAGGCGGCTACTTGTGTCGTCGGAGTTGCTGCCAAGATCGTACCGCTCCTCGACGGCTAGAAGACGACCGGTAAGCTCTTCAATTGACAAGGTCTTGAGATCCACTAAAGTCTCAATGGCGATGGCGACTTGCATGTACCTGGATGGAACGACTCGAAGGAATTTTTTAACTACCTTCTCGTCGTCCATTTCGTCGCCGAGTAGTTGCAGGTCGCTGACGAGTCCCATGAGCCGCATCGCGAAGTCCTCGACGGACTCGCCGTCCTTGAACTTCATTGATTCGAAGTCAGCGCGCAATTTCTGCGTCTTGGCCTCGCGCACGCGCTCGACCCCCATCTGCATCATCTTCACAGCGTCCCATGCTTCCTTGGCAGTGTCTTTTTCTGCCAGTGTCCGCATCATCTCTGGCGGCACGGCACGGAGTATGACGGACAGGGCCATCCTGTCGTCGCGGTAGTCGGCTTTTCCGGATTCGATCGCCTCCCACAGGCCTTGCGCCTGCATGTTGACTCTCATTAAGAGAGCCCAATCCGCGTAGTTGGTCCGTGTCAGCATGGGGTACTTGAAGGTGAATGACGTCGACGTTGTGGGACTTTGGTCGTCGTTGGTTGCCATAGCTTCTCTGTTCCTCAACCCGAGCTCTGATACCAAATGTAGTAAAATAGCCCAGTAACGAGGAAACAGGACACAAGTTTTGTGGAGGATGAATAAACTTGGTGATTTTTATTGAATGAAATAGTAGCTATATATAGTTGAACATTTGATGTAAAGAGATAGACTAAATAATAAATATATCAAAGTTGTTTCAACAAACAACTTATCAATCTAAACCAACTAATAATCTAAACCAACTAAACAATCTAAACAAACTAACAAGATTATCTCCAACAGTTGGATGATGAAGGCTACACCAATGTGTTTGGTGGAGGCAAATGGAAATTCAGCAAAGGCTCCCTAGTGCTAGCTAAAGGAAAAAAGGAGAACCACTCTAAATGACATATGCTAAGATCAGCAATCAACATGTTTAGATTATCTAGGCCTCACTAACAGGAACAAGCTGCTGGTCAAACTGAAAGGTCAAGCCTGGAGTATTGATCGTCTCTTGGTAAGTATATACACACACCTAAAAAGAATTATCATATGAAGACCCGAACAATGGCTACATAACTATAATGATTGCAGAAAACTTGTTTAAACAAATGTCGTGGATAGGTCAGGGTGAGTTTTGGGATGTCAACTGTTATGCTAGGAACTGGTTCGAGAAGGGATGGCTGAATAGAAATTGCTACACAGTCATGACAGGAGTTTTCACTACCTCTATGCTATTGTTGCTGTCACTAACTTATTCGTGCTAGTGATTATTACCAGATGTTGAATCTCTAAAGCATAGAAGAGTGCAAAATAATGGATCATGGTAAAATTGTGATATAGCTTTTATGCCGTGTAACTATACATATATGTGCAGACTTGCGTCATGTATGTACACATTTCTCTACAATATAACTATATATGTGGATTATCATGTTAATACAACATAAAATATTCGTTCACACTTCATAGTGTTATATTGTTGCGTCGATAAACCCTTTCTAGTGTGATGTATGACTATTTCGATTGAATAAAAAAAGCATAACAATCCTAGATTCCAACTTTTCACTCTCCATATTCCAACTTTTCCACTCTCCAGTAATCAAAGAAGAATAATCGATAGTAGTAATGTCACTTGAGAGTTGTGATTTTAAACATGTGGCCTCACCTTATACCATGTCAGGGGTTGGCTTGCAGATGCTTATCCCCATTCAACGCTAGAACTTCCACTAAATGAGTGAAGACCGAGTGCTTCAACTTTCAGACCAATCTGCACAAAGACATTCAAGTCATCATGCTACTATATTTAATTGTATCAGAGGAAATAGGTGTAATGGGATTCGAGATAATCTATTTTTCCTCTTGGGTTGCATATAGTTGCCAAAATACGATCCGATTTACATAAATCCTAAACTCAATAAAGTGTAAAATACATAATAAAATATAAAAATGACCAGACATAGCAATCTCCAGTGAAGTAGCAGTTTGATGTTGTCGCAGCAATCTTCAGTTGAATCATATTGCGGTGTATCGAACCTAGTTTAGTTAATTATCGAAATCAGATTAACCATGACCATATGAGCCAACAAACTCCCCCATTTTGATAATGGACAAACTGCGACTAATACGCAATAAATTGATAGATAGCTATAAAAGCGATATCTCCCCCACAAAGATAACATGAAGACATTTGCAGGAAAAAAAATTAAAGTATCATCATCGTGTGTATTCGTCTTGAACTGAAGTGTCAATATCAGTGTTTTCACCCCGTTGTCATTTCATCTAAATGGATTACTCCTCCGTAAAAGGTGAATCAATATAGACAGATAAAATACAAAATTGAAGTAGAAAGTAGAAACACACTATATATATGGAGTATAATGATAAAAAAGAACTAAAGAGTAGTAGACATCATTGCGACAAGTAGAATCAAAACACAACTAAATAATCAAACCAAAATTTTGTCACAACTAAAATAATGAAAGCATAGTGCATGACATAGCCAAACTAAAATCAAAACATAATGTGCCAAACTAAAACATAGTAAACAAAACTAAAACTAAAGTCGAACTAAAGTAGAACATCGTCTCATCAAAATATCTCTCTAATATCCGAGCATCAGAAGCTCTGCAACGACTACTGATCGTCACCGGTATCTGCTGAACGGTTGGGATCATAGTAGGCTGCAGCTGGCTCAAAGTATCGCTGAACGAATGGGTAGTCAATGCGATAACCAGATCGAGTAGGATCACGAGCTGCTTGAAATCGACTGATTAGATGCTGAGATAGACCAAACTGAATATCTGCCAAAGTGTTAGATATAGCCTTGGCCTGGAGAGTGGTGTGGTAGTCCAATGCACGGTAGCGATCATCCTCTAATCTGAAATGATCCTGAAGCATGGCCTGGATGGAGTCCAATGTGGCAGGTGGAGCAGCTGGTGCAGTAGGAGCAGGAGGTGCATCAGGATGACCAGATGAGTCACCTTCAGCAGGAGGAGCAGGAGTAACAACAGGAGGAGTAGGCTCAGTCCTACAGGCTTTACTAAGATAAGCTAGCTCAACTAGCAAGGAACAGTCATCCATAGGAATCTCGAAATGATCGAAGATGATGGACAAGTACATCGCATAAAGTAGGTTGCGCTTGTTCTTGCGACATCGGATCATCGCCTCAATAATAGTCTTAGGAGGACTGAAAGGAATTCCAAAATGCAAATAGTAGATAACAATCATCCCCAAAATAGCAATTTTATCAGTTGAAGAGTGTTTGGGTAGAATGACTAAAAATACCATATAATGCAACTCATAAAACCAATTGTTCAAATGCTTGGGGTAGAGACGTCAATGTGGACGGGATTATGATTACACATCGCGTCTCTAAATGAATCATAAGTCATGTCGTTTTGAAAGCTAAATTTGGTGATTTCGACTAGGGGTTCACCTTCATTAGGAATACCAAGTATTTCATCCAAGTCATCATCATCAAATTTAATATCGATCACACCGACTCGTGTTCGTATAGTCCTGTGTGTAGAAGACATATTGCAATAGAACATACTGATAGCATTAAGATAAGTGCGGTGTCGTGTAACAACTAGGTCTTCTAAACCAAGTACCTGAAATGTGGGTAGATTGGTCAAAAACACAGTAAAGTTCAAAGGGTTTCCTGTGTAGATATTCCGTTCACGGAAATCGTCGAACCATTCCATGGAAGCATCAAGAGTTGTGAATAGAAATCCATCAAAATCACCCTCATCGGACATTGATAGACTAAACAAAGAATGAGATGTCTCCTTTTGAGGATGATTGGATTAAGAGGCTTCACTAACCTTTCTTTTCTTCCTAAACAACTTGGCCATGTAAAAATTGGAAGAGAAGAAAAGATTATATCTCGAAAAGATAGGGTAGGATGGAAGAGAATCTCAAAATAGACTCGAATCTGAATTTTGGAGCCTTAGAGGAGCCTTGATGAGGAAGATCCAAATGCTAGGGTTTTAAGAACTAGGGTTTTCAAGAGGTGGAAGATGAAGAGAGGGGGTTTTTGTTCGGTTCTGGAATGAAATAGGTTGGTTCTATACCAAGTAGCCTACATAAAAGGAGTGTGGTTCACACGATTTGAATTCTGGAACAGAGGTAACCGAGTTCGGCCCGAAAGTAGTCGGCAATGATATGATCTGCCTTGGGTACTGCTCGTGGTGGATTCCGTGGAGGCCGTGGTGGTCGACATGGTAGTCGGAATGCCGACCGTTATGGTGGAAGAAGCAATGGCGGGCGTGATAGACGATGACCGCGGACATGCTTCAATATGCATAATTTGCTGAATTTGCTCAACGTCATGGTGAAAGCTTCTACATCTGGATCCACAACTGGATACTAAGCAGCGCGTACGGTAAGATCACAACAATGGGTGATTGATTTGAGTGTGTCTGATCACTTGACAGGCGATCCAAGTATGCCGCATAATTATGTATCTGTGAAACGTGTGACAGATATTACTATTGCGTATGACAGTCACTACCAAAATATGATGAAATAGTGACGTTTTTAGCGTCGTCGTCAGTTAACGTCGCTAATTTAATAAAATTTAGCGACTCCATAAATAAATGTCGATGTACGTCGTTGTTTGCGATGAATATCGACTAGTAGCGACCGGACTTGGATTTTTTGAAAGAATAGTCGCTATATATTTTTTTAACGTCGCTAAACGTTGCTAAAGTTTTTGATTTAGCGAGGTTTAACGATGTTTTTACCGACACTGTTATTTTTTTAATTAGCGACATTTCTAAATGTAGCAATTCATCGCTAATTTTTTTTTAATGGCGACGTTTAGCGACATCTAAGAAGTCGCTAATATTTTTAGAATTAGCGACGTTTAGCGACTATATAAACGTTGCTATTAGCGACGTTTAGCGACGTCTGGATCAGACGTCGCTAATTTATTTTTAATATAACGATTGGGTTTTCTCCTTCCCCCCATTCTCACTAGAAAATTTCTCCAAATTTTTCCAAATTCCCCCTACCTCCGTGACCCAACTCCTCGCTGACGACCCCACTCCATCGCCGACCCCCCTCCGACCGAGCTCCACTGTCAACGACGCACCCTCTCTTCCTCCTCCACTGTGCTCCTCATCCTCCTCTCTGGGCTCCTCCTCCACCGAGCTCCTCCTCCTCTCCAGGCTCCTCCTCCACAACCGCCTACACTGACCTTCTCCTCTCAGCCATCCCCTTCCTCGGTCAATCCCCAAGATCAGGTAAACCCTAACCCTATCTCTCTCCTAGCTATTTGACATGGACACGACACAGACACGAACACGACATAGACATAGACACGACACGGGATACGACACAGACACATACACTGACAGTATACAGAACATGACACAGACCCTGACCCTAACCTATCTCTCTTCTAGTTAGTTGTCTGAGTTAAGACGCAGCCTTGCGTATCAGCATCGTATACAATACGATGCATATCTCGACTCAAGGAGTCGTATACACGGACACGGGAATGACTATTCAAAATCGATACACGATACAGTATTGGCTTCTTCTAGAACTCGTATCCAACTTGGGTTACAGCAGTGTCAAACATATCCTTGACACAAGAGTTCGTGTTCGGGTGGTTATGGCACGATATTGGTATATGAGGCGTAACCAAGGACACAGCGTCTCCCTCGGCCCGACGACCCTCCTTGGCTTCCCTCAACCCCAACGATCCCCCTCCTCGGTCAGAGGATCAGGTAACCTATATTTAGAATGAGTGTCATGAGTGAAGTATGTATCTAGGATGTACTAGTGATGTGTGTGTATAATAGCAGCAACAGCAACAACTTGCACCATGTGCAAGTGAGTGCACATTGTATACGTGTGTGTTGAGTGTGTTTAGTGAGTGAGTGTTAGTGAGTTAGTATAGGTTAAGTGTTGAGTGAGAGTATGTATTAAGATTGTGTATCTAAGGATATTTAAGTTTTGGTTTAGTATCCCAAGATACTTGAGTAGGTATCAATATACCAAGATATATGGATAAGTTATTGAGTGCATCAAGATATAGGTAATTGGGTATCTTTTAGGTAGATAAGTACCTATGTGGTATTAAGATATTAGAGTTGAGTTGGATTTCCTAGGGTATCCTAGTGTTGTGTCCATAGATATAACACTACCAAAATAAGGAGAATTATACAGTTACAAAAGTAGGTATAAATATGTGTTGAGTGTCAAGAGTGGTCTAGAGTGTATGTTGGTACCAAGATACCAAGTGTCAAATATATTTAGTGTCATGGGTATTTGAAACTGTATCCTACTGTAAAGATACAAGAGAGTATCAATGTGATATTGTGTACCATGGTATGTGACATCCACATGATACACAAATACCTAGAGTGTTATCAACACACATATATGTATATTGGACACTCTGAGGTCAAGTGTTCCTTGTGGGCTCACAAGGAACATATGACAACACAGAAATCATTATCACCTATGTCAAGTGTCCATGTCAGCCCAAAGTCAAGTGTCTATGTCAGCCCTTCTCTGAAAAGTAAATTTATATCTGTAAACCTTTTTGAGGCTTTTAGAGTTCTACCAATTTTCAAAAAATTGTAGAAAAGACAAAACGAGTCAAAGTGTCCATGTCAGATTTTTCGAAAATCTGATATAACTCTAAAAGCCTTAAAAAGGCTTACAAATACAAATTTACTTTTCAGAGAAATTTTGAATTGAATACTAAAGAGAACTTCACCTTATTCTAAGGGAATTGAAGAAAACTAATAGAGAAATAGTACTCGGAAACTTAAAAGAAAGAAAAACATGCATCAGAAGAAGAGAATTTACAAAACTGCAAAAGGAAACAAAATATTGTTCTTATGGCAAACTTATACCTACGTCTCCTTGTTTGGCTGTAATGTGCAGAGCATAAAAACCATTCTTGGCCTACAGAACTTGTACCAACATCTCAAAAATTGTGGAACCATGGGTACCGAGACAAATATATATAGTGCCCCAAAAATTTTCATAGTTTGCTTAATGGGAAAGAAGTCCAATTGATATACGATATATTTAATGAAAGGATAAAATAATTAACTATTTATATAACCTTATTAGACTGACCATACTCCCTAGATATTTTCCAAAATAGAAAGACCAGCTTCCCTCCTGCCCATACTCCCTAGATATGTTCAAGATGCCTAGCATGTTGCTCTTAAGGCCATTCCTAAATATGTAAAGGATTTAATCTCATGGATTATATTTGGACTGCAAAATGGTGAAAGCAATCTCTTTGTTTAAAAAGAATGGTGAAAGCAAACTCTTTGTTTAAAAAGAAAAAGATCAGTGAATATCTCCCATCATGATCCGATACTGATGGGAACATCATGTCATGGTGATACATTGACCAAACACCTAGTGGCATCTGTTCCCAAGAAAACTAACAAAAAGATATTCGCTTATGAACAGTCATAGCCTCTAACATTTCAGAAGTAAATTAAATTATCAAGTACGACCAACAGACAGTATCAACTAAGGGGTGGACTCTTCTAACTCAGATTTCTTAATAATAGAAGACCATGACAAGTTATAATTACGGCGTAGATAATTTTCACCCAGGAAAGAATTATATCCAAATTAAGCTGGCTAGTCTTGTCCTCAGGTCTATCAACTACAATAAGCGTGAGACACTAGAAATGTGAGTCTACAAATCATAATGGTTTACAATCGATTATTGGTTTTGCTAAGAGGTTTACTAATTCGACTTTGATCTTGAAAACAACCTTCTGATCAAGCTCGTTAGTTATGTCCCCAGGTATAGCAGAGCATTTACTGGCCCAACCTCGCATGAGCAACTAAGAGACTCAATTGTTTACAATCGATTATTGCTTTTGCTAAGAGGTTTACTAATTCGACTTTGATCATGAAAACAACCATCTGATCAAGCTCGTTAGTTATGTCCCCAGGTATAGCAGAGCATTAACTGGCCCAACCTCACATGAGCAACTAAGAGACTCAATTTTCTGCTACGGTTTAACATCAAACTTCACAGGGTTTAACATCAAACTTCACATCTATCCCACCTTATCAACCTCATAACACCTAGTAAGAAAATATTCTGACCAATAAGCGTCTATAAGCCTGCAATTTAGTTCTTTCACTTTTGTACGTCTTTAGGAGTACTGCACAATACATTTGCTATTAAGTACACCATGAAGTTATAATTAAAAAAAAAATACAAATCCTTTAACCAAAACCAGAATCTAATTTGCATCATCAATACGTTCGAACTATTGTCATCAATTTTGAAGTTTGTCTTCTTTTCTGTGACCTGACCCGCTCATCAAAACTTTAGAGATATAAACAAAATGCAAGATCTTATAAGGGAACTTAATACATACTATACTGTTTCTTAAGTATTGTTTTTGTGCATTGAGTGCCTTACATGTCTACAGTAACCTAATGCCCACAGAAATTACTAACTCCATATTAAACATAATCATTAACCATGCCTTAAGTCTAGAAAATCTCAGCACTACATGTAAAACTTTTATCTGCCAAAATTAACTTACTAATATAAGGAGATGTGAATAGGAATAGCTCATCTCATGAACATAAGAACAAATGTGGCATATGTTTCAATCAGGTGGGGGTATGTTAGGCTTCATATATATTGTGGGCACAAGGCCTAACAACTCGTTCTTTTGGCTGGAATGGTATCAGAGCATCAAGCGGTTCAAGTCCCCCTTGAGCGTGCACACGCGCGCGCACACACATGTATCAGGGAAGCTTAGTAGCCATCCCATCTTTTGCACGTATCGGGCTGTCAATGTTTTTCTTTCTAGTGAAAAGGAAAATAAAAAGGTATATGCGATTTTGACTCTATTTATAGTTTCCTATTATCCACATTCCAAATATTGCAATTTACATACGCTACGACCTATTGGATACTCCAAATAACATCATAAAGAAAGAAGCACAATATGGTCTTCAAGAAAGAAGGAAACCAAATTTGAACCAAGCCATCGACCACCAACTAAAACCAAATAAAAAAAGATTAACATAGCAATCTCTATTGTAGCCTAACTTTATAGTGATAATTCAACAAGATTCATCCATTAATAGCAATCAAGAAACATAATGGTTCAGAATGGTACATTACCAAGTTGAAGATCATGGAAATAAGAAGAGAATTTGAGCACCATAGAGCTACAATTATAATCAAAGAAGAAAATGAACACGGACCTAATTTATAGTGATAATTCACCTAGATTCTTCCATTATTAACAATCAAGAACATAATGTTAACAGAAGGGTGCATTACCAAGTTGAAGATCGTGGAAGAAATAACCATATTTGAACATAATAGGAAGCAAAATGAACAGAGACCTAGAAATTGAGCTCAAGAACACGGAATTGAGAAAGAATGGGATTACCAGAGAGAGACGAGACGATGAGTGTTAGGTGATCGGCTGAAAGAAACTTTGAATAAATTTCCAAACCCCTTTTCCTTCACCATTTTATGTAGTGACCTCATTCGTTTGCTACGGAACCAAATCATACCAAACTGGTCGGGTTTTCTACGACAATTAGGTGTGGTTTCTTCTTCTTGTTGTATCCTACAAACCCAAAATCAGTTTTGAGCATCTATGGATATTCATGAAATTAAAATAGATGTTGTTGCAAAGTAATTACCAAATTAAGCAATCTAGCTTGGTGAAATTGACTAACGAAAAGTAATAGATATTAGTTTATCTTTTTACTTAAGTGCACATAATACCAACGAAGATTTCTCACCATTCTCTTCAAGAGCAGAACAGTTTGTGTCATATGATAACACAATTCCACAGATGCAAGCCTAGCTTCTCAAAGAATAAGAACCTAATTTCAGCTGGTCTAACTTCATGAGCAGAACAGTTTGTATCATATGATAACACAGTTCCAGAGATGCAAGTCTAGCTTCTCAAAGAAACATAACCTAATTTCAGCTGGTCTAACTTCATGAGCAGAACAGTTTGTTCAAAGTGCTCGTGCTTTTCTTGATAGGGACATTTAGACAAACGGTTGGTGATGGGTCTTGACAAACAATAAACAACCCATCGCCTAGTGAAAAATTCAACACTAATCTATACATCAAAGAAAGAGAGAAAAACTCACAAGTGGATATTGGCGCCTTGAAGTCCTCCGGCCCATAGAAATTCCCCTCGAACACGGCACCAGTGAAGTCATTGGCGGCCGGGTACAACTTCTCCTTCTGGAAGGCCAAGTACGGCTTCAGCCCCTCCGGGATCTCCTCTGTGTGCACGAACATCCATGCGTTCATCCCCTTCATTCATGGCTTGAGAGCCTTCCTGGGAGTTCCTTCAATGTCTTTCCCAACAAGAAAAATAAGAACATGAAACTAAGAAAATAATATCACAAAACCCTAGACGACCAATCTGGACATAGAGAGAGGGAATCAGTACCTTCCTGGACCTCCTTCCCAACGATTTGATCCTCATGGAATCAGTACATTCCTCTTATTTTTCCCTCAGCGCCTTTGTGATCTCCTCTGTGTGCACGAACATCCATGCGTTCATCCCCTTCATTCATGGCTTGAGGGCCTTCCTGGGAGTTCCTTCAATGGCTTTCCCAACGAGAAAAATAAGATCACAAAACTAAGAAAATAATTTCACAAAACTCTAGACGACCGATCTGGACATAGAGAGAGGGGAATCAATACCTTCTTGGACCCCTTCATTCATGGCTTGAGGGCCTTCCTGGGAGTTCCTTCAATGGCTTTTCCAACGGAAAAAATAAGATCACAAAACTAAGAAAATAATTTCACAAAACTCTAGACGACCGATCTGGACATAGAGAGAGGGGAATCAATACCTTCTTGGACCTCCTTCCTGACGATTCGATCCCCATCGCCGACGATTTGGTTCTCTTGGACTTCAATTAGTTCCTTCGCTTGAGGCGGTGCTCAGTGGTAGAGGAGAGGGAGAGGAGCTAAGGAGATGGAGGGTGGTGAAGAATCTGAAGGACAATGGTGGTGATGATAGAGAGTAGTTGTGGGGGAAGTTTTTAGAAGAAGGAGCGGGCAAAGTCAAATTTGGGGGAAATGTTAGTTTCCCCTTACAACGCTTTCAAAAGTAAGTGTTATAATAGTTCCTATCATATATAACATTTCTTGGTAGAAACATTATAATAGGCCTTAAACAGTCACCATGCATTATATTTATACACCATTTTGCTACCTTGTAATGCTTTATGATAAAGCGTTATAAATAAAAATTTAAAAGCATTATAATAGGACATTTTATTGTAGTGATTAGAATAAACTTCAATATTATACTACAGTGCAGAACGATTTTCGTTTAGCTACAACACGAATTTGCATGTCATAGGTTATATTGGGAATGACTTTTGAGGTCGCTTTATTTTTATGATAAAGCGTTATAAATAAAATTTTAAAAGCGTTATAATAGGACTTTTTATTGTAGTGATTAGAATAAACTTCAATATTATACTACAATGCAGAACGATTTTCGTTTAGCTACAACACGAATTTGCATTTGTCATAGGTTATATTGGGAATGACTTGTGAGGACTAACTAGCGAAGAAAAAAAACCAACAATCAACAAACATTACGAGACACGGACACGGACACATCACCTATTTTTGTGCCCTAGTGTACCCTGTCCAATAGAACACGAATACATCATTTTTTAGGATCCGTGGTTCCTAGGAAAGAAGCATAGATCTAAACCCCAAATACCAAAAGCTCGACATTGTTGCACCAAACCGACAACATGGACAATATACACGGTTGCCTCTGTTTCTTACCATGAACTATATAAAGAAAACATAATGATCGACCTTGGGACGGATTTCAGGGAACGAGGGGGTGTGTGTGTGGTGATGGTGGGGTTAATGGAGGAGGGTTGGAAGCAGGAATACCAATATACCAAAAGCTCGACATTGTTGCACCGAACCGACAACATGGACAATATACATTGTTGCACTCTGTTTCTTACCATGAACTATATAAAGAAAACATAATGATCGACCTTGGGACGGATTTCAGGAACGGGTGTGTGTGTATGGTGATGGTGGGGTTAATGGAGGGTTGGCAGCAGGAGTACACCCTAAAAGCCTCGAGCACTTTGAAGAAACTTCATGCATACATTACTATATGGTATGACATTCATCTAACTGAGTTCCATCTGAATAACTTTTTTGATGCTCTTGTACTAGAATTGATAATCTAGAAGCATATATGAGAAGCAATTTTTACGTACAAAATCACAACCATAACACTAGTAATATAATTTCCAACATAGGCATGGCCGATTGTTCTCCCAACATAAAATAAAAAATTTAAATAACATTAACCAACAATAGAAGTAGCAAATCCATAAACCACGACCAATAATAAACTAATAAATTAAGTACCTCTGCTTCTGGGTACGGCCAACTACATATCCAAGTGATCCTCCAGAAAATCTACCATCAGTCAGAAGGCTACATTCCTAAAGCATTTCAATAGAAGTTAGACAAACAAAAACTGACATGGTGAAAAAAATTGGCCAAACATCTTGACAGCCACATGTTAACAAATCACACATATTTTCAACCTCTTGAAACATCAAATACCTGAACATGAAGTAAAGAAACGACATAAATCATAATGCACAGGGTTGATCAATTAGATCATGTGAGAAATGACATCGTTCATATTTACAACTGGATAACAAAAGAACTACAACAATGATACATCAGTAGTTCTAACCCTACGATAGTAATGACAATTCAAAGAAAAGGTATAATCCATTTACATTGAACTGTTCCCTTAAAACATCCATGTACAATATCACCAGGATTTTCGCCCACAATGATGCCAAAGCCCCTGAACTGATCCATAAAACTCTCAAACGCATGACCAGTCAGCTTCTCGTCCATAGTTTGCAGTATCGGCCGATACCGATCCGATACGGCGGATACCGATACAGTTTGACATGTCTCGATCCGATATCGACCGATACTGACGATACCGATATTAGAGGTCTCTTTTCTGGTCAATTCGACAAAGAAAATTGAATGAAAAAGACCAATTAGTAAGGTTATAAAAGCATATAAAAGAGGAAAACATATCTATCGCATGTAAATCAATCGAGAAGGGTGACTACTATTTCATTCATTTTCAAAAATACTAAAAAACTACACTGGAAATCAGTGTTCTAAAAATTGGGCTAGGCGGCGCCTAGGCGCCAGGTGGCCGCCCGCCGCACCGAAAACCTCCAATTCGGCCTCCTAGACGCCTGTTCGGGCCTGTTCGGGCCTAGGCGGACAGTTTGGCCCAGTTCGGCCAGTTCGGTTACTTCGGTCAATTCGGCCATGTTCGGTCAAGGCAAAAATTTTAATTTTCAAATTTTCAAATTTTAAATTTTCAAAATTTGAAATTTTAGATTTGAAATTGCAAAAAATATTCAAAAAAAAGTTCAAATTCCAAAAAAATTCAAATTTCAAAAAAAATTAAAAGAAATGCAATAAAAATTCAAAATATCAGGAAAAAAAATTTAAATATTAAAAAAATTTCAAAATTTTTAATAAAATTACAAATTTTTTAAAAAAAAAATTCCTGTGCGCCCGCCTAGGCATCCTAGGCGCTAGGCGGCCCTTTGGCACACCGAATCCGCCTAGCGATTTTTAGAACACTGCTGGAAATACTTAAAATTATGCATAAATGTGTAAAATATATTTTCTAAAATGTTAATAATTTACTAATAGTTATTTGCTTTCCGATACCAAAAAAATCCGATACTCCGATCCGAAACCGTCGATACTACCGATACCGCCGATCCCGATACTCATAGGAATGGTCCGATACCGATACTTTGAACCTTGTTCTCGCCACCTCCTATTTCTCCAACTCTGTAAGCGACTTGAAAAGATTGTTACAGAAATAGGAGGCATCAAGAAACTAACTAGTCAAAAGCATTTGTATAAAATAAATAATGTGGTCCAGACCAATATTTGGTGTCCTTGGCTCAGGCATTTCATTTTTAACAAACTTGCTCCTGCTAAGGTTTTAGGCTCATGGCTTATATTTGAAGAAATTATAACTAATTTACTTTCAGGTAAAAACAAGTAAACTCACATACAATTCATCAAAACAAAAAGTTCTCTAAAGTCATTTCCCATGTCATTGTTCTCCTAAAATTGGTAGCAATCTTGGTATTGAGTGGGGCTCCAACTTAATAACCAGAAAAGTGATGATATTTTACAATTTAAAAACCGAACTCAATGGGATGTACCTACTAAAATTAGGAGGACCGATATGTTGCTGGCTAGATGATGTATTGGAATGATGAGGAACCTGTAAAGAGTAAATATCATTGAAATTGTTCTCAAGCTTTTCCAGGAAAAAGCAAAAACATTTAGTTTTTTTACTGAAGGGTACACTCTAAGATTATAAAGTGCAGCTGAGCAAAAGCACCGATCCATTGTAACATAGTTGAATTCGCTCAAGATTAAAATCATTACTTGTCATGAGAATCATTGATTATCCATTAACTGTCACCGAAAGTTATCGTCGCCAATACACTTCTACTTCATGACAACTTTTCCAGTACCTAGTAAAAAGAAGATCAACCGTCTAATGTGTAAAGGTGATAGTTTAAATAAGATGCGTGATCAATTGAGGGGTATCATTTTGACATGTTAATGACACTAAAATAGGTCTCATATTATACTTTTTCAATAGTTTACAAAATGCAATCTAAGATATCTATCGCCACATCTGATTGTAGCATTGGAGTATTTCTCAATTAGTTGTAGTACTTTGTAATATCTATCAGAACTTTATAATCACCCTTAAAACCCACTTCTCGGATGGTGGAATCAAACTAACCTTAGGTTGTTTTGAGTGGTTGGAAAGCTGAAGAGAGGACCTCCATCTATGTGTACATGTGACACCCTCTTCTCAAAGAAGAAAATTGGGGTTTGGACTACAAAAGAACATCAAACAACAAGAATTAGGCTAATAATAGGGGCTACACCCCAGGAGTCACAAATTATGCAAATTTAATTTACTGAAGCATCGAGCAAAAGCGAAATAAGAATAGCGAATTGGAAGCTATTGAAGAGAATCTATTGATTATGAAAGTAGAAAAAGCAACTCATGAATCCTACAGATACGTCATAAACCATTCTAATTCCCTTTCCTGTGCAGGTTATCATTACTTGAATGACAGCGGTAACCATCATATCTTGCAAAATAAACTCATCCATTTCTAGCTCCAAAGAACTGAAAGTAGTTAACTAAACATTTTAAGCTCATGATTTTAGAATAAATCTTACTTCAAAACATCATCAAAGACTGAAATCTCTTACAAAATATCACTGCAAGCTACATGATTCTATCAAATTTATAATTTTTATGAGCTATCATAGATATTTAAAGGATCGAATTGGAAGGAAATAAATGAGTTATCTTCTTATGTTGGTAGTTTCAGCAGTAGTACCTCTCTGTAATGTAATTATCGAGCTTAGATAAGACTAGCAACTATCAACCATTAATTAAGTAGTCAACTTAGTTGGTTTCTAATTTTTCTTTACATTATATATAAATTCATACTTAACCAAACTAACCTAGATAACATGATTAAGGAATGAACTTTTAGATAAAAGGAAACTTGTTACCAAATTTTGGACTGGATAAAATCACAAATGTTTGATAAAGATTTCTTATCCCGGTCATTTAGATTACAAATTCACACAACTTGTAGTTTGTTTCGTACAAATTAGACCAAGATAAACTCATAATTGTCTGATAAAGTGTAGTATATAGTATACATACCTCAAATTCAGCAAAGACCTCTCTAGCCCTGATTCGTTGAAAAAATAACACTGCACAAAAACAGGGAGTGCCGAGAAATTAACATAGTGAAACGAGAACAGAAAAGAAAAAAGAAAAAAAAACCCCCGCAGAAAACATTAAAAACTGAACTTCTTCAATTCTCTGATCTCAACGAGAGCAAAACATTAAAAACTGACAAGAAATAGTTAGTACTGCAAAATTCTACTCACATTTACAAATAATTCTTTCTGCAAAATTCTTCTGAGATCTCTATTCTAAATTATTAACACTTCTCAACAAATTCCAAAAAGAACTCAAATTGCAAAGAAAGAGAGAGAAGGAGAAGAGAAAAACCAAGAAGTAGAAGGAAAGAGAAAGAGAAAGAGAAAGAGAGAGCTCTGCTGCTCTTCTTTCTTCCCTATAAAAAGAACTAACGAAATTTCATGGAGAGAGAGAAAGAAAGAGAAGAAGGAGAGAAAAATCAAGAAGCAGAAGGAGAGAGAGAGGAAAAAAAAAGACTTTGGACTGCTGCTCTTCTTTCTTCCCTATATATTGTGCTCGCTCGCTCGCTCTCTCTCTCTCTCTCTCCTCTCTCTCTCTCTCTCTGCTCGTTTTTTACACCGTTGGCTTTCCAAATTTGGCTATTTTTTTGGGGTTATTTCTTCGTTTCCAATATTTAGATGAGGGTCGATGGTCTCATTAGTGGAGTCTAATTTCAAAATCAAAGTGAATTAAAAAGAATTAAACAAAAATTTATAGAGCTGCAGTTAGCGTGATTTCATCGTGATTTCTTAAGATTGTCAAATCAATTGTAATCGGATATAGTCAAATTTTATTATTCTAAAATGGATATAAAATCTGGTGGTCAAACCGTAATCTTGACTCATGGATTTATCAATGGCCGAAATATTTCGAAAGGCTCTTGATAAGGGCACTACAAAATTCACTCGGGACACTCAAATTTTTATTACTGATAATTACAAGTTTGCCACTCCCAAAATTCACTCGGGGCTGCTCACTCTTGATTTTTTTTATAATAAGGACTGTCTATGTTAATTTTTTAGGACTGCCAAAATTTTGACAGTCCTTCCAATTGGTAGGACTGTCAAAAGTTTGACAGTCCTAAAAATATATGTTGAATTTTTAGGACTGTCAAAATTTTGACAGTCCTTCCAATAGTGCATCCGTCCATGACTTGAACGAAAGTCTCTATAAGTTTGAGTGAACCCAATTTTGCTTTCAGCTCTCCACACTAAAGACTACATTGTATTTGAAGGTAACAACCAACTCTTGTTTCCTATAGGTAGTTCCAACATTTCCCATATGCCTATTTTATCAACGTTGTCATTTTATCTCTCGTCACTGGTCTTGCTGCTATTGTGTTGATGATAATTGTTGACTGGTGTTGCTGCTGTTGTATTGATGATAATTGTTGGTTATCTACTAAGTTACTAACAATATCACCAAATTCTCTATGGGAAGAAGAGTGATGTTGATCTTAACGGGATAAGCACCAGAGATGCTTGAGCAGCTGCAAGATCACCATTACAAAGCAAAGCAAAAAAACGATAGGAAGGAACATTGTGTGCATAATCGACAGGGACAAGATTCAGCAGGAATCTTACATAGGTTCAACGTATGGCAGACGTATCCAGATCATCAAAACAAATAATACGAGGCATGACACCCTCGATACCACGTAGCCATTGTCAAAATTTTGGAGTTTGGATATGTTCAGAATTTGGCATACACTCGATTATGGAGCAAAAGTTCAGGGGAGATGTATACAATTAGGTCTGTGTTTAGTGTAATTTGGGCATAGGTAGTAGTCTGCAAATTTATTATAATTTTGGGGTAGGTAGTTAGGATATGTTCAGAATTTTATAATCAGGACTGTCAAAATTTTGACAGCCCTACCAATTGAAAGGACTATCAAAAGTTTGACAGTCCTACAAATATATGTTGATTTTTTAGGACTGTCAAAATTTTGACAGTCCTTCCAATTGGTAGGACTGTCAAAATTTTGACAGTCCTTCCAATTGGTAGGACTGTCAAAATTTTGACTGTCCTAATTTTTTTTACAGTCCTCCACGACGCTGGAGTGGAGGACCGGGGGGTAGCGACGGAGAAAGGAGGGGAGGAAGAAGCGGCGGACGTCGAGAGTGCCGAGGTAGTCTAGCTTGAGCTGGGCGAGGGTGGGACGGGGGTAGAAGGAGGTGGGGGTGGGTTCGGGTGGTGGATCTTGTACGGAGGCCGAAAGGGGGGACGAGGCGGAGGAGCGGGAGGGGAAGGAGGCGGAGGCGACGCCAGGAGGCAGCGATGGAGGACGGGGGAGGAGGCAGAGGCGGAGCACTCACGCGGTGGGGCGGCAGTGGAGGACGGGGGGAGCAGGAGGAGGGAGGTGAAGAGTTTGGCCTAGCCTGAGTAAAATTTGGGCTAACCTGAGTAAAATTTCTTCATAACTGGGCTAGCCCCAATACTGGTTTCTTTTTCCCCAGAAATATGAACGTACCCAGTGGACACACAGATGATAAGGTTGACAAAGCAACAGACACCTCACCTGATGTCAATAAAACCCCGACTACCCTGAGAGACCAGTCCCTGGGACAGATACCGGTTTATCCACCATACCTCCACAATGGTCCTACTCAGGGAGCTGCACTAGCTCAGCAAGAAGGACAGACCTCCCAGGCACCAACACAACAGGCAGATACACCTTTGCCACCACATCCACCCTTTCCGACCCTGATGCCACAACTAGAGGGACAGCCACAAATGTTCCAATTCTTCCAAGCCATGATGCAGGCACAATGGCATCAAAATGAGACCTTAAAGCAGAGCTTGATGACAACTCTGGAGAGAATATCTAATCCAGCACCTGCACCTATCCAACCAGCTGGTATTGTCCGAGGTTTTCGTCAGATGGGCCCAGGAACCTTTTCGGGCAGCGAGACTCCGGAGAAAATATCAGATTGGGTCTCCAACACGGAGATGCTACTAGAAGGTTCACAGCTGCATCCAGATCTTTGGATGACCGAGGTGAGGGCCCAACTCAAAGGCAACGCCCATCACTGGTGGGACTCCATAGAGTGCGGCGTCGGCAAGAACCAGATGTGGAAGAAATTCTTAGTATACTTCAATGCAAAGTATTTCTCGGCTACGGTCAGGAATGCTCTATACTCCCAATTCCTACACCTGGAACAAGGAACTATGACTGTAGATGCCTACGACGCAGAGTTTAGTCGATTTAGTCAATTTGGTGCTATCCTGATACGTAACGAGCTGGAGAAGTCCAGTAGGTTCCATCACGGCCTTACCCCCGAGCTACAAAGGTATACCACTACGCAGTCCAGGATCTCTTATGAGAAGGTTCTTTCAGAGGCAAGAATCCAGGAAGCCATCAGCCGAGAATCGAGGTGCTCCAACACGACCATACCAGCCAAAACTCAGCCCAGAGTAGGAGGGCCAATCCATCGTTCAGGAATGCAGGCACAAAGGACAGTGCCATATCAGCAGAAGGAGCTTCCGACTCGTCATTATTGTGGAAAAAAGGGACACTTCGCCAGAGACTGCAGGAAAAAGCATAGACTATGTATGATATGTGGAACAAGTCAACACCTGGCCAGAGACTGCCCACAATGCAGAGAGACAGCACCCCAGACTAGACAGGGGCCAACAGCACCAGCCCAGAGGCTGCTACCCCCGACCGGAGGTCAGCATCCACCAGCCCCCGGAGGATTTCAGAAGGGACCACCCTTGGCCCCACAGGAGGTTCAGTTCGACCGAGCCAGGCAAAGGCACGGACAGGCCTTTACCTTAGCTGCAGTTACGGAGGAACCAGAAGGGGAAACTATCACAGGTACCATTTTAGTTGCATCAATACCTGCAACTGCATTATTTGATTCTGGCGCTACGCTATCTTTTATATCTAGTAGTTTCATAGCCATGCATAAGGTAGCTACTTCTTCTTTGCCTAAGAGTTGGAAGATTCTTACCGGAGGAGGCATAGTACCGGTTACCAGCACTATTAAAACGTGCTCCGTAGTCGTGTGTAGTAGGAAGATGAAAGCCCGATTTTTAGTACTCCCAATGCCAAACTTCGACGTTGTCTTAGGCATGGACTGTTAAGCCAGTACAATGCTATACTAGACTGCCGGAAGGGTAACATCATTTTTAGACCACCAGATCACCCGGAGTTCGAGTACATGCGGGGCACCATCGAGCAAGGAGTAGGCCAGACACCTAGAGCTTACATGGCTATGGAGACATCTCCACCAGCTATTATTGCAGAATTCGAGGATGTATTTTCGGAGGAGTTGCCAGGCCTACCACCTGATAGAGAGGTAGAGTTCATTATTGAATTAGTGCCCGGAGCAGCGCCGGTATCTTCAAATGTGTACCGGTTGGCAAAGAAGGAGCTAGATGAGCTGAAGCTACAACTAGAAGAGTTGCAGATCAAGGGATTTATTCATCCTAGTGCATCACCCTGGGGAGCACCAGTGTTGTTTGTACCAAAGAAGGACGGGACATTCCGAATGTGCATTGATTACAAAGCCTTAATACTTTGACAATAAAAAAAAGTACCCCCTACCGCGAATTGATGATCTGTTCGACCAACTGACAGGAGTAGTAGTGTTCTCAAAGATAGATTTGAGATCAGGCTATCATCAGGTAAAAGTACGGAGAGAAGACATTCCAAAAAAAGCATTCAGGACTCGTTATGGTCACTACGAGTTCTTAGTAATGCCTTTTGGATTAACAAATGCACCTGCCGTATTTATGAACCTAATGAACAGAGTATTCCATCAGTATATGGACCGGTTCATGGTAGTCTTCATCGACAATATCTTGGTATATTCAAAGAACCACGAGGAGCATTGAGAGCACTTGAGGCTAGTGTTAGAGACACTAAGACGTGAGAAGCTTTATGCAAAGCTGAGCAAATGCGAGTTTTTCCTAGATCGTATCGCTTTCCTTGGACACGTTATATCAGGAGATGGTATTTCGGTAGATCCAGCGAAGATTTCGTCAGTAGAAACGTGGCCGACCCCTACTAACGTCTCAAAAGTGAGAAGTTTCCTAGGACTTGCCGGATATTACCGGAGGTTCGTAGAGAACTTTGCAAGGATCGTGAAGACGATGACTCGCTTGACCCGCAAGGAGCAGGAGTTCATCTGGTCAGAGAAGTGTCAGATAGCGTTCAACGAGCTGAAAAAGCGTCTGACTACGGCACCTATCTTAACCATACCTTCAGGATCCGGAGGATTCGTAATCTACAGCGATGCATCCGGAAAAGGTTTAGGTTGCGTCTTGATGCAACATGGGAAGTTTGTGGCCTACGCCTCTAGACAACTGAGGACTCATGAGAAGAATTACCCCACTCACGACCTGGAGCTTGTGGCAATCATCTTTGCCTTGAAGCTTTGGAGACACTATCTATACGGAGAACGAGTGGAGATATTCACTGATCACAAAAGCCTAAAGTACGTCTACACCCAGAAGGACTTGAATCTGAGATAAAGATGTTGGATCGAGGTGATGTCAGACTTTGAGATTGACCTGCAATACCATCCGGGAAAAGCCAACGTAGTAGCCGACACTTTAAGTAGGAGGCCCATGGCATTCTTCTTGACTATCCAACAACATCTGTTGAAAGATCTAGAACAGCTGGGTATAGAAGTCCTTATGCCAGGAACTGACGACCAGTTGTCAAGTTACCAGTTGCAATCAACATTGGTCGAAAAGATCAAGGCTTCCCTGCCAACAGATGCCAGATTCCAGAGGCTTCGACAAAGGACAGAGGCCAGAATACAGACAGGATTACGCATACACGAGGACGGGACTTTAAGATGTGGTGATCGTATCTATGTTTCGAATGGAAAACTTCGTCAAGAGCTGATGTCAGAAGCGCATAGCTCAACATACTCTATTCATCCAGGAGGCACGAAGATGTACAGAGACTTGAGATAGTACTATTGGTGGCATGGAATGAAGAGAGAGATAGCCCACTTTGTGGCAAAAGTCCTGGTGTGTCAGCAAGTCAAGGCTGAGCATCAGAGATCTGTAAGATTACTTCAACCACTCCCTATACCAGAATGGAAATGGGAGCATATCACTATGGACTTTGTTACAGGTTTTCCAAGGAGTCATAGTGGTCGAAATACAGTATGGGTAATCGTGGATAGACTCACCAAATTCGCACACTTTCTACCTTTCAGAGTTGGGCAATCCAAAGAGGACTTAGCAGACATGTACATGAGAGATATTGTGTGACTGCACGGAGTACCAGTTAGTATCATGTCTGACAGGGATACGAGATTCACATCTTACTTTTGGCGAAATATGCAAGAAAGTCTTGGTACTCGCCTAAAGTTCAGCACATCGTACCACTCGCAGATAGATGGCCAATCCGAGCATACTATTCAGACACTGGAAGATATATTGAGAGCATGCATGCTCGATTTCAGTGGATCATGGGAAGACCATTTATATTTGGTCGAGTTTTCCTATAATAATAGCTATCAAGCGAGCATTCAAATGGCACCCTACGAAGCACTGTATGGGAGGAAGTGTCATTCTCCAGTATGTTGGAGTGATGTGGGTAAAAGACAGATTCTAGGACCAGAATTGATTGTTCGCACAGTGAAGAAGGTAAAGAAGATCCAAGGACACTTGCGAGAAGCACAAGACAGGCAAAAATAATGGGCAGATCTTCATCGTCGTCCCTTGGAGTTTAAAGAAGAAGATCATGTCTTCTTGAGGATATCACCCATCAGAGGCACCATTCGATTCGGAGGACGCGGTATGTTGAGTCCAAGATATATTGGACCATTTAACGTGTTAGAGAGAGTGGGAGAAGTGACATACCGACTTGCACTACCACCTTCACTTGAGGGAGTACATGACGTATTCCATGTGTCATAACTTAGGCGGTATGTGGCAGACAGCAGTCATATCCTCGACCATTCAGAAATCACCATTGGACCGAGCTTATCATATCAAGAGCAACCCGTGCAAATCCTTGATCATCGAGAGAAAGTATTGAGAAACCAATCTATTCCCTTGGTCTGCGTAGCATGGAAGCATGGCGCACCAGGAGAATCCACTTGGGAGCGAGAAGACGACATACGCAAACGTTATCCAAACCTGTTCACAGACCAAGGTATGAAATTACCATATTAATTTATATATCTTCTACCATTCGTACTTGCTACTGTGACTTAGTTTTAATTTCGAGGACAATTTTTTATAAGTTGGGTAGAATGTAAAACCCCTAAATTCTGAAATCGGTTTTATTACTTATTTATATTAGTTATGAGCTAAATAGGGAGAATAGATTTTATTATAATAGAATTTCCCTTGGGATCAAACCCAAAACCCAAACCTGCAACCCGTTAACCAACCCCCGCGTAAAGTAAGAACTATCAGCAGTAGCTCATCACCCCGCATATACTCCTACCCGCGTAAACTGCAGCAGCAGTAGTAGTAAAACAACCTCCGCACGTAAAGTTTAAAACCACGCGTAAAGCAACCTCCACGCGTAAAACCAATTCCACCGCATAATTCCTTCACCGCGCGTAAAACAATCCTCGTATGACTCATCCCCCATGACTCATCCCCCACCGCCTCTCTACATGTTATTCCTAAACTAACCTCAACCGAAACCTAAACCAATGGCAGACCAACCAATACCTAAACCAATGGCAGACCAACCAAAACCTAAACCAATGAAAGGATGAAAACAGCAGCAGTAGAAATTCTTAATCCCTAAGCTTCCCTACCGCCTCCTTATCCCTATATATATTACAACACTTTCCAAAACGCTAATCCCACTTCTTTCACCAAAACTTACACACAGAACGTACACTATACAGAGTCTTGCTCAGGCAAGCATACCTTGCCAAATTCTACTGTTTAAATTATAAATTGTTGTATATATATTTCTGTTGCAAAATACATAAACTGTGTGCGCCTGAGATTGCCTCGGATGAAATCAACAAAAATGTTGATATGTAGTATAACTGACTTAGACATTATTAGACTCACCAACAGATACGAGGTTATTCTGATATCCTCCTAGACGTGACACTTGTATACACATCACAATTAATAATTCATGTTGGGATACGGGTTCGTGTACTCGATTAGCTACCGGTGCGTGAGACACACATCACGGTTTAGCACGTAATAAGGATATCTAGAAAATTATGACTTGGCATATAGCTACGTGGTATGCTCGTTGTGTATCCGACTTGTATACCTGTATTGGGCGGGGGAAGACAGCTAGTAGGCGTATGGGACACCCTCCTCATTGACGTTATACCTTCGGATACCATGCTCCTCGGAGATGGACGATTGCAGAGTGCCCATGTTTCGGGGGGCATATATGGCATATACTAGCCAGTCACGACGATTGGTGAATTAAGTCAGCATATATCTAGCCTACACTTTTCCATATGTACTATGAGGTCTTCATATTGCATTCACTTAGATGGTTAGTTCACCCTTTATTTTATTCAGTATTTATATATGGCATGCTTTTATGTATCTTGTTATGTCCCACTGAGGACCTGGTTCCCTTCCAGATTTAGATGAGGCATACTATCCCACAGTGTATGGACCTGGGCAGGAGACGAGGTACGCTTCCATGGAGGAGTTAGAGGTGCAGCCATCCGAGTTCCTCTGATCTTGAGTAGACTTGCCATGTAAAGCTGGAGCCTCTTTATCTAGATAGCCGATGCTCTAGTCATGTTATTTTCAGCACTCTTATTTTAGATTTTGTAGTGGGTTTGTTCCCACCAGACTTATCGGGTTTGTACTATGACATTTCAGACTTAGCACTTATATTCCAGTACTGATTTCAGCGTTCATTGATATATTGTGGATAAGATTAGATGTTACCTGTTATATGCTAGTACTAGACTTGTTAGTATTTTAGGACAGCGTAGCACGTCTTTGTGGGTCCAATAAATTGGGTTTGCTTAGGAGACGTGTCAGCTGGCCAATGCCATATGGCCTGGTTCTACATGATTTTGGGACTTGGGCGTGACACCAGTGTATGGCTTAGCCCCTAGAATCTTCGATGGGCCAGTTTAACTGCCTGGGCCCTGAAGCACTTCCAGACGGAGCTGGAAAGTATTGATTTATTTGCGGCCGTGAGTGCCACTAGTATTGGGCTGCCTCTCAATCCCAACTTGTTCTTATCTTTGATGGAGCGATACGACTCACTTACTGGGACTTTTGCCACTCCGCTAGGTGAGTTGGGCTTAGCCCTTCATGAGATGGCAAAGATTTTAAGGCTGCCAATGGGAGACACTCCTTATGAATAGTACGTCCCCACAAACAGGGAGCTGAGGGATACAAACCCTCGGGCAGTGGCAGTGTACCAGAAGCTGATGAGCCACTATCTTGCATGCACCACCTTCTACAAAGATCCCTCTGATTTAGCCCACATCAACAAATGGGCATCCTATCTCTTCTTCCACCAGGCCAGAAATGCCAAGCCGGACAAGGTTGTAGATAGCAGAGATAAGCCTTTGAATCTTCTGAGTATGCTTAATGCCAATACGGTCGATGATCTCATTGAAGACGCAGGGGCTTCACATTATGTTCTCGATGAGGAGATAGGGGGTTATCCTGCAGGCACTAAAGCCTTCAGTTATATGAGGCATTGTCTCAAGCCTTTGTCAAGGGATGCTCAACTGGCTGGCTTCCTCTCTGTTTGGCTACGCCGATGGTTAGTGCCTGGCATCACGTCTGCGGATCGCATTCATCACAATACCATATGGCCTGCAGTACGTTTGGTATTTAGAGCAAGACCGGGCCTCCTTCCTGCCATGGTATGCAGAATACAAGCTGGCCTATCCGGAAGGACTGTAGAGGATGTCGCCACAGTCGTTGCTTCAACATATGATGCGACAAAAGAAGGGACTCCAGCAACGGTTGAAGTTGATGGCATACTCAACAAAGGAGGCACAGTCGAGATAATAGGATCATCCTCCTCTGATGTTATTTGAACTGCTACTGGCGGGATGACACCCAAGAATGTTGCGGATGAAAGATCGGCAGCTTCAAAGCATGCTTCCTCGACGTCGAGCACCGCCGTTTCATTAGATGGATCCGCAACAAAGTCAGAAGTTGTGTCAACTCTGCCCTCCCCAGAGATGTCTTCGCCTGAAAAAAAGACAAGAGAAAGTTAATATTGATTTGATGTTAATTTTCCTGAAAGAAGCATAAAGACAATATTTACCCATGGCCGATGGTATGTATGTTGCGTCTGTAGCCTGTATAGCTAAATCATTTCTTAATAATGCTAAACAAGCTGTTATACCTGGAGAAGAGGGTGCAGCAACTGACGTTTGAGGATAGTCATCCCAGTCATTACCCAGATCCACTCGAGGTTCATCGGGTGGAATCTGGATGGAAATACTTACAGACGAAGGAGGGATTATTCCCATTATTTGTCTGGATAAAGGTATATTGATTCTTAATATGCTTGGTCTCGAAGGCAATCTCGAAACACTACCAGTAGCGGTAGTTGCGGCAGTGATCGCGAGCAAAGAATCTCCAGTACTGTCAGCCGGAACTGTGGAGGTTCCCTCTCTAAAAGGTGAAGGACCTCTGATCAAAGAATCATCCCCAATAGGGGAAACAACAGGCTCGCTCCTAGAGGCCCCCTTGGTGGAAGTCCTTTTAGGACCTTTGACCGTCTTCTTCTTGCGGGGGGAAGGCTGTTTCAGAGTGGAAGCCTTTCGCTTATTGGAGATAACGAGAGGCCCTGCTGGTGGAGCTATTACGCCTCTCGGTATTATCAACAAGAAATCGTCTGCACCGGTAGTGTCTTCACCTTCATCAGAGGAAACAGATGGGATCTCCTCTCTTCCAGTAGACTTATGGGAGGGCATCCTGAAACTTCTATATACATCGAAATCACGATGGAAGGTATTGATGGACGCGTAAAACTGCACGTATGAGTGAAGAATGCACAACTCCGTGGAGACAGAAGTCGTAGGCACAGCAAAGATTGCACCAGTACAACCCATGATGAAGTACTGCCATCCTCTAGCTTCATCAATAAGTCCACCTTTGGACTTAAAGCTGGTGATAAGATTCCCTACGTGCAACTGGTCGTACCCAAATTGCCTAGCGAACCGACTGGACAGATAAGGCTCTAAATAACAGTGGTCCTCACTTCTGTACAACAGATGGGAAGGTCTAATGCAGACCAAACAGTAAAAGGCTTTAGGAGAAAGAATAGTCTTTCCCTGACCTACATCCTGAAGTTTCGTCCCCTGTTGATTGATATGTACGGGGGGGGGGGATGGTACAGAAGAGCTTCCAACCATGGGCAAAATTTAATGCTCGCCGACAATCTATGACGTTAGTCACATTCCAAAGAGAATTCTTATAATTCAACAAGAAGTTATTTCCCGAACTGCTGGCAGAGCCTGGAGACATCACTCTGGTGTTGTGAAGGATTAACCATCCCATCAGATATAGGAATGGTAATTCCACTCTGGGAAATCCTTTATGCTGTGTATCATCTGCAAGCAGCCCATCAAAAATGGCCCTCAGGCCAGCTTGTATTCTGTATACCATGGCAGGAAGCAGGTCCAATCTTGCTCCAAACACCAAACGTACTGCGGGCCATATGGTATTGCGATGAATGCAATCCGCAGACGTGATGCCAGGCACTACCCATCGGCGTAGCCAAACAGAGAGGAAGCCAACCAGTTGAGCTTCCCTTGACAGAGGCTTGCGATAATGCCTCATATAACTGAAGGCTTTAGTGCCTGCAGGATAATCCCCTATCTCCTCATCGAGAACATAATGTGAAGCCCTTGCGTCTTCAATGAGATCATCGACCGTATTGGCATTAAACATACTCAGAAGATTCAAAGGCTTATCTCTGCTATCTACAACCTTGTCCGGCTTGGCATTTCTGGCCTGGTGGAAGAAGAGATAGGATGCCCATTTGTTGATGTGGGCCAAATCAGAGGGCTCTTTGTAGAAGATAGTGCATGCAAGATAGTGGCTCATCAGCTCCTGGTACACTGCCACTGCCAGAGGGTTTGTATCCCTCAGCTCCCTATTTGTGGGGAAGTACTATTCATAAGGAGTGTCTCCTATTGGCAGCCATGAAATCTCTGTCATCTCATGAAGGGCTAAGCCCAATTCACCTAGCGGAGTGGCGAAAGTCCCAGTAAGCGAGTCGTATCGCTCCATCAAAGATAAGAACAAGTTGGGATTGAGAGGCAGCCCAACAGTAGTGGCACTCACGGCCACAAATAAACCAATACTTTCCAGCTCCGTCTGGAAGTGCTTCAGGGCCCAGGTAGTTAAACTGGCCCATCGAAGATTCTAGGGGCTAAGCCATCCACTGGTGTCACGCTCCAGTCCCAAAATCATGTGGAACCAGGCCACGTGGCATTGGCCAGATGACACGTCTCCGAAGGAAACCCAATTTATTGGACCCAAAGAGATGTGCTACGCTGTCCTAAAATACTAACAAGTCTATTACTAGCATATAACAGGTAACATCTAATCTCATCCACAATATATCAATGAACACTGAAATCAGTACTGGAATATAAGTGCTAAGTCTGAAATGTCATAGTACAAACCCGATAAATCTGGTGGGAACAAAGCCACTACAAAAGCTAAAATAAGAGTGCCGAAAATAATATGACTAGAGCATCGGCTATCTAGATAAAGAGGCTCCAACTCTACATGGCAAGTCTACTCAAGATCAGAGGAACTCGGATGGCTGCACCTCTAACTCCTCCTCGGAAGCGTACCTCGTCTCCTGCCCAGGTCCGTACACCGTGGGATAGTATGCCTCATCTAAATCTGGAAGGGAACCAGGTCCTCAGTGGAACATAACAAGATACATAAAAACATGCCATATATAAATACTGAATAATAAAGGGTGAGCTAACCATCTAAGTGAATGCAAGGTGAAGACCTCATAGTACGTTGGGAAAGTGTGGGCTAGACATATGCTGACTTAATTCACCAATCGTCGTGATTGGCTAGTATATGCCACATATGCCCCCAGAAACATGGGCACTATGCAATCGTCCATCTCCGAGGAGCATGGTATCCGAAGGTATAACGTCAAGGAGGTGGGTGTCCCATACGCCTACTAGCTATCTCCCCCGCCCAATGTGGGTATATAAGTCGAATACACAACGAGCATACCATGTAGCTATATGCCAAGTCACAATTTTCTAGATATCCTTATTACGTGCTAAACCGTGATGTGTATCTCATGCACCGGTAGCTAATCGAGTACGCGAATCCGCATCCCAACATGAATTATTAATTGTGATGTGTATACAAGTGTCAGGTCTAGGAGGATATCAGAGTAACCTCGTATCTGTTGGTGAGTCTAATAATGTCTAAGTCAGTTATACTACGTATCAACATATTTGTTGATTTTATCCGAGGCAATCTCAGGCGCACACAGTTTATGTATTTTGCAATAGAAATATATATGCAATAATTTATAATTTAAACAATAGAATTTGGCAAGGTATACTTGCCTGAGCAAGACTTTGTATAGTGTACGTTCTGTGTGTAAGTTTTGGTGAAAGAAGTGGGATTAGAGTTTTGGGAAGTGTTGTAATATATATAGGGATAAGGAGGCGGTGGGAAAGCTTAGGGATTAAGAATTTCTACTGTTGTTGTTTTCATCCTTTCATTGGTTTAGGTTTTGGTTGGTCTGCCATTGGTTTATGTGTTGGTTGGTCTGCCATTGGTTTAGGTTTCGGTTGAGGTTAGTTTAGGAATAACATGTAGAGAGGTGGTGGGGGATGAGTCATACGAGGATTGTTTGACGCGCGGTGAAGGAATTATGCGGTGGAATTGGTTTTACGCGTGGAGGTTGCTTTACGCGTGGTTTTAAACTTTACGTGCGGGGGTTGTTTTACTACTGCTGCTGCGGTTTACGCGGGTAGGAGTATATGCGGGGTGATGAGCTACTGCTGATATTTCTTACCTTACGCGGGGGTTGGTTAACGGGTTGCGGGTTTGGGTTTTGGGTTTGATCCCAAGGGAAATTCTATTCTAATAAAATCTATTCTCCCTATTTAGCTCATAACTAATATAAATAAGTAATAAAACCGATTTCAGAATTTAGGGGTTTTACATTCTACCCAACTTATAAAATTCGTCCTTGAAATTAAAACTAAGTCACGGTAGCAAGTACGAATGGTAGAAGATATATAAATTAACATGGTAATTTCATACCTTGGTCTATGAACAGGTTTGGATAACGTTTGCGTATGTCGTCTTCTCGCTCCCAAGTGAATTCTCCTAGTGCGCCATGCTTCCATGCTACGCGGACTAAGGGAATAGATTGGTTTCTCAATACTTTCTCTCGATGATCAAGGATTTCTACGGGTTGCTCTTGATATGATAAGCTCGGCCCAATGGTGATTTCTGAATGGTCGAGGACATGACTGTTGTCTGCCACATACCGCCTGAGTTGTGACACATGGAATACGTCATGTACTCCCTCAAGTGAAGGTGGTAGTGCAAGTCGGTACGCCACTTCTCCCACTCTCTCTAACACGTTAAATGGTCCAATATATCTTGGACTCAACTTACCGCGTCCTCTAAATCGAATGGTGCCTCTGGTGGGTGATATCCTCAAGAAGACATGATGTCCTTCTTTAAACTCCAATGGACGACGATGAAGATCTGCCCATTGTTTTTGCCTGTCTTGTGCTGCTCGCAAGTGTCCTTGGATCTTCTTTTCCTTCTCCACTGTACGAACAATCAATTCTGGTCCTAGAATCTGTCTTTCACCCACATCTCTCCAAAATACTGGGGAACGACACTTCCTCCCATATAGTGCTTCGTAGGGAGCCATTTGAATGCTCGCTTGATAGCTATTGTTATAGAAAAACTCAACCAAATGTAAATGGTCTTCCCATGATCCACTAAAATCAAGCATGCATGCTCTCAACATATCTTCCAATGTCTGAATAGTATGCTCGGATTGGCCATCTGTCTGCGGGTGATACGTTATGCTGAACTTTAGGCGAGTACCAAGACTTTCTTGCATACTTCGCCAAAAGTAAGATGTGAATCTCGTATCCCTGTCAGACACGATACTAACTGGTACTCCGTGCTGTCGCACAATATCTCTCATGTACATGTCTGCTAAGTCCTCTGTGGATTGCCCAACTCTGAAGGGTAGAAAGTGTGCGGATTTGGTGAGTCTATCCACGATTACCCATACTGCATTTCGACCACTAGGAATCCTTGGAAAACCTGTAACAAAGTCCATAGTGATATGCTCCCATTTCCATTCTGGTATAGGGAGTGGTTGAAGTAATCCTGCAGATCTCTGATGCTCAGCCTTGACTTGCTGACACACCAGGCATTTTGCCACAAAGCGGGCTATCTCCCTCTTCATTCTATGCCACCAATAGTACTGTCTCAAGTCTCTGTACATCTTCGTGCCTCCTGGATGAATAGAGTATGTTGAGCTATGCGCTTCTGACATCAGCTCTTAACGAAGTTCTCCATTCGGAACATAGATACGATCACCACATCTAAAAGTCTCGTCCTCGTGTATGCGTACTCCTGTCTGTATTCTGGCCTCTGTCCTTTGTCGAAGCCTCTGGAATCTGGCATCTGTTGGCAGGGCAGCCTTGATCTTTTCGACCAATGTTGATTGCAACTGGTAACTTGACAACTGGTCGTCAGTTCCTGGCATAAGGACTTCTATACCCAGCTGTTCTAGATCTTTCAACAGATGTTGTTGGGTAGTCAAGAAGAATGCTATGGGCCTCCTACTTAAAGCGTCGGCTACTATGTTGGCTTTTCTCGGATGGTATTGCAGCTCAATCTCAAATTCTGACATCACCTCGATCCAACATCTTTATCTCAGGTTCAAGTCCTTCTGGGTGTAGACGTACTTTAGGCTTTTGTGATCAGTGAATATCTCCACTCGTTCTCCGTATAGATAGTGTCTCCAAAGCTTCAAGGCAAAGATGATTGCCACAAGCTCCAGGTCATGAGTGGGATAATTCTTCTCATGAGTCCTCAGTTGTCTAGAGGCGTAGGCCACAACCTTCCCATGTTGCATCAAGACGCAACCTAAACCTTTTTCGGATGCATTACTGTAGATTACGAATCCTCCGGATCCTGAAGGTATAGTTAAGATAGGCGCCGTAGTCAGACGCTTTTTCAGCTCGTTGAACGTTATCTGACACTCCTCTGACCAGATGAGCTCCTGCTCCTTGAGGGTCAAGCGAGTCATCGGCTCCATGATCCTTGCAAAGTTCTCTACGAACCTCCGGTAATATCCGACAAGTCCTAGGAAACTCCTAACTTCTAAGACGTTGGTAGGGGTCGGCCACGTTTCTACTGACGAAATCTTCGCTGGATCTACCGAAATACCCTCTCCTGAGATAACGTGTCCAAGGAAAGCGATACGATCTAGGAAAAACTCGTATTTGCTCAGCTTTGCATAAAGCCTCTCACGTCTTAATGTCTCTAACACTAGCCTCAAGTACTCTCCATGCTCCTCGTGGTTTTTTGAATATACTAAGATGTCGTCGATGAAGACTATCATGAACCGGTCCAGATACTGATGGAATACTCTGTTCATTAGGTTCATAAATATGGCAGGTGCATTTGTTAATCCAAAAGTTATTACTAAGAACTCATAGTGACCATAACGAGTCCTGAATGCTATTTTTGGAATGTCTTCTCTTCGTACTTTTACCTGATGATAGCCTGATCTCAAATCTATCTTTGAGAACACTACTGCTCCTGTCAGTTGGTCGAACAGATCATCAATTCGCGTCAGGGGATACTTGTTTTTAATTGTCAAAGCATTTAGGGCTCTGTAATCAATGCATATTCGAAATGTCCCGTCCTTCTTTGGTACAAACAATACTGGTGCTCCCCAGGGTGATGCACTAGGATGAACAAATCCCTTGATCTGCAACTCTTCTAACTGTAGTTTCAGCTCGTCTAGCTTCTTTTTTGCCAACCGGTACACATTTGAAGATACCGGTGCTGCTCCGGGTACTAACTCAATACTGAACTCTACCTCTCTATCAGGCGGTAGGCCTGGCAACTCTTCCGAAAATACATCCTCGAATTCTGCAATAATAGTTAGTGGAGCTGTCTCCATAGCCATGTAAGCTCTAGGTGTCTGGCCTACTCCTTGCTAGATGGTGCCCCGCATGTTCTTGAACTCTGGGTGATATGGCGGTCTAAAAATGATGCTACCCTTTTGGCAGTCTAGTATAGCATTGTACTAGCTTAACCAGTCCATGCCTAAGACAACGTCGAAGTTTGGCATCGGGAGTACTAAATATCGGGCTTTCATCTCCCTACTACACACGACTACGGAGCACGTTCTAATGGTGCTGGTAACCGGTACAATGCCTCCTCCGGTAAGAATCTTCCAACTCTTAGGCAAGGGGGAAGTAGCTACTCTATGCATGGCTATGAAACTACTAGATATAAAAGATAGTGTAGCGCCAGAATCAAATAATGCAGTTGCAGGTATTTACGCAACTAAAATGGTACCTATGATAGTTTTCCCTTCTGTTTCCTCCGTAACTGCAGCTAAGGTAAAGGCCTGTCCGTCCCTTTGCCTGGCTCGGTCGAATTGCACCTCCTGTGGGGCCAAGGGTGGTCCCTTCTGAAATCCTCCGGGGGCTGGTGGATGTTGACCTTTGGCCGGGGGTAGCAGCCTCTGGGCTGGTGCTGTTGGCCCTTGTCCATTCTGGGGTACTGTCTCTCTACGTTGTGGGCAATCTCTGGCCAGGTGTTGACTTGCTCTACATATCATGCACAGTCCATGCTTTTTCCGGCAGTCTCTGGCGAAGTGTCCCTTCTTGCTGCAATGTTGACAAGTCGGAAGCTCCTTGTGCTGATATGGCACTGTCCTTTGTTGTGCCTGCATTCCTGGACGATGGATTGGCCCTCCTGTTCGGGACTGAGTTTTGGCTGGTATGGTCGTGTTAGAGTGCCTCGCTTCTCGGCTAATGGCTTCCTGGATTCTTGTGTCATGCCCAGTCCTAAAATCATGTGGAACCAGGCCACGTGGCATTGGCCAGCTGACACATCTCCGAAGGAAACCCAATTTATTGGACCCACAAAGACGTGCTACACTGTCCTAAAATACTACCAAGTCTAGTACTAGCATATAACAGATAACATCTAATCTCACCCACAATATATCAATGAATACTGAAATCAGTACTAGAATATAAGTGCTAAGTCTGAAATGTCATAGCACAAACCCGATAAGTCTGGTGGGAATAAACCCCCTACAAAAGCTAAAACAAGAGTGCCGAAAATAAAATGACTAGCGCATCGACTATTTAGATAAAGAGGCTCCAGCTCTATATGGCAAGTCTACTCAAGACCAGAGGAACTCGGATGGCTGCACCTCTAACTCCTCCTCGGAAGCATACCTCGTCTCCTGCCCAGGTCCGTATACCGTGGGATAGTACGTCTCATCTAAATCTGGAAGGAAACCAGGTCCTCAGTGGGACATAACAAGATACATAAAAGCATGCCATATATAAATACTGAATAAAATAAAGGTGAACTAACCATCTAAGTGAATGCAATGTGAAGACCTCATAGTTCGTATGGGAAAGTGTAGGCTAGACATATGCTAACTTAATTCACCAATCGTCGTGACTGGCTAGTATATGCCACATATGCCCCCAGAAACATGGGCACTCTGCAATCGTCCATCTCCGAGGAGCATGGTATCCGAAGGTATAACGTCAATGAGGAGGGTGTCCCATTTGCCTACTAGCTGTCTTCCCCCGCCCAATGCGGGTATACAAGTCGAATACACAACGAGCATACCACGTAGCTATATGCCAAGTCACAATTTTCTAGATATCCTTATTACGTGCTAAACCGTGATGTATGTCCCACACACCGGTAGCTAATCGAGTACGCGAACCCGCATCCCAACATGAATTATTAATTTTGATGTGTATACAAGTGTCAGGTCTAGGAGGATATCAGAATAACCTCGTATCTATTGGTGAGTCTAATAATGTCTAAGTCAGTTATACTACGTATCAACATATTTGTTGATTTCACCCAAGGCAATCTCAGGCGCACAAAGTTTATGTATTTTGCAACATAAATATATATGCAACAATTTATAATTTAAACGGTAGAATTTGGCAAGGTATGCTTGCATGAGCAAGACTTTGTATAGTGTACGTTCTGTGTGTAAGTTTTGGTGAAAGAAGTGGGATTAGAGCTTGGGAAGTGTTGTAATATATATAGGGGTAAGGAGGCGGTGGGGAAGCTTAGGGATTAAGAATTTCTACTGCTGCTGTTTTCATCCTTTTATTGGTTTAGGTTTTGATTGGTCTGCCATTGGTTTAGGTGTTGGTTGGTCTGCCATTGGTTTAGGTTTCGGTTGAGGTTAGTTTAGCAATAACATATAAAGAGGAGGTGGGGGATGAGTCATACGAGAATTGTTTTATGTGCGGTGAAGGAATTATGCGGTGGAATTGGTTTTACGCGTAGAGGTTGCTTTACGCGTGGTTTTAAACTTTGCGCGCGGAGGTTGTTTTACTATTGAGACTGCTGCGGTTTACGCGGGTAGGAGTATACGCAGGGTGATGAGCTACTGCTGATATTTCTTATTTTACGCGGGGGTTGGTTAACGGGTTGCGGGTTTGGGTTTTGCGTTTGATCGTGAGGGAAATTCTATTCTAATAAAATATATTCTCCCTATTTAGCTCATAACTAATATAAATAAGTAATAAAACCGGTTTCAAAATTTAGGGGTTTTACATCTTGCCTCTAAAAGAACCTCCTGATAAGAGATCCTGGATTGCGTGGTGGTATACCTTTGTATCTCGGGGGTAAGGCCGTGATGGAACCTACTAGCCTTCTCCAGCTCGTTAGGTATCTGGATGGCACCAAATCGACTAAGTCGACTAAACTCTGCGTCATAGGCATCTACAGTCATAGTTCCTTGTTCCAGGTGTAGGAATTGGGAGTATAGAGCATTCCTGACAGTAGCCGAGAAATACTTTGCATTGAAGTATACTAAGAATTTCTTCCACATCTGGTTCTTGCCGACGCCGCACTTTTTGGAGTCCCACTAGTGATGGACGTTGCCTTTGAGTTGGGCCCTCACCGCGGTCATCTAAAGATCTGAATGCAGCTGTGAACCTTCTAGTAGTATCTCCGTGTTAGAGACCCAATCTGATATTTCCTCCGGAGTCTCGCTGTCCGAAAAGGTTCCTGGGTCCATCTGACGAAAACCTCGGACAGTACCAGCTGGTTGGACAGGTGCAGGTGCTGGATTAGATATTCTCTCCAGAGATGTCATCAAGCTCTGCCTTAAGGTCTCAGTCTGATGCCATTGTGCCTGTATCATGGCTTGGAAGAATTGGAACATTTGTGGCTGTCCCTCTAGTTGTGGCATCAGGGCTAGAAAGGGTGGAGGTAGTGGCAAATGTGTATCTGCCTATTGTGTTGGTGCCTGGTAGGTCTATCCTTCTTGCTGAGCTAGTGCAGCTTTCTGAGTAGGACCATTGTAGAGGTATGGTGGATAAACCGGTGTCTGTCCCGGGGACTGGTCTCTCGGGGTAGTCGGGGTTTTATTGACATCAGGTGAGGTGTCTGTTGCTTTGTCAACCTTATTATCTGTGTGTCCACTAGGTACGTCCATATTTCTGTGGAAAAAGAAACAAATCGGATGCAAGCTTTTAATGGAATGTTTGTGTAAAATAGGGTTTCAAGGTTGTTCGCATAAAACAAAGATTCAAAGAAGTTTGGCGTAAAGTAAGACTTCAGAGTTGTCCGCGTAAAATCAAGATTCTAGATAGTCCGTGTAAAATCGGGATTCAAGACTGTCTGCGTAAAGTAGAGATAGAGATTTTTGAAATTGTCTGCGTAACACAGAGTTTCAAGCTATCTGGCGTAAAGTAGAGATTTTCTATGTGGTGTAAATCATGGCTTCAGAGCTATCAGCGTAAAGTCTGCTATACTTCCTGCGTAAAGTCTGCCTAAAAGTCTATGCATAAAAATCTTTGTGCGTAAGGGTTACCTGCGTAAAATCTAATATACGTTTTTTTTATTGCAGCGTAAGGTTTGTACGAGGAACTCTTTTTATTCCTTGGATGAATCTGTCAGATAATTCAGTGAACTTGACATCTGACAAAAAGTACTGCACAATAATCGAGAGGGTGGCTATGATGATGTTTCTGCACAGAGATCCAGGGTGTTCGTTTAGTGACATATTTGATACACCACTCAAGGGAAGAAGATTGAGTCTTCTGAATACACTGTCTATGGTAATGAGCTTTTACGCTCAAGATAAGACAAAAAAAATCAGAGGTTACGTCAAAAGCTGTTTCTGCACAGGGCTCTAGGCATATCTTTTGTATTTAATGCATGAGATTTGTTTTCTTCTAAAATTTTGTCAAGTCTGAGAATGCTAAGACTGTGGCTAATACGCTCATATCACCTATCCTTATTATTTTATGCCTAATCAGGCTACTCTACGCTGGTTATCTATTATTCATAAATCCTCAAGTTTTGTAGGGGTAGTTACCTACATGGTTTGTATGACAGGTCATACGCAGGATTTAGGAAGACTATGGAAATGAGGTCAGCAGTTGTCATAACCGTAGCGTAAAGTAGGCAGTCTTCTACAGAGTTTGGCTTTTACGCCAACAATAGTCAATTGGTTAATCTATATAAATAGAGGCCCCTGGTCACAGCGTAAAGGGTTTCTGGCGTAATATTCTGTTTATCCAAACAGAGGATAGGTTGAAGGGGAGAATAAGGTTTTAGTCAAGAGCGGATGAGATCCTTATGCTCTATTCCTATACGCAGGCTTGTTTGGTACAGTAATGTAGCCAAGACAATATATTCTAGACCTGCATGGGCCACCACTAAAACCATGTTACGCCCCAGTCCCAAAATCATGTGGAACCAGGCCACATGGCATTGGCCAGCTGACACGTCTCCGAAGGAAACCCAATTTATTGGACCCACAAAGACGTGCTACGCTGTCCTAAAATACTAACAAGTCTAGTACTAGCATATAACAGGTAACATCTAATCTCATCCACAATATATCAATGAACACCGAAATCAGTACTGGAATATAAGTGCTAAGTCTGAAATATCATAGTACAAACCCGATAAGTCTGGTGGGAACAAACCCAGTACAAAAGCTAAAATAAGAGTGTCGAAAATAACATGACTAGAGCATCGGCTATCTAGATAAAGAGGCTCCAGCTCTACATGGCAAGTCTACTCAAGATCAGAGGAACTCGGATGGCTGCACCTCTAACTCCTCCTCGAAAGCGTACCTCGTCTCCTGCCCAGGTCCGTACACCGTGGGATAGTATGCCTCATCTAAATCTGGAAGGGAACCAGGTCCTCAGTGGGACATAACAAGATACATAAAATCATGCCATATATAAATACTGAATAAAATATAGGGTAAACTAACCATCTAAGTGAATGCAATATGAATACCTTATAGTACGTATGGGAAAGTGTAGGATAGACATATGTTGACTTAATTCACCAATCGTCATGACTGGCTAGTATATGCCACATATGCCCCCAGAAACATGGGCACTCTGCAATCGTCTATCTCCGAGGAGCATGTTATCCGAAGGTATAACGTCAATGAGGAGGGTGTCCCATACGCCTACTAGCTGTCTTCCCCCACCCAATACGAGTATACAAGTCAAATACACAACGAGCATACCACGTAGCTATATGCCAAGTCATAATTTTCTAGTTATCCTTATTACGTGCTAAACCGTGATGTGTGTCTCACGCACCGGTAGCTAATTGAGTACGCGAACCCGCATCCCAACATGAATTATTAATTGTGATGTATATACAAGTGTCAGGTCTAGGAGGATATCAGAATAACCTCGTATCTGTTGGTGAGTCTAATAATGTCTAAGTCAGTTATACTACGTATCAACATATTTGTTGATTTCACCCGAGGCAATCTCAGGTGCACACAGTTTATGTATTTTGCAATAGAAATATGTATGCAACAATTTATAATTTAAACAGTAGAATTTGGCAAGGTATACTTGCCTTGGCAAGACTTTTTATAGTGTACGTTCTGTGTGTAAGTTTTGGTGAAAGAAGTGGGATTAGAGTTTTGGGAAGTGTTGTAATATATATAGGGTTAAGGAGGCGGTGGTGAAGCTTAGGGATTAAGAATTTCTACTGCTACTATTTTTATCCTTTCATTGGTTTAGGTTTTGGTTGGTCTGCCATTGATTTAGGTGTTGGTTGGTCTGCCATTGGTTTAGGTTTCGGTTGAGGTTAGTTTAGGAATAATATGTAGACAGGCGGTGGGGGATGAGTCATGGGGGATGAGTCATACGAGGATTATTTTATGCGCGGTGAAGGAATTATGCGGTGGAATTGGTTTTACGCGTGGAGGTTGCTTTACGCGTGGTTTTAAACTTTACGTGCGGAGGTTGTTTTACTACTGCTGCTGCGGTTTACGCGGGTAGGAGTATACGCGGGGTGATGAGCTACTGCTGATATTTTTTACTTTACGCGGGGGTTGGTTAACGGGTTGCGGGTTTGGGTTTTGGGTTTGATCCCAAGGGAAATTCTATTCTAATAAAATTTATTCTCCCTATTTAGCTCATAACTAATTTAAATAAGTAATAAAACCGGTTTCAGAATTTAGGGGTTTTGCATAGCCCAATAAGAATTGTACCTTAATTACAAGAACTTTATTAATTTGTAGGATCCCCTTAAGACTGTCATAGTATCAGTTTATTGTTTTAAGTTGGGTAGTATGCCTCACAACATAGTACCACATGGCCCTATTGACCCATTGATGAAGTATAATAGAATGACACAACTTTATACTTGCATAAGAAGATAGTGTTTATTCAGACTGTAGAAATTAAAGGCCCATACCCCTATTTGGTCGACTAGCGACTTAGACAAGGAGTTAGTATGACAACTGTAGAGATTGTAGAATCTTAATTTTGTATCTTGTTTGGTTTTGTGAACTTAAATTATTTTCGTACCTCCTTTCATCATAATCTAGCGCACTTATATTTTTGTACTACCTCGACTTATGCTGCTGTTACAGCCTAGTTTTGCAAGCTCATTCTTTTATCAAGCTTGTTTACGACATATGTATTATTGGACGCGTACACTAATATATTTCAGAATCAGTGTACTATGGTCTGATCAACCATAGTGGGCTTGGTTCGCCCTTCGCATAACTATTTTACGTGGATTGAGATATATAGTGATTAGTAGACGAATGTACTTGTCCTCTAGATATGTCTGAGCATATCGTATCCATTACATAACTGTACTAATGCGAGCATGTGAATATGAATTACCAAAATAGGATTTTAATCAACAACTGCCTTGACAATTCCCATTGAATTCTTTAAACGCCTTGATCCCCATACTTCTAATCTATTACCTCCCCTTGAACTCTTTATTATTGATTTCCGTCTTCCCTTATTTCGAAAAGACGAAACCTCGTGCCTAGCATAAGTTGATACACAGATAGTATTAGATATACCCTATAGGCCAATTATATTATTTGATGATTATTTTGTAACCAAGGGCATATCACATGTAATATATTTGGTGTTAAAATTTTTAAGGATTGAGTAACAGGATTAAGTAAATTTGAGGAATGAGATTTCTTAAATGTAAGAACCTTATGTGATAGATGGGCAAATTCTAAGTTGGGTAGCAATTGCATTATCAGCTTGAGAGAAATTTCTTTAGATTGTGACCGAGCAAAATTTGATTGAAAGGTTCAAGTCATTTTAATTTTTAGAATTTTGGACGAATAAGTAAGAGGATGAGGATCAATGAATTTCAATTTTTAGCACATGATTTGAATTTTGAGAATTGGGGGTTGAATCATCGATTTCAATCTTGAGAAAAATAAATAGAACTCTAAATATGAACATGGTCGGATTGAATTCTAAGATTCGATGATTTGAATTAAGAATGAATTTTTGAGTGTTGGATTACCTATTTGAAATATTGAGGATGTAAATTGAAAGTGAATTCTGAAGAGTACGGAATTCATAAGTTGAAAATAGAAATAATAATTGATTATAATTGTTTTCTAGAGGAGAATTATGATAATTGGAGATTGCGGTAAAAATTTCTAATATGGGATGTCATATAAATTGGAATTAGATTTGAAAATCGAGAAGATAGTGTAATGTGTTGAAGTTGATCTGAATCAATAGTTTATCTAATTTGAAAAGTGATCGCGATGGATTTGGATGAATTTTAAATTTTTAGAAGAGATCACGATTGACTTGCTTGATGTACACATGTGAAGGATTTAAACCAAATTATGCCCTATTTTAATTTCGAGGATGAAATTGTTTTAAGTTGGGTAGATTGTAAACTCCCTCACCCAAACTTAGGTCTACTTTGCTTAGATAGTGTCACGCCCCAGTCCCAAAATACGTAGGACTAGGAATACGTAACACGCCCAGCCGTATGTATACGAACTCCAATAATGGAAATCATATACACACGTACACTGTAAATGAATATGCAATCCACCAGTGGTAATATACTGTCACAACAAGTCACACATAATCTATATCCCATCTACAGCACAAATAATAAATAGGAACAAATAGCTGAATGACAACTGAATATCCAAGATAAGTATCAAGTCTGATAGTCGGGTAGAAACAAATCTACTACAAAACGACTATACTGAAGTAGTAACAAAATCTTAAAATAGTGGAAACAAGTCATAGCTACTCTGAGGGTAGGACCTCCTCAGTCTGGTATGTAGAGTCAGGTCCAGGTCCGTACTCCTGTGGGTACTCCTGCTCGTCCATATCTGGAAAGGGACCAGGTCTTCAGAGGGACGTAACAAGATACATAATAACATGCCAATAAGTACTGAAATATAAACATCCAATGGGTCGCCTAATCGTCTAAGTGAATGCAATTTGAGAACAACTTTCCCAACGCGTGTGCTATCTGGCCATAATGGGATTGGCATGATTCTCTAGGAGAATCAGGGGCCTACAAGCGTACCGTCTTTTGAACGGCAAAGGCCGCCTGCAATATATATAGGATCACAACCACCCGTTTCTCCAGCGGAGAATCCGTACGAACTAGGGAAAGTGTAAAGGAGCCCAAACGCCTTACTTGTTGGTCTCTCCACCCCATGCTCTAAGCATGCCACATCCATGACACGATAAAACCTCTAAATAACTGCCAGGTCTACTAGCATACAAATTTTCTATCAGCAGTCATCCCTAACACACGGCCAATACGTACAGGAGGCCAGACCTGTCCCGCAGTTCGTGATCTATATGAGACTCACAACTCGTGTAACAACTGTGTCACAGCCAATGAATCTAATGATGCTCCATAATACTGGGGTGGTCTCATAAAATAGGTCCAAATTTATATAAATGAACATCTATATAAGTCGAATTAAACATGCATGTATTGGTTGGAATGTAAATATCAGTATAATGGCAAGGTATACTTGCCGAGCAAAGTTCTGTAGAGTGCTATGTTTAGCACAGTGTTTTGGTTTGTTTGAAAGAAGAAGTGGGGTTTAGTGTTTGAAAGAGTTTGTAATAATATATATATAGTGATAAGGGGCGGTGGTGTTACTTAGTGCTTAAGGAATTACTGCTGCTGCTATTTTCTTTTTATTGGTTTAGATTTCGGCTGAGGGTTGTTTAGTAATAACAGGTAATAAGGCGGTGGAAATGAGGCGGTGATGTTTGTTTTACGTGCGGTGTAGGAATTTAAGCAGTGGAGTTCTATTTTATGCGCAGATCAGAATTTAGGCGGGTGGTGAGGTTTACGCTTAGGATTTGGGAGTAGAAATTCGATTTTGCTACTGCGGCTGCTGATATTTACGCGCGGTGAAATATACGCGGGAAGGGTGATTAACGGTTTGCGGGTTTTGGGTTTGATCCAATAGGAAATTCTATTTTCTCTATTTAGCTCATAATTACTATAAATAATAAATTATATAATTAATAATAATAATATAGAAATACGGTTTTCAGAATGAGGGTTCTTACATTCTACCAAACTTATAAAAATTTTATCCTCGAAATTAAAACTAAGCCACGGTAGAAAGTCAAGATTTATAAGAGATATAATTTAACAAAGTAAATTTATACCTTGGTCAATGAATAGGTTCGGAAAACATTGGCGCATGTCGTCGTCGCGCTCCCAAGTAGATTCTCCTGGCGCACCATGCTTTCATGCCATGCGGATAAGGGAATAGACTGGTTCCTCAATACTTTCTCTCGAAGATCGAGGATTCTCACTGGTTGCTCTTGATATGAAAAGCTTGGCCTAATGGTGATCCCCGAATAATCTAAAATATGACTGCTGTCTGCCACATATCGCCTGAGTTGTGACACATGGAATACATCATGTACTCCCTCAAGTGAAGGTGGTAGTGCAAGTTGATACGCTACTTCTCCCACTCTCTCTAGCACGTCAAATGGTCCAATATATCTTGGACTCAACTTACCTCGCCCTCCAAATTGAATAGTGCCTCTAGTAGGTGATATCCTCAAGAAGACATGATCGCCCTCTTTAAACTCCAAGGGACGACGATGAAGGTCTGTCCATTGTTTCTGCCTGTCTTGCGCTGCCCGCAAGTGTCTTTGTATCTTCTTAACTGTCTCTACGGTATTGACCACTAACTCTGGTCCCAGAATTTGACGTTCTCCCACGTCACTCCAATCCAACATACAGGAGACCTACACTTTCTTCCATATAATGCTTCAAACGAAGCCATCTGGATGCTCGCCTGATAGCTATTGTTGTAAGAAAATTCCACAAGGTGTAGGTGGTCCTCCCATGATCCTCCAAAGTCTAATATACAAGCCCTCAACGTATCCTCCAATGTTTGAATAGTACGTTCTGATTGCCCATCTGTCTGTGGGTGATAAGATATACTGAACTTTAGACGAGTTCCAAGACTTTCTTGCATGCTCCTCCAAAAATGCGACATAAAGCGCGAATCCCTGTCTGATACAATGCTGACGGGTACGCCGTGCAACCTCACGATCTGCCTCATATATAAGTCAGCATAAATTTCTGTAGATTGGCCAACTCTAAAAGGCAAGAAATGGGTTGACTTGGTGAGTCAGTCCACTATTACCCATACTGTATCTCTACCACTTAGACTCCTAGGAAAACCTGTGACGAAGTCCATAGTGATGTGTTCCCACTTCTACTTTGGAATCGGGAGTGGTTGCAATAATCCTGCTGTTGTTTGGTGTTCTACCTTTACTTGTTGACATATTAAACATTTAGCTACAAAGTGAGCTATCTCTCTTTTCATTCTATGCCACCAAAAATGCTGTCTTAAGTCACGATATATTTTAGTGCCCCCAGGATGAATAGAATATATTGAACTATGAGCTTCTGTCATCAGCTCCTGTCCAATTTCTCCATTTGGAACATAAAAACGATCACCATATCATAATATCCCGTCATCATGGATGAGCAGTCCTGTCTGCTCTCCGGCCTCTGTCCTTTCCTTTAATCTTCTGAATCTAGCATCTGTAGGTAATGCTGTCTTGATTCTCTCTACTAGTGATGATTGTATTTGCAAGTTGGCTAGTGTCCCGTCTGCTCCAGGTAATATTACTTCAATGCCAAGACCTTGTAAATCCTTCAATAATTCCTTCTGTGTTGTTAGAAAATAAGTTGCTGGCTTCCGGCTTAACATATCTGCTACCACATTAGCCTTGCCTAGATGATAATGTAGCTCTATCTCGAAATCTTTCATTAGTTCAAGCCATCGACATTGTCTTATATTTAACTCCTTCTGCGTGAAGACGTACTTGAGGATTTTGTGGTCTGTATAGATTTCTACTCGTTCCCCATATAAGTAGTATCTCCATAACTTTAGAGCAAATATAACGGCTGCAAGTTCCAAGTCATGTGTTGGATAATTCTTCTCATGTACTCATAATTGCCTAGATGCGTATGCAATCACCTTGCCATGCTGCATCAATACGCATCTCAAACCTCTCCCTGATGCGTCACTGTAGATCACATAGCCTCCTGGTCTGGATGGAATAGTTAATACTGGTGCTGAAGTCAGTCGCTTCTTCAATTCCTCGAAAGCGGCTTGACACTCGTCGGTCCATATAAACTCCTGATCTTTGCAAGTCAACCGAGTCAAAGGTGTTGCTATCCTTGAGAAGTTCTCCACGAAACGTCGGTAATATCACGCAAGTCCAAGGAAATTTCTCACCTCTGCTGCTGATTTAGGAACAGGCCATGTCTCGACTGTCGAGATCTTTTCTGGATCAACAGAAATTCCATCTCCTGTAATAACATGTCCAAGAAATGAGACTCTGTTCAAGAAGAACTCACACTTACTGAGTTTTGCATATAACTGCTATTTTCTCAAAGTTTCGAGAACAATCCGCAGGTGCTTTTCGTGCTCCTCGTGGCTCTTTGAATAGACAAGTATGTCATCTATGAAGACGACCATGAACTACTCCAAATATTGATGGAAGACTCGATTCATTAAGTCCATAAAGATAGCTGGAGCATTGGTCAATCCAAATGGCATGACCAAGAACTCGTAGTGCCCATACCTTATCCGAAATGCGGTCTTCAGAATGTCCGCCTTCTGTACCTTCACCTGGTGATATCCCGATCTCAAATCTATCTTTGAGAACATCTTGGCTCCACTAAGTTGATCGAATAAGTCATCAATGCGTGGCAGTGGATATTTATTTTTCACTGTCACTGCATTTAAGGCTCTGTAGTCAATGCACATATGCACTGACCCATCCTTCTTTGGTACAAACAACACTAGTGCTCCCCAGGGTGATATACTTGGTCGGATAAAACCTTTATCTTCTAGTTCTTTCAATTGTGTCTTCAGTTCATCCATCTCCTTCTTCGCCAGTCTATAAACATGTGATGCTATGGGTGCTGCTCCCGGTGTCAATTCAATTAAGAATTCTACATCTCTATCTGGGGTTAATCCTGGTAATTCTATTGGAAAGACATCTTGGAATTCTGAAATAATGGGATAATAGACAACATCGTCCATTACGAGTAGTATACCATCAAGGAATTCCGTGGATCCTCGTGTAAACTCAAGTTCAGGTTGACTGGGTACCTTAAAAAGAATGCTTCCTCCAAAGCAATCAAAGAAAGCATGGTACTTGCTTAGCCAGTCTATTCCAAGCACAATATCAAAAGTTGGCATAGGAAGAACTAAGAGTCGGGCATTCATCTCTCTGCCACGTATCACTATAGGACATGATCTACAATTTCTACTAATAGGTATAACTCCTCCCACAGTGAGAATTCTAATACAACTAGGTAAAGGTGTAGAGGCAATGTTGTGTTTGGCAATAAAACTAGATGATATGAATGAGTGGGTGGCTCCCATATCAACCAATGTCATAGCAGGAAAGTAAAACAAGTGATACCTACTATGACATTAATCTCCTGATCCATGTCATCCACTTCCATTATAAAGGCTTGTCCGTTCCTCCGGTTTGTCCCTGTCTGACCCTTGCGAATTGATCCTCCTGTGTAGGTAGTGGTGGTCCTCTCTGAAATCCTCCTGCTGCTGGAGGTTGAGGTGCTGGAAGCGCTAGTCTCTGTACTGGCGGTGGAAGTGTCTGCTGCTTTGGACAATTTCTTGCTTGGTGCTGTCCAGAACCACATCTCATACACTGTCCCAAACGGGCCTGATAGTCTCTTGAGATATGTCCGCGTCTCCCATAATAGTTACATTGGAGCTTATCTGGAACCTGGTATGGTCCTGCTCTATGCTGATACTATTGTTGCTAAGCTAAAGGACGTCTGATAGGTCCTCCTTGTTGTGTTCTTGCTGGTCCTTGATGCATCCTCAACTGACCTCCCTTTCCTCTGCTGATGGTTTGTTGTAATCTGGCTTCTGTCAGTAACTCAGCATAAGAGATTCGGGACTGGAAGCTAGTGTAGTGTTGTAGCTCCTGAGTTAGTCCACGATGAAATCTCTTGGCCTTGGCCAAGTCATCTGGTATCAAGGCAGCGCCATATTTACTGAGGCGACTAAACTCAGTATCATACTCGTCTACTGTTCTGTTCCCCTGCTCTAGGTGGAGAAACTGATCATACAATGCATCTTTGACGGTGTCCGGGAAGTACTTCCTTTCAAAGCACTCCAGGAACTGCTCCCAAGTCTGGTATATACCCAACTGGCGCTCCATGGATTCCCACCAATGATGAGCATTACCATCTAGAAGCGTCCTTACACCCGTCATCCACAGGTCTGTAGGTAGCTGTGATGCCTCTAATAATTTTTGAGTGTGCGTGATCCAGTTAGTAGTTTCCTCTGGGCTCTCAATGCCTTTGTACGGCCTCGGACCCATCTGTATAAAGTCTTTTTCTGAACCAACTTTAGCTCGAGGTACTGGAGCTAGTGCTTGAGCTGGTACAGTAGTCCTTGCAGTCATCCTTTCAAGTGCTACTAGGAATTCTTGTCTTTGTTCTGCTGCTTGCTGTCTCTGTTCTTGTATCATCATCTGAAAAAATTAGAACAGTTGAGCCTCGCCATCCTGCGGTGTTGATGAGACTGGAAGATTCCCATTAGGTGGAATGGGAAGTTCAGATGGAACTGGATTGTGAATCTGTCCATCTGGTCCTGAAAATCTAGGAGTTGGTGAGGTCTCTTCTTGAGTCTGACCATTGACTCCAGGAGTTGTGTCATCATCTGTGATAGCACATCCCTTTTGCATCTCCATCTTTCTGTAGGTGAAGTGCACAACGTTCAGAAGGAGTACAGGAATCAAACAGGATGCAAGTTAAAAATAGAAATATAGAAGCATGAAATACGCTGGAGAATTATCCGCGTAGTCAAAATCTCCAACATATATGAAATTCTTTCTCTGTGTAAAATAGTCTTCTAGATAGTTGGCGTAAAACAGGTGGATAAGCTTCCTGTGCAAAGCAGAGCTTCAAGATAATTTGGCGTAAAGTAAGACTTCAGAGCTGTCTGCGTAAAGCAGAGAGTTGAGGTAATTTTGGCGTAAAGTAGGGTTTCAGAATTGTCTGGGTAAAAGTTTGCGTAAAGGGTTCCTTGCGTAAAGTTGGAGCGTAAAAGATCAGCTGCGTAAAGATATACTGTGTAAAGTCTGCCTGTGTAAAAGTTCAGCGTGCGTAAATTCTATGCATAAAGTCTTGCTAAACTTTCTGCGTAAGGATCGCATGAAAGGTCTGTGCGTAAAAGTTGATGCATAAAATCTGTGTAAAAATCTAACATATGTTGTGGCGTAAGGTTTGTACGAAGAACTCATCATGAGTTGGTCAGTCAAATCAGTGATCCTGACATCTGACAAAAGCACTACACGACAATCAAGAGGACGGCTGTGATGATGATTTTGCACAGAGACCCAGGTTGTCGTTTAGTGACATATTTAATACAAGTCGTTTTATGCATCTAGGAGGAGAAAAAGTTGAGGCTTCAGAATACGCTGTCTACATGAATGAGTTTTTACGCTCAAGGTGAGAAAAAAATCAAACGCCACATCAAAAGCTATTTCTGCACAGGGCTCGAGGCATATCTCTGCATTTAATGCGAGAGATTCGGTTCTAACTAGTCATGACTGGGAAAACTAAGGTTGTAACAAATACACTCACATCCTATCCTTACATTTTATGCCTAATCAGCTGCTCTACGTTGGTTATCTATTATCAAGTTTATACTGGGATAGTTTACCTACGTGGCTTGCATGACGTGTCCTATAGATTGAGAATACTAAGGAAACGTAGTTTAGTAGTTGTCATATCCGCAGCGTAAAGTAACAATCTTCTGCATAGTTTGGTTTTTACGCCAACAAATTAGTTACTCTATATAAATAGAGATCCCTAGTCTCAGCGTAAAGGGTACCTGGCGTAAAACTTAAGAAAGAATGAGGTTTAGTCAAGCATGGATGAGATCCTTATACTCTATTCCTATACGCAGGCTTGTTTGGTACAGTTACGTAACCAAGACAATATATTCTTGACCTGCATGGGCCACCACTAAAAACATGTCACGCCCCAGTCCCAAAATACGTAGGACTAGGAATACGTAACACGCCCAGTCGTATGTATATGAACTCCAATATATGGAAATCATATACACACGTACGCTGTAAATGAATATGCAATCCACCAGTGGTAATATACTGTCACAACAAGTCACACACAATCTATATCCCATCCACAGCACAAATAGTAAATAGGAACAAAGAGCTGAATGACAACTAAATATCCAAGATAAGTATCAAGTTTGATAGTCGAATGGAAATAAATCCACTACAAAACGACTATACTGAAGTAGTAACAAAATTTCAAAACAGTGGAAACAAGTCATAGCTACTCTGAGGGTAGGACCTCCTCAGTCTGGTATGTAGAGTCAGGTCCAGGTCTGTACTCCTGTGGGTACTCCTGCTCGTCCATATCTGGAAAGGGACCAGGTCCTCATAGGGACGTAACAAGATACATAATAACATGCCAATAAGTATTGAAATATGAACATCTAATGGGTTGCCTAACCGTCTAAGTGAATGCAATTTGAGAACCACTTTCCCAATGCGTGGGCTATCTGGCCTTAATAGGATTGGCATGATTCTCTAGGAGAATCAGGGGCCTACAAGCGTACCATCTTTTGAACGGCAAAGGCCGCCTGTAATATATATAGGATCACAACCACCCGTTTCTCCAGCGGAGAATCCGTGGGAACTAGGGAAAGTGTAAAGGAGCCCAAACGCCTTACTTGTTATTCTTCCCACTCCATGCTCTAAGCATGCCACATCCATGACACGATAAAATCTCTAAATAACTGTCAGGTCTACTAGCATACAAAGTTTCTATCAGCAGTCATCCCTAACACACGGCCAATACGTACATGAGGCCAGACCTGTCCCGCAGTTCGTGATCTATATGAGACTCATAACTCGTGTAACAACTGTGTCACAGCCAATGAATCTAATGATGCTCCATAATACTGGGGTGGTCTCATAAAATAGGTCCAAAATTTACATAAATGAACATCTATATAAGCCGAGTTAAACATGCATGTATTGGTTGGAATATAAATATCAGTACAATGGCAAGGTATACTTATCGAGCAAAGTTCTGTAGAGTGCAACGTTTAGCACAGTATTTTGGTTCATTTGTAAGAAGAAGTGGGGTTTAGGGTTTGAAAGAGTTTGTAATAATATATATATATATATATATATATATATATAGTGATAAGGGCCGGTGGAAGTTACTTAATGCTTAAGGAATTACTGCTGCTGCTGTTTTCTTATTATTGGTTTAGATTTTGGCTGAGGGTTGTTTAGTAATAACAGGTAATGAGGTGGTGGAAATGAGGCGATGATGTTTGTTTTACGCGTGGTGTAGGAATTTAAGCAGTGAAGTTCTATTTTACGCGCGGATCAAAATTTAGGCGGGTGGTGAGGTTTACGCTTAGGATTTGGGAGTAGAAATTCGGTTTTGCTACTGCGGCTGCTGATATTTACGCGCGGTGAAATATACGCGGGAATGGTGGTTAACGGTTTGCAGGTTTTGGGTTTGATCCAATAGGAAATTCTATTTTCTCTATTTAGCTCATAATTACTATAAATAATAAATTACATAATTAATAATAATAATATATAAATACGGTTTTCAGAATGAGGGTTCTTACAGATAGTGAAATTAGGGCTAGTTGAACCCAATTAGAACTAGAACACGGCATTGATTTAACTATACAATATTTTATATCGCTTAGCGCACCTTACTGTTGCTTCGATAATTGGAGCACCTCACTACCTTTGCCTTTCTACAAATTTCACAACCTCATCCTAGACATGCCCGCCTACTATTCTGACATTTGTGTAACTTATAATATTGCTTTCTTGTGCTACATTTTAGTTGCACAATAAACGTCGCGAACGTTATTATTGTAATTCTAAATAAATACGACTCTGTACCCTTGTGCGTTCCAATCAAAATTAGAGACACAATCTTGACCGTTTTAAATAACTCAAATTTTATTAATATTCTATACTGTACCCTCTACGTCCCTGACACTTGTGTCCCACCTAATTTTATCTTCATGTACTCCTAATCAAATCCAGAACACCTTGTGCGGTAATTTTAATTAATTAAATCCAATTTCCGTCTTTGTGCAATTTTTCCAATTATTGGGGACTTTTATGCAAAAATGCATTGAGGTATCCCCACCATTGGATAATACGTGAAGAAACCCAATTTTCCCTTCACATGGATTTTTTCGTAATTTTTCGGAATGTGCAACGCACGAACATCGCCCCTCAATTAAACCTATCCTTGCGTTTTAATTAATGCAAATTGTAGCTCTTCCAAACATCCCCATGAGAGCCCAAGGCCCAACCCCAAGGAGGTGTTGACCAAGCCCACTCCTAGATCAACAAAACCCTAGTTCACATGCATATAAATACAAACTTTTCTCTTTGTTTATTATTCATTGGAAAACCTAAATCCCAACCCTATTTCCCTGTTCACCACCTTCCCCGGCCAACCCATCGCCGGAGCTCCCGCCGGAGCCCAACCTCGCCGGAGCAGCCCTCGCGTGACCCTTGCCGTCCTCCTCCTCACTTCCCCGCGGCCTGTCCTCGACATCCACCGCTCGCCTCCTCCTTCTCCAACTGCTGCGCACCCCGACCGCCTGTAGCAGCCATCCCTCCGATTTCCCTCAGCCGTGGCCCGCTGTCAGCTCCACCGGATCGACGACCTCCTATCCTCTCCTTCCTCGCCTCGATCTCCCTCAACTCGGGTCCGCTAACCCACCATCACCGGGCCCGACTTCCCCTCCTCTAAAATGACCACCGCCTGAACTTCATCTCCCCGCTGCCATGACACCCCGAGCCCTCTGTCGTCGACCACCAGCAATGCCACCACCACCACTAACGTCTCGATCTGTCCTTCCTCCGCCCTTACCGACCTCGTTGACGACCTCGACTGTACTCCACCTTACCACCGTCACCACCAGCCACCGGCATTCCCAACCACAGACCCTGCAGCACAGGTCCCCCCTCGACTCCTTCTCCTCCTCTGCCACCTCCTTCAGCCAGTCACCACCACCAGCGCAAACACCTCCGCCTGCCACCCTGGCCTCCACCTCCTCCTCCCTGCTCAGCCTCCCCATGGCCGGAGCAGCACCTCCCATTAACACCACCACCATTGCCATCCCCCTCTTCCTCGTCGACTTCTTCTCCCTCTCCCTGTCCAGCCACCTCGCCTGGCCGAATTCCGGCAAGCCTCGTAGCCTATCACCACCATCATCCACGACCATCATCACCACCTCTAATACCTTCATCATCATCATTGCCATCATCGTCGTTGTTATCACCTTAATCACCCTCGTCACCATTATCATCCTCATCATCGACCCTAACATTGTCATCACCCTCGTCGTCTTTGTCATCACCATCGTCCACGTCATCATCCTCGTCATCATCATCCTAGTCATCATCATCATCGTTCTTGGCATCATCATCGCCATCGTCACCGACATCGTCATCCTCCCCATCATCATGATCGTCAATATTATCATCATCCCTATCATCCTCATCCATGTAATTATCATCATCTCATTATCGTCATCATCACCATCTCATCATTGTCGTCATCATCATCGTCTCATCCTCATTATCACCATCATCCCAGCCACTGTCTACAGCATCCTCCTCACCTCATCACCATAGTCATTATCACCCATAGACCCGTCACTCTTGCCAGACAACCCGCAGCCGTCACCCCGATTCCCATACCTGTACACGTTGACCCCAAAGATCTTTTAGATTTATCTGCGTGACTTCAGGAGCAGGCTATTGGTACTACGCAACTTCCTTGCCAGGCAAGTATACCTTGCCTTTGTTGTACTGTTTAAATTCAGTTATATTGTTAGTTGCATGTTTATTAGTTTATATTATATAAATGTGCGAGTTCGAGAGAGACTCGGGTGCAGTCAACAGAGGCGTTGATGTTAGGACTTATGTCTGACCTAGTGTCTAGTAGACCCACCTAAAGTTGTGGAGTTATTGGTATGACTCCCAGGCCTTGACACTTTTCTTACACGTGTTGTGAGTTTCATGTAGGGCACGGACTTGCGTATGTGGTTGGCCACCTGTACATGTAAGTCGTGCGACAGATAGGGTATAACTGCTAATAGTGATGCATATTAGAAGACCTAGCAGTTATTAGTAGGCGTAGCATAGACTAGCGTGGTACGATGGTCCCATCCTTGTCCTTGTTTGGTTGTAAGGATGGACTATTGCTCTGACGATAGACTATGAGCCAGAGTTACGACACCGAGGCGTAGTAGCTGAAGCGTGTTGCGGATACAACATGCATAGATCATTGGGCGGGGAGGACGACTAGTCGGCGTATGGGACACCCACTTCCTCTATGCATATTCCACACTCAATGGAGTGATATGGACGTTATATATTCTATGCAGATTCCATGTTCTTCGGAGCAATATGGACGTTATATATACTATGTAGCTTCCACGTTCTTTGGAGCGGTATGGACGTTATGCCTACACCTACCCAAATGTACCAAAGTTGTCCTCAAGTTGCATTTCACTTAGATGGTTAGGTCACCCTTGAGTTTTTACAGTATTTACTTTATGGCATGCTTTTATGTATCTTGTTATGTCCCTTTGAGGACCTGGCCCTTTCCAGGTGTATTGTTCATGAGTATTCGCAGGAGCGTAGATCCGGACTTGCTACGTATATTGCGATGAGGTCTTCTCTTCGAGCCCGTGAGTGTTAGTTGATATCCTTATATTGCATTTATCTTGTTTATCTATATTCTGGTTCAGTAGTGGATTTGTTTCCATCCGACTACCATCATTAGATACCTCATATTGAGATCTAGTTTCATAGCTACTGGTCATTTAATTATATTGATTCTATGGATGAGATCTAGATTATAACATGTGACTTGTGATGGAGTTATACCACATATGGATTTTGTTATTCAGATATAGCGTACGTGTGTTATGGTTTCCATATATTGGAGTGCCATATTCATACGGCTGGCATGCTCACGTGTCCTAGTCCTATGTATTTTTGGGACTCGGGCGTGTCACGTACTCTCAGGGCGATCCAAAAATCTCTTCCGGGCCGAGCGATTCCCAATGCCCCAAGAATCGTTCGAGAGACAAGACCTTGTGCACAAGTTATCCGAGACCAAATGCAATGACATGAACACACAATTCAAGCAAAACAATGATCACGCAAAACATATACGGTCTTAGCAGAACACATCTTATCAAACGAAGCACATCTTATCAAATGAAACACCTCTCTCATATATCTAATAGCACACCCTACTAGACCCTTGCGGGCCGTATCCTCAGGGCGTACTATTAGTCACTGCATTCACACATTTCTACTTATAGCAGTTCGATATAGCAAACAGACAAACAAAATATATAATGGCAAGCACGGTTGATTTCATATCTAACATGCAATATCTATCTCTTTCTTAGCATATTCAAAGGGACATATTCGAACGATTCATTTACTTATTTTCTTAGCATAGCAAAGGTTCGTTCGATAGCTGTGTCGGTGTTTTTAAGCATGCAACATTTCTTATACTCTTAGCATGGCAATGGTTCTATCTCATTTCAGACAAGCATTTCCAGTTCTCTAGTTAGGCAAGCAAACATATTTGTTTCAATGACAAGCTATGTGAGTTCTCTTATTAGCATGCTGAGTCGATTCTATCATTCTTCTTATAAAACAATCTTCTTAAGCAAACAAGTATTCAAAAACTCAGATTCATTATTAAGTCGTGCAAGAATCAGAGAATAAAGTTCTGCCCACTCACATTGATCAATCGGTTGGGAACTCTCCGAGAAAACTTCCGTTCGAGCAAGCAAGGCGATATCACTTGTACATAGTGCCTACGTGGAGTGGGGCACTACATACTTACCCACCAACAAAGAGTTTCATCCCCAAAACTCAAAGAGAAACTCACGAAAACACAGAGCAGTGATAATCCTCATCCCTCACCATCCTTAATCAAAACTCTAGCAATCATAACTCAATAAAAAACTCTAGCCAACAAAATCACAAATCACATCTTAAGCAATAAAACAAATCCAGAAAACCTTTTGCCGGCAACTTTGAGAATATTTACGGACTCATTGTATGGAATGTTCATTACATCTCACATCAGACACATCCCAGAGTCGGAGGCAACAAAATGGGCAAGAATCGAGTCGCTCTGATAGCACTATGTCACGCCCCGGTCCCGCAGGGCCGTTCGTCCTTGCTTTGTTCCCTACGGAACCGATCGTCCTCGCACGGGCGTGATGCCGTACAAGCCTAAAATGCGCTTGCATAAGGCCAAAGCTTTGACACAAGGGCAAGTAAGCTATTCAATACTGAAGCAGCGGCACACATATATAGTAGAAAAGTAAAGAACACAATGACATAAGAAAACATGCTCTTTTATTGATAATCAAAGTATTACAAGCGGCGCATGACCGAGGTTACAGATCGCTCAGCACTCTTTCTTTCGATTACAATGACACCGTTTCATACATTATGTCCCTCTATATAAAAGCAGCTCAAACTCGATAAGGCTCAAGGCATCGACTCCAGATTTTCGGTTCCTTGGGATGAGGCACGACTATCGCTTCCTCGGACGAACAAGCACCTGAGAACAAGCAAACTATTGGTGGGTCAACACTTTTATAAGTACTGGTGAGATAAATAACTGAACAGAAGCTACACCCCCTGAAACCCACACTAAGTAATCATGTGGCAAAACATTACATTACTAGTGATCTTGCTACTTTTACCTAAGTTTATTTCATGCAGCTCAAGATTATAGTCAGATTACATCTTTTGAAAACATAGTTGGAAATACTTTTGCATATTCAAACCATAAGCATACGAATCGGACAGTGCTCTATTGTGCAGTGCGTAGCATGTATTGTGCATCAAATCTAACTCTTTTGGGGCAAAGTTCTCTAGTGGACTGAATTATCTTAAATCAAAGCAAACATTTAGTGGACTATCATATTCCAAGCACACAAGGAGAACTAGCATATATGAATTCGGTCCCTGAGAAACTTGTGATCGGTAGCGATAATCCAACTAACCAATAACTCATATTCTGATGCTATTAGCAGTTGTGAACGAGGTTCAGCTCTGTGTGGCACCCCATTCCTCCTATTCGAGGAGCGCGGCTAAGAAACACAAGATGGTATCGTTCGATCGGGATAGATTGAAACAAGAACTCGTCCTCGTTATGGATTTGTTTCTTTGGAATCGATTCCTATATTTAGTGGACCGTGCCCCCGGGATCGACTTAGCGACAGAGTCAGGAGGGACCTCTCCACTGTTATCTTTTGTTGCCTCAGATTTCGATGTCGCTTGTTGCTTTCGTGCTTTGAGTTGGTTTTTGGATTTGCTTGTTTTCCTTAAACGGTTTTGATGGATTTCATTGTTTTCGTTCATTGCACTGTATTTTAATTCCGAGTATGGAAAGAGAGGAAGAGGTATTGATCGAGCTGTTCATGATGCAGGTGAACGAGCAGTAGGCAGCTTACGAGCGGAGTCTTAAAGCGCCTCTTTCCTTCTCACTTCCAACCATCTAAGTGAGTGGCTACCATCCCGATTAGCTAGCCCTGCTTCCAAGTCTTCACACCTAAAACTCTTGCATTCTTGTTGCCCTGATCAAACGATACCAAGAAAATAACTAAAAGATACAAGCTAAAATAGGAATCGACTTGGATTATATTGCTTGTCGATCCAACACGTGAACTGTTATCTATTGTATGCTTGCTTGTTTTAAATGTTCTATACATGCTTCAATTTTAGTTAGAATGTATCTTCTTCTATAATTGGGCTAAGTATGGAACCCACCTTGTATGCGCATAATTATTCAGGGAGGCTATGTAAAATGAATCATGCATTATTGCTTGTCGTGTACTCGTGTTGCCTCAACTGTATGAACTGTTAACTTGTAAACATATCGTTCGATCACGGACAACTTATGCACAAAGATTATATGAGTTCCGCGGACGGTCACCAGGGCGCTGGGACCGATCCGATCCGGACGGAACGTATGTATAGTCGTATGTTACCCGGCAAAATGTTACGCAGCGGGGCTCGCCACTCGCGTTGCACGTCAATTTTCCTTGAGACTATAACCTGTCCCTCGTGGCAACATGCCAGTGATCCCTGTATATTTAAACTTGTTGCAACTAACTTGTGTCTTCGTGGCAGGGAAGGCATGATAAGTATTGTGTAGGTCGTTCAGACGGACAGGTAAAAGTCACCGAACGGTGACAAGTTCATTTCAGTAAATTCTATATGCTGCTTACTTGTAAATGAACTAAGGCAAGATAAAAAACCATAAATAATATGCATGCTTAATATAAATAACGTGTTGATTGGTATAGTTCGGTTAGCTTGCCTTCACCAGTATGTTTCGACATACTGACCCTCTGTGAAACAGGTTCCCCGCACTAAGGCGAACCGAGCGAGGAGCCAAAGTCGTCTTCCCGATCCAGTCCAGCTGTAGTCGAATCCTGATCGTGCCGCATTTTGAAGTACTTGAAGAAAGGAGCTTGCAACTCAATACACAATGCAGCACCGTGGCAAAGTCATCCTCCAGCCCAGAGGTCCTTATCATTTTGAAGTTTAGTAAAGAGATAAAATATGCAGGACTGCTATCTCATTTTGTGTCAACACTTTTTTAAGCCCGTGCGGCAAATTAGTTGACTCGTTCAAGAGTTTGTAATAGATGTTCATTATCAATAAAGAGAACTTTTCCATGTTTTAAATCTGTGTTTCAATTCATCTGCGTACTCTGAATATGTGCTCATTATGCAAAACATTAAAGCCTTGTGCGGGCGCAACCCCAGGTCCGCACGGCGGTCACGATTCGAGGGACGCCCCAACGATTCCACGAAATTAGGCCATGACATAGTGGTATCAGAGCACAGATTCAAGTTCCTTAGACTCTCGTACTGGAAAAGTTCCTTTAACGATCAAATTCATGTGCGAACTCTTGAACTCGCTAGGCCAAAATGAGATACGTTCATGCAATAAGTCCATAATACATTATGATCCTAATGTAATCTACCTTCTTTTGAAGGAATGGCACCAGCGCAATCTGCAGCGCTAGCACCGGACAAAACGCAAGGCCAAGAAAGTAGTTCGGGCACTTCGGGAAGCTCTCGGAGCCAACGGGGCATATCTCAAGTCGATCCGCTTGAGTGGGTGATGCAAATGTTAGAAGCACAACGACAAAGAGATGATGCTCGCCAAGCCAAGTTCAAAAACAATCTAGAGACCCGATTCTCAGTCCAACAGAAGTAGGTAGATGCCCTGCAACAGATCATGCAAACTTTAGCTTCCAACCATTCTGTGGCAACAGCAGCGACTCCGGTGGAACAACCCATGCTTGAAGTAGAGACGCCGCAAATTCCAAGGCCGAGGGAAGTGACTGCCTTCGACTTTGGCCACTTCAAGAAAGTCTGAAACACACCATTCAACGGGACTGAGAAACCAATTGTGGCTCTAGATTGGTTGGCCGAACTTGAAGACCACTTCCCTCTGCTAGTGGTCCCCAAAGAGAAGCACGTCACCTGTACGCAACTACAGCTCTGCCTCAACGCGCACGATTGGTGGGACGTGCATCGACGATCTCTTCAATTTGACCATGGAGAGGAGGCGATCTCGTGGACGACTTTTCGTGCCGCGTTTGAAGAGGAGTTTATACCCCCTCCAGTACAACGTCAGATGGAGAACGAGTTCGTGCAACTGAGGCAAGGCCGCATGACAGTTAAACAGTACTCCGTCGAATTCAACCGACTCTCCAAATTCGCTAGGGCCTATTTACCTGATGCAGCGAGTCGAGATAGAAGGTTTGAAGGTGGTCTACGCCCTGCCATCCATATGCACGTAGTCGTTCATCAATATCGGACAATACAGAAAGTCAAGAATCACGCTCTATCTATCGAATCGATATATCCTCATGTTCCTACCAACGCTGTGCATACCTCCAGTCACAAACGCCAAAGCAACGATAGAGAAAACAACGCTACAAAGCGACATAACGACGGTGGACATTACAAAGGGAACCAGAGACCATATTATGATTTCTCCAGAAGACGTGGGCACACCATCGACAAATGTTACAGCAGGAGAGGGTTGTGCTTCAATTATGGCGGACAAGGCCACATAATGTAGGATTGTCCGTTTCTCTCTAAGCTGCCACCGCAACGAAATGTTCCCTAGCGGTAGGTTTTATTTTTAAGTTTCGGGACGAAACTTCCAATTGGTTGGGTAGGATGTGGCGCCCCGTTCCTCCTATTCGAGGAGCGCGTCTAAGAAACACAAGATGGTATCGTTCGATCGGGATAGATTAAAATAAGAACTCGTCCTCGTTATGGATTTGTTTCTTCGGAATCGATTCCCATATTCAGTGGACCATGCCCCCGGGATCGACTTAGCGGCAGAGTCAGGAGGGACCTCTCCGCTGTTATCTTTTGTTGCCTCGGATTTCGATGTCGCTTATTGCTTTCGTGCTTTGAGTTGATTTTCGGATTTGCTTGTTTTTCTTGAACGGTTTCAATGGATTTCATTGTTTTCGTTTATTGCACTGCATTTTAATTCTGAGTATGGAAAGAGAGGAAGAGGTATTGATCGAGCTATTCGTGATGCAGGTGAACGAGCAGTAGGCGGCTTACGAACGGAGTCTTGAAGCGCCTTTTTCCTTCTCCCTTCCAACCATCTAAGTGAGTGGCTACCATCCCGATTAGCTAGCCCTGCTTCCAAGTCTTCACACCTAAAACTCTTGCATTCTTGTTGCCCCAATCAAACGATACCAAGGAAATAACTAAAAGATACAAGCTAAAATGGGAATAGACTTGGATTATATTGCTTGTCGATCCAACACGTGAACTGTTATCTATTGTATGCTTGCTTGTTTTAAATGTTCTATATATGCTTCAATTTTAGTTAGAATGTATATTCTTCTATAATTGGGCTAAGTATGGAACCCACCTTGTATGCGCATAATTGTTCAGGGAGGCTATGCAAAATGAACCATGCATTACTGCTTGTCGTGTACTCGTGTTGCCTCAACTGCATGAACTGTTAACTTGTAAACATATCGTTCGATCATGGCAACTTGTGCACAAGGATTGTATGAGTTCCGCGGACGGTCACCGGGGCCCTGGGACCGATCCAATCCGGACGGAACGTATGTATAGTCGTGTGTAGGTCATTCAGACGGACAGGTAAAAGTTACCGAACGGTGACAAGTTCATTTCAGTAAATTCTATATGCTGCTTACTTGTAAATGAACTAAGACAAGATAGAAAACCATAAATAATATGCATGCTTCATATAAATAACGTGTTGATTGGTATAGTTCGGTTAGCTCGCTTGTATGTTTTGACATACTGACCCTCGTTGAAACAAGTTCCCCGCACTAAGGCGAACCGAGTGAGGAGCCGAAGTCGTCTTCCCGATCCAGTCCAGCTGTAGGAGCATCCTGATTGTGCCACATTTTGAAGTACTTGAAGAAAGGAGCTTGCAAATCAATACACAATGCAGCTCCATGGCAAAGCAGTCCTACAGCCTGAAGGTCCTTATCATTTTAAAGTTTATGTCACGCCCCAGTCCCAAAAATACGTAGGACTAGGGCACGTAAGCATGCCAGCCGCATGGATATGGCAACTCCAATATATGGAAACCAAACCTATATGTACGCTGTAATATGAATATCAAATCCACAAGTGGTATAAATCTATCACAAGTCACAGGGTATAATCTAAATCTCATCCATGAAAATCAAATATAGATAAATAACCAGTATCTATGAAACTAGAGCTCAATAAGAAGTATCTAAGGATGATAGTTGGGTGGAAACAAATCCACTACCAACTCGAATATAAGAACAATACAATATAAGTACAACACAACAAACACCATATAAGAATACCAGCTAACAATCACAGGCTCGAAGAGAAGACATCCTCGAAACATATGCAACCATCCGAATCTGCCCTCCTGCGAATACTCAAGAACAGATACACCTGGAAGGGCCAGGTCCTCAGAGGGACATAACAAGATACATAAAAGCATGCCAATAAAGTACTGAAATAAATATCCAATGGTCGCCTAACCGTCTAAGTGAATGCAGTTAAGAACAACTTTTCCCACAAGTGAGCTATCTGGCTGAAAACTGGGATTTGGCATGGTTCTCTATTGGAGATCCAGGGGCCTAAAAGGCACGTCGTCTTTTGAACGGCGGAGGCCCGCCTGATAATACATAATATATAGTGGTCATTACCACCCGTATCTCCGGCGGAGAATCCGGGCGCACAGGAGAAAAGTGCAAAGGAGCTCAAATGTGGTACTTGTTGTTCTCCCCACCCCATGCTCTAAGCATGCCACATCCATGACATAATTTGATTCATAGTCTATTTTTAGTACCCTAGCCCAATCCTGCAACCAAACAAGGACAAGGATGGGACCACCGTACTATAATAGGCTATGTCCATAGACCTCTAATAACTGCAAAGTCTACTAGCATACAAAGTTTCTAACAGCAGTTATTCCTAACGCACGGCCCATACGTACAGGAGGTCAGACCTATCACGCAGTCCATGATCTATATGAGACTCACACTCGTGTAGCAACTGTGTCATGGCCAATGAACCTAATGATGCTACATGATAATGGGATAGTCTCATAAACAAGGTCAATGCAAATACATAAATAAAAATATATCGCGACGACACCGTCACTGCATTTTATATAACAGTTAAAATATATGAGCTAAAGACAGAAAATAAAGATGCATGGAACATATGGAATATGAATAACAGTACAATGGCAAGGTATACTTGCCTTCTCTGAAAAAGGGTGAAGTCACAACTCAAGGCGTCGTCCGATCTAACCGTCACAAAAATTAAACAAGTTAGGTTACAAAAGTGGGTGAATAGGTTCCTCCCTTTTAATTAATTTTTAGTTCTGAATAAATAGCCTAAAATAGTGTTTTAATCTTTTTATATTTTGATTTTATTGTTAAACCCTAATTTTGATCCAAAGAAAGTCAACTTTACGGATTTGTGATCCGTGATACGCAAATCGAGGCGATCCATTAACAAAAAGTCAACCAACTCAAATCCTAGATTTGTGTGTGGAATCCTATAGATTTCAACGCTACATGAATGTTGGAATCGACAGTTTCATAAAATCACAAGTCGATAAAGAGTTATGGCCACAAGGGCGCACAGATGACAGTTTTCGGTGGTTTCCTATTTACGTCTACGTTGCACAAATTTTATAGTAGAATAAAATTATATTTTAAATTCAGGAAAAATACTTTTCTGGAAGTTCATCATGTCAGCTTTCCGAAACTTCAAACGGTTCATAATTCCGAGTTCGGGATCTCCCAAAATCTCGAAAATACGAAAATGCGTCTGATTTCGGACAGCTGGCACTTTCGGAATATTCTGGAAAAATAGATTCTAAAATTACTGAAATAATTTATATATTCAGAAAACTAACCTTGATATGATTCTAAAAAAAAAAAACTGGAGCGCGTTTGGAGTCCGGAGCTAGGAGATATCGTCTTTTTAAGTCGTCATAACTACTAGAAAATGAGGCTGAATTTATGACGAATTTTGACTATTTTTGGACGAAAAAGAGAGGAGTTTGGGGATAAAAAATATGAAAGATGAGTTTATTCCATAAGTCTAATATGTATTTATAATGGTGAAGATTGTTTAATTGAATAAGACTAGGATTGGCTAATTTGGATATAATTAGGATCAGTTTAAATAAGGATATGATATGCATGCAGTTGTTTTTCTAGTAGGCTTAGGATTTGAATTACTTTAAAATAGAGTTTGAGTTCATCTCAATAATTTATAATATTAAATAGAATTAAAGATAATACAAATAATTTTTATATAATCTTATTAATATCTATTAACACTAAATTAGCATCTATCTAATATTAAGACTTTATATATCCAAATAAATCCTCAATAATTCCAAAAATCCAATAATTACTTAAAATTCTAAATAAATTACAGAAAAATATATTTAAATATTTTAACTATAAAATAAATGTTTGGTAGTAACAACATTCAAGTATGGTCTCATAGTAAATCATGGAAGTCCTAAAAATTTATGTTTCCTAAGTTTTAATTACCAAAAATTCTAGAAAATCTCCAAAATCTAAAATAACCTAAAATAATTCTAAATAAATATTTATATAAGTAAATATATCAAAAAATTTATTTTCTAATTAACTAAGAGATTACTCTAAAGAAATTCAACATCTATAATAAATATAATAATATAAAATACACACAAAATACCTATTTTTTGGGTGAGGGGGTTTACAATCTACCCAACTTAAAAGAATTTTGTCCACAAAATTAAAAATAAGGTATGGTTTGATAAATCATTCACATTCGTATATAAGGCAAGTCAATCGCAATTTCTTCAAAAAAAAAATTAAATCGATTCAAATTCATCGCGATCACTTCAAAATTAAGATAATCACTGTTCAAATCAAAATTCAACCTATTGTAATCTCTTCTCACTTTTCTAAATCACCAATATCCAAATTTAAATTGAATTCAAATAACATCTTCAAGGTTTAAATAATTCCATATCAAATTTTACATCACGATCTCCAACTATCATAATCTCCGCTAGAAAATAATTATAATCAAACATTATTCCTATTTTCAACTTATGAATTTCGTACTCTTCAAATATTAAATTTAATTCCATCCTCAACATTTCGAATAGGTGATCCAACAATCAAAATTTAACCCTTAATTCAAATCATCAAATTATAAATTTTTTAAATTCAATCCACCAATGTTCAAGTCTGAAATTCTATATTTATCCTCAAAATTCAAATTGATGATTTCCCTTCAATATTCAAAATTTAAATCATGTGCTCAAAGTATAAATATTTGGTCCGCAATATCAAGATTTTATAATTCATTAAGTACTCATCATCTGACTCCTTCTTCTAAAATTTTTCATATTTAAAAATGGTTTAATCTCTCAATCTAATCCTACTTGATCACAATCTACAAGAATTTACCCTCAAATTAACAATGCGGCTTCTACCCAACTTAGAATTTACCCATCTATATAAGGCTATACACCTTAAGAAAAATATTTCTCAATTTATTTTCTCATGTCATTCAATCCTCAAAACTTTAACACTGATTATATTATATATGATAGGCCCTTAATCAATTATAAAAGACAGTCAACAAATAATGCGATTGGCCTATGGGTACCTCTAGTACTATCTGTATATCAAACTTATACCAAGCATTAGGTTTCGTCTTTTCGAAATAAGGGAAGACGAAAAACAATGATGAAGAGTTCAAGGGAAAGGTATTAGAATAGAAGTATGGAGATCAAGGCGATTAGAGAATTCAAAAGAGAATTGTCAAGGCAGTTGTAGATTAAAATTATATTTGGTAATTCCTATTCACATGCTCGTATCAGTACAGTTATGTAACTAATACGATCCTCTCAGACATATCTAGAGGGCAAGTACATGCATCTACTAGTCAACTAGATATCTCAATCCACGTAAAGTATTTTTGCAAAGGGCAAATCAAGTGCACTATGGTTGATCAGACCGTAATACACTGATTCTGGAATGTATTATTATGGGCCCCCCAATAATACATATGTCATGAACAAGCTCGATAAAGAATAAGCTTGCAAAAATTAGGCTATAATAGCAACATAAGTCAAGGTAGTACAGCTAATGTAAATATGCTGGATTATGATGAAAGAAGGTACATAACAATTCAAGTTCACAAAAAGACAAGACTCTATAATCTCTACAGTTGTCATACTAATTCCTTGTCTAAGTCGATAGTCGACAAAGTAGGGTATAGCCTCTAAGTTCTACAGTCTGAAAAAAAATACTGTCGTCCCTAGCTAGCATACAGTTAATGTCGTTCAGTTATACTTCAATAATGGGTCAAAAGGCTATATGATTCTAGGTTGTGAGGTATACTACCTAACTTATAACAATTTAACTACTATTGTAATTGTCTTAAAGATACCGTAGAAGCTCCTGTTAAGGTCTACGAAAAAGGGTCTTAGTACTTATTAGGGTATCCTCCTATATTACATAGGTCATGGTCGTCTTAAGCCTTAGTCTTAGTGCTTATAGAACAAGTGTCAATAGTAAGAATAGAAGAGTTACTAGCCGTTAAAGGGAAAGGGATATAACGTGTATCGAGGTATGGTACAAGTTACACGATTAAAAACTAAAGGATAACCATAAAATTATAATCTAAAGGAATACTCAACTACCAAGCACAAAATTCAAAATTTTAACATTAACAACTATAATCCTAGCAACTATATGTCCTTAACACAGAATAAAATTACTTGGCCTACAATCAGAAGTGTTAGGTGGCACGAGTTGAAAGATGAAGAAAAGAAGAACGTAATTTTAGTCGTCGCACAATTAGCCGCAGAGGAACAATATATGAAATTAAAATAGAGGGCTCTAGATAGTATCATGGTTTTCTAAGGGAGAGTGTGGTATGCTAGTTGCTATGTTCGAGGTATGATCAAGAAAAAGTGTTAATTACATTCATCTAGGCTTCCTAAGGTGCTATCTACTAATAATAAGACAATGATCTAAATTCGTAGTTCTCCAATACTATCTAACTATGAAGGTTAGGTTCAGTCCTAATATTCAATTTTGGTTTTCTATTGGTTCCTCCATACTAGGGTCAAACATTATGGTAAAACTTCTAACTAACTCTAGTAGTGTCTATACTACTCTCAAGTCCTCATAATACATGAAGGGGTAATGGTAAACCAATCTATAGATAAGGAATTCTAGGGTTCACTAGATATTCTAAACTTAATGGTGTGTCAACACTTTAGTTGTACTCTTAATAGGAAGGTTACCCTATTTATCATCTAACAATAGGGACTTCTATATTCTAGGAGGGGGCTATACTCACGGAGCTATTAGGGAAGCACATGAATCAAGCATGATGCAATTATTCAGATAGAACGGATTGGAAGAATGCGAGTCATAGTCAATAGTGGATGAGATCCTATACTCTATTCCTAGGTGCAGGCTTGTTCGGTACAGTAATGTAACCGAGACAATATACTCTCGACCTGCATGGGCCACCACAAAAATATGTCACGCCCAAGTCCCAAAAATACGTAGGACTAGGACACGTAAGCATGCCAGCCGCATGAATATGGCAACTCTAATATATGGAAACCAAACCCATACGTACGCTGTAATATGAATATCAAATCCACAAGTGGTATAAATATATCATAAGTCACAGGGTATAATCTAAATCTCATCCACGAAAATCAAATATAGATAAATAACCAGTATCTATGAAACTAGAGCTCAATAAGAAGTATCTAAGGATGATAGTTGGGTGGAAACAAATCCACTACCAACTCGAATATAAGAACAATACAATATAAGTACAACACAATAAACACCATATAAGAATACCAGCTAACAATCACAGGCTCGAAGAGAAGACATCCTCGAAACATATGCAACCATCCGAATATGCGCTCCTGCGAATACTCAAGAACAGATACACCTGGAAGGGCCAAGTCCTCAGAGAGACATATCAAGATACATAAAAGCATGCCAATAAAGTACTGAAATAAATATCCAATGGTCGCCTAACCGTCTAAGTGAATACAGTTAAGAACAACTTCCCCACAAGTGATGTCACGCCCCAGTTCTAAAATACCGTAGGACCGGACGCGTGGCAATGGCCAGCAGTACGCACCGATGGACAAACCCAATTTAATGGATCCGTCAGGGCATACTTAAGCTGTAAAATCAAGTCTACGACAACAGGCACAACTAATCTCATCCACACAAGATATCAAATATGATCCTCAAAATAAATAAGAAATATAAATCATCAGCTAGTCTCACAAAGTGCTTCGGGGAACAACCCGATAAATATCTGATACAATGGTTCAACAGACCAGAATATAAATGACTGAAAGAAATAAACACTGAGCATGAATCATGGATGCTCAGGAAAAGTCTTCGGCTAACACCTCGTCCTCGGATATCGGTACAGCTCGTGGATCAGCTCCTGCTGCGGTTCCGTATACCTCGGGATAGATCTCGTGCTCAAATCCTGGGGACATAATCTATATCCAGGTCCTCAGGGGACATAGCAAGGTACAGAAAATATACAAGCCAAAATATAAGCAGTGCAGCAAATAATGAGATCAATAGGGCAAATAAGTAACCATCTATGTGAAAATGCAAGTGAAAGCATCACGAGTACTCAGGCTGAGCCACTACAAGCTCTGTGTCGGGGAGCCGGTAGCGGTAATAACCGGTAGTGGGTCTAGCTCTGCTCCGAGAGTCTACGACCTCTCAATAATAGAAGATATATATATAAAACAGCCTGTAGCCTGTGTGTCTCTCCCCACCCAATGTAACCACGCATATCATGACCATAACGTCTCATGTCCATGTCAAGCGGGATCATAGCTAATGCAACAAGTCATACTGTATCTAAGAATATAGTATCTCTGTCAAGTCCTGTATCCTATACAGAATCACCACAAATATCTCGGAAAGATCCTGTCTCATGAATAGTGTCAAGTGTCCTGGGTCGAAGTGTACTTGGTAAGACAAGTTGGAGAATATAAAGTGTCACGAATGTCCATCTCTAGATGACCGTACCCAACACCGCATACAGTGTTGTCACCCGACTAATAATCGGACGCTAAGTACGTCACACGGTCCTAGGTTAAGCATGCACAACAATATAATAAAGCAAGGAAAATATATAACAATACTGCAGAGTTTGGCAAGGTACACTTGCCTGGGGTTCGAATATCAACAGTCGTCCCGGTATCAGTGGATCATGTGGGTACTCCTCCAAACGCTGTAATAAATATCACCAACCGTCTCAGAAGATATCAAATAGCTAGAAATGCCTGTCCTTAAGTCCAATTTGGACACAGGGGCAAAAATGACATTTTTGGCCCAAAGCGGGGTCCACATGTGGGCCACTTTGTACCGAAAAGCGTGTTAGGGTGAAAGGTCTCCAAATTCCTCAAACTCAATGTCAACAAGTCAGAAACGATGATACGAACCCAACGGAACTTCCAGAATCGGATTTCGATGAGCCGATCACAAAATTGCCCGTCAAGTGGGGCCAGTAGGGCCCACGATACGCGATTTTGTCAATATTCTCAGAATCGGACCAAACTTGGGTCACAGGACCAGCGTATTGCTACGAGTCCGATGGCATAAGTTTTGTCTCGATCCGACGTGTGTACACAAAGTTACAGCGTATTCCAGAATAGACGGATACGGGCCGTTGTCGACGGATACTCGTTGATTCCGGTGTGCACGTACATCCGAATCGACTTCTGCGAAATCCCACACGTCCGTATCAACAACGCTCATGTTTCGGTGAAGATCGCGTGCGACCAAGTCATCCCGTTTGGTGGGGCGTACTCAGTTCCGGGGTAAAACATGGCGTTGTTTTTCCTGTTTTTGGATCGCTGTTTGCGATCACCACAGGACGCGATGCACCGAGCGGGTTGCACGGGCACCGAGGGGGTTATACAGTCTACGCGTTGCAACTGACAGAATCGAAAACAGAAATACGAGGAGAAAGAAAATGGTACCTGAATAGGGCTCCAGAAATGGCATTTTATCGTGTCCGCGTGTCGAGTTCGAAGTGTCCGACTCGAACTGCGTCCTGTGCCCCACTGAGCTCTAGGGTTGCTGGATTCTGGTCGAGGCGGCTCGCTGGAGGAGGTGGCTCGACGAGGGCTGCTGTCGGACGACCGGAGGTGGCGTCAGGGGACACACGGCCGGTCGGGCTCGGCTCGTCTGGGGAGAGCGGGGGAGTGCTGGGAGGAAGGAGGTGGCCGGAATAGGGTTCAGATCGGGGCTGCGGCGGTCACCCGTGGGGGATGAGGAGCAAGTCGAGGTGGTCGGTCGGGATGGGCAGCGAGGGGAGGATGTCGTCGGGGTCTGGGGGTGCGACGGCCTGGGGAGTTAGGGGTCGACGAGGGGGAACTGGGCGGAGGCGGTGATGTCCGTGGGGGCGGTCGACGGGCGAGGGTGGTGATGGGAGTCGGGCTGGGCTCGCGGTGGAGATGGTGTCGGGGTCAGGGAGATCGACGCTGGAGAGCGGCAGAGTCGATCACAGGGGACGGCGGCGTCGATCACAGGGTTGCGGCTTGGCACGTACGCCGAGGAAGGGGGTTTTATACTGCTACAGTAACTCAGGCGGGTAGGGTTTTCCAATGGGTTTCGGTTCAGGTTTGGCTCAGATCCGACCCGACCCGACCCAATATGCTGGTTTGGTTGGGTTTGGGTTTGGCTAGGTTTGGTTCGGTTTATAGATACAATAGTTTTTAGGGCTTAAAACTCTACTCTGGAGTCCAATAAATTCACAGAAAAATACCCCATGTCCAGTTTTCCATTTTACACCATAAAATATTATTTCCATAATATTTTAACACCAATTAACATCATAGAAAAATCCTTCGATCTCAATCACCTTGGTTCTTTATCCAGAAAAATACCAAAACCCATTGGGGAAATTATATTTAAAATTATTCAGAAAAATAGGGTGTTTACAAGTGAGCTATCTGGCTGAAAACTGGGATTTGACATGGTTCTCTATTGGAGATCCAGGGGCCTAAAAGGCACGTCGTCTTTTGAACGACGGAGGCCCGCCTGATAATACATAATATATAGTGGTCATCACCACCCGTATCTCCGGTAGAGAATCCGGGCGCATAGGAGAAAAGTACAAAGGAGCTCAAATACGGTACTTGTTGTTCTCCCCACCCCATGCTCTAAGCATGCCACATCCATGACACAATTTGGTTCATAGTCTATTCTTAGTACCCTAGCCCAATCCTGCAACCAAACAAGGACAAGGATGGGACCACCGTACTACAATAGGCTATGTCCATAGACCTCTAATAACTGCTAAGTCTACTAGCATGAAAAATTTTTAACAGCAGTTATTTCTAACGCACGACCCATACGTACAGGAGGCCAGACCTGTCACGCAGTCCGTGATCTATATGAGACTTACACTCGTGTAACAACTGTGTCACGGCCAATGAACCTAATGATGCTACATGATAATGGGGTAGTCTCATAAACAAGGTCAATCCAAATACATAAATAAAAATATATCGCGACGACACCGTCACTGTATTTTATATAACAGTTAAAATATATGAGCTAAAGACAGAAAATAAAGATGCATGCAACATATGGAATATGAATAACAGTACAATGGCAAGGTATACTTACCTGCTCTGAAAAAGGATAAAGTCGCAACTCAAGACGTCGTCCGATCTACCCGTCACATAAATTAAACAAGTCAGGTTACAAAAGTGGGTGAATAGGTTCCTCCATTTTAATTAATTTTTAATTCTAAATAAATAGGCTAAAATAGTGTTTTAATCTTTTTATATTCTGATTTTATTGTTAAATCCTAATTTTGGTCCAAAGAAAGTCAACTTTACGGATTTGTGATCCGTGGCACACAAATCGAGGCGATCCGTTGACCAAAAAGTCAACCAACTCAAATCCTAGATTTGTGTGTGGAATCCTATAGATTCTAATGCTACATGAATGCTGGAATAGACAATTTCATAAAATCACAAGACGGTAAAGAGTTATGGCCACAAGGGCGTACATATGACAGTTTTCGGTGGTTTCCTATTTACGTCTATGTTGCACAAATTTTACAGTAGAGTAAAATTATATTTTAAATTATAGAAAAATATGTTTCTAGAAGTTCATCATGTTAGCTTTCCGAAACTTCAAACGGTTCATAATTCCGAGTTCGAGATCTTCAAAAATCTTGAAAATACGAAAACACGTCTGATTTCGGACAGCTGGCACTTTCGGAGTATTCTGGAAAAATAGTTTCTGAAATTACTGAAATAATTTATATATTCAGAAAACTAACCTTGATAAAAGAGAGGAGTTTGGGGATAAAAAATATGAAAGATGAGTTTATTCCATAAGTCTAATAGGTATTTATAATGGTGAAGATTGTTTAATTGAATAAGACTAGGATTGACTAATTTGGATATAATTAGGATCAGTTTAAATAATGATAGGATATGCATGAAGTTGTTTTTCTAGTAGGCTTAGGATTTGAATTACTTTAAAATAGAGTTTGAGTTCATCTCAATAATTTATAATCTTAAATAGAATTAAAGATAATATAAATAATTTATATATAATCTTATTAATATCTATTAACACTAAATTAGCATCTATCTAATATTAAGACTTTATATGTCCAAATAAATCCTCAATAATTCCAAAAATCTAATAATTACTTAAAATTCTAAATAAATTACAGTAAATATTTTAACTCCAAAATAAATGTTTGGTAGTAACAACATTCAAGTATGGTCTCATAGTAAATCATAGAAGTCCTAAAAATTTATGTTTCCTAAGTTTTAATTACCAAATATTCTAGAAAATCTCCAAAATCTAAAATAACCTAAAATAATTCTAAATAAATATTTATATAAGGAAATATATCAAGAAATTTATTTTCTAATTAACTAAGAGAATACTCTAAAGAAATTCAACATCTATAATAAATATAATAATATAAAATACACACAAAATACCTATTTTGGGTGAGGGGGTTTACAATCTACCCAACTTAAAAGAATTTCGTCCTCGAAATTAAAAATAAGACATGGTTTTATAAATCATTCACATTCGTACATAAGGCAAGTCAATCGCAATTTCTTTAATTTTTTTTAAATCTATTCAAATTCATCGCGATCACTTTAAAATTAAGATAATCACTGTTCAAATCAAAATTCAACTATTGTAATCTCTTCTCACTTTTCTAAATCATCAATATCCAAATTTAAATTGAATTCATATAACATCTTCAAGATTTAAATAATTCCATATCAAATTTTACATCACGATCTCCAACTATCATAATCTCCGCTAGAAAATAATTATAATCAAACATTATTCCTATTTTCAACTTATGAATTTCGTACTCTTCAAATATTAAATTTAATTCCATCCTTAACATTTCGAATAGGTGATCCAACAATCAAATTTTAACCCTTAATTCAAATCATCAAATTATAAAAAATTTAAATTTAATCCACCAATGTTCAAGTCTGAAATCCTATATTTATCCTCAAAATTCAAATTGATGATTTACCTTCAATATTCAAAATTTAAATCATGTGCTCAAAGTATAAATATTTGGTCCGCAATATCAAGATTTTATAATTCATTAAGTACTCATCATCTGACTCCTTCTTCTAAAAATTTTCATATTTAAAAATGGCTTAATCTCTCAATCTAATCCTACTTGATCACAATCTACAAGAATTTATCCTCAAATTAACAATGCGACTTCTACCCAACTTAGAATTTACCCATCTATCATATAAGGCTATACACCTTAAGAAATATATTTCTTAATTTATTTTCTCATGTCATTCAATCCTCAAAACTTTAACACCGATTATATCATATATGATAGGCCCTTAATCAATTATAAAAGGCAGTCACCTAATGAGTTGCCCCATGATTAGCAGCGGTTGTCCAAGGTTCAGCTCTTCACTATCACACTTGGGTGTCGGCAGCTGTGACTCATGGTTTAGCTCTTTACCAATACACCCGAGTACTAGCAGCTGTGACATCATGGGTTCCGCACAACACTAATAGACATATCGCCCCACTAGACCCTTGAGAGCCGTACCCTCAGGGCGATCCAAAAATCTCTTCCAGATCGAGCGATTCCCAGTGCCCCAGGAATCGTTCGAGAGATAAGACCTTGTGCACAAGTTGTCCGAGACCAAATACAATGACATGAACACACAATTCAAGCAAAACAATAATCACGCAAAACATATACGGTCTTAGCAGAACACATCTTATCAAACGAAGCACATCTTAACAAACGAAAAACATCTCTCATATATCTAATAGCATACCCCACTAGACCCTTGCGGGTCGTATCCTCATGGCGTACTATTAGTCACTGCATTTACATATTTCCACTTATAACAGTTCGATATAGCAAACAGACAAACGAAACATATAATGGCAAGCACGGTTGATTTCATATCTAACATGCAATATCTATCTCTTTCTTAGCATATTCAAAGGGACATATTCGAATGATTCATTTACTTATCTTCTTAGCATAGCAAAGGTTCGTTCGATAGTTGTGTCGGTGTTTCTAAGCATGCAACATTTCTTATACTCTTAGCATGGCAATGGTTCTATCTTATTTCTGACAAGCATTTCCAGTTCTCTAGTTAGGCAAGCAAACAGATTTGTTTCAATGACAAGCTATGTGAGTTCTCTTATTAACATGCTGAGTCGGTTCTATCATTCTTCTTATGAAACAATCTTCTTAAGCAAACAAGCATTCAAAAACTCAGATTCATTATTAAATCGTGTAAGAATCAGAGAATGCAGTTCTGCCTACTCACATGGATCAATCGGTCGAAAACTCTCCGAGAAGACTTCCGTTCGAGCAAGTAAGGCGATATCACTTGTATATAGTGCCTACGCGGAGCAGGGCACTACACTTTCCACTATCTCTGTAGCAGCCGTGACACATGCAGTTAAGCTCTCCACTAATAGCCATTATCTGACCGATGCGAATGCATGAAAACATTATTAAATAAACTTTAGGATGCAGACGAGACGAACCATCAGACTATATTTCATTGTTGCGGGGCAAGCCGCCTTATCTTTGAACACATTCAGGCACACGATATAGTTCTCTCGGAGCATAGGAGATAGTGGAATATGTTCATGCAAACACATACTTTAGACAAGCGTTTTAGGGTCTCTTAGTTAAGCAAACATGTTCGTTTCAAAGACAAGCTAGGTGAGTTCGTTTATTAACATGCAAGGCCGGTTCTATCATTCTCTTTAAACAAACAAGCATTCAAAATACTTAGATTCATTATTCAGGCGTGCAAGAATCAGAGAACGAAGTTCTGCCCACTCACCTTGATACATAATGCCGACGTAGAGCGGGGCATTACTTACGGCCAAGAGCGCATGCGGCCTGTTCCCATGCGGCCTGTCTCCATGCGGCATGTGCTCGTGCGGTCAAGACCTTGTGGCCTGGTCGACATGAGGCAAGGTGCTATGTGGAGAGTCTGGTGTAGAGGGGACAGGGCCTGTTTCGGCGTTTGGCGGCACTGTCTGCCTCCTGCAGTACAACATGTCAAGCGGCACGAGCGGCTGCTTTCGCCATTTGGTGGCGCTATCTGCCTCGTGCAGTACAGCATGACTTGCGACACTGACGGCTCTGACACCCAAATTTGGGGGATCTGGTCGGTCAGAACGTATGCGGCCTGGAGTTTCCTCCAGTCGTATAGGTGTTTTTTTTCTCTATATATATAGAGGACCTTTTTCCTTTGAGGAGAGAGAAAATAGATGGAAAAATCAAGAATACCACATCATATCTGGCCCAGAGTCTCCCTCTCACATGGTATTTTTTGAGTGTTCTCGATGGTGACATTGAGCGTTCCAGAAGTTTATTTGTGAACTTGCTGGTTCCTGGGGGCAGATCGTTTGTATGGCGAATCTTGCTTTAAGCATCGATAGTTTTGACCACCCTAGCAAGGAGCTTCTTTTCAATTTTTCCTTTGCTTCATTCTTTCTCATTGTAGCTTCTGCGAACGTAAAGAGAAGAACGTTTTACTTGTTGCTTGTTGTAATCATCATTTTCTTCGGGGCCAGTTTGTAACTTGTTCTTTGTTCATGCTTTGTTGGAATTGAGAAATATCAGATGAGGAACTCTTGTGTGAATCTTTGATCTCGACGACAACTTGGGTTCCAGTAGAGAGCGGACGTTCGGTCTCACTAGCAGCTCTACTATGGCCCGCGTTCTACCATCTTTGATCCATCTCGAGACTAACATTTACTACACAAGAGTTTATATTTTATAAGAATTTATAATACAAGAAAAGCAGTTAGATTTAAACTTATATAGTTAATAAAGAATAGTCACAATTGACATTTTATTCAATAAATACATTTTTAAGAGTAAATTTTAACTTTATGACAACAAGTGAGTATATTGTTGAAGTATACCCCAAATCCAACTTTGTTTGGATGGTTGGTGTACTAACCATGTAATAAATAAGTAATTCATATAATAAATAAGTAATTCATAAATTATGACAAGTTATCGTATCATATTAATAGTTGTTATCATATAATAGAGGAGCATTGGGATTGGAGATAATCTATTTTTCCTCTTGGTTGTATATTAGAAATCTAGGATTACTTACATGTTACATCCATGATTAATGGTGCATGTTCCCGTTGCTAGAGATTACCATTGGCTTTAAATTTGTTAATAATAGTAATAAAACACTAGATCATATTCATTAGAAATTAAATAATATTATTTTCTCATTTATCTTATTGAACATCTATTAGCCCTCTATGGCAAGTCTTTATGGAAAAAGCATTATCAGCTCCTATCAAAAATTTATCCAATTAAAAGCCATAACCAAGGCTACTAATTTGTACACATTTAAAAATAGTAAAACAAATAAATCATAAGTCTCATTTTAATATATAGTTCAGAACATCAAATCTAAATAAAATGTAGAGATATGGATAATTACTTTTCCATTATGAATCCATTTTGTCACCTACCAAAATTAGGGTGTATGTTCACGCATCTACTGAAGTGTTGCCACGTGTCAATTAGAGGTCAAAACTACTTTGGATGTTTACAAAACCACTTCCAAAGTGGTTTTAGGTTGCATAAAAAAGCCACGTGGTAACATTTGAGTGAAAGAGTGAAAATATACCCTAGTTTTGGTAGTAAGTTATTTGAGTGGAAGAGTGAACATTTGAACAAAAATGGACTTTCCATTATATCGCACAAATATAGTAAGTTATTTTTAGAAAACTAGTATTTAAATTTAGAATATGGATACTCCTATCAAACAAAAAAGAAAGAAGAGAACATATCAACTTAAAAATTCAATAAACATATTATGTAAAAGTTGTAAAACAAATCAAGGAGAAGAAATACTAATTTTATTAATGGATGATGTAAAAAATCTTACAACTATGAATATATATAGTGGGAGAACAGATCCATGTTCGTATAGGAGTAGGAGAAGAAATATGTATCCATATAGGAGAAGAATCTAATACTAAATCTAATTAATATATAATCCTAACTATAATTAATCTTAACACCCCCCTTCAAACTCATGGTGGGTCAAACAACATAAGTTTGCCTAATAAAAACTGAAATCGCGAAAATGAACTGACTAACAATACTAACTGTATGAGAAATACCTGGCCTGGTCAAACAGAGATACACAAGTTGACCCACTAGCCGCCTGTAGTGAGTCCTAGGATTGAAAAACTCTAGGCTCTGATATCATGAAACAAATCAAGGAGAAGAAATAATAATTTTATTACTGGATGATGTAAAAAGTCTTACAACTATGAATATATAGTGGGAGAACGGATCTATGTCCGTATAGGAGTAGGAGAAGAAATATGTATTCATATAGGAGAAGAGTCTAATCATAAATCTAATTAATATCTAATTCTAACTATAATTAATCTTAACAAGTTAAATATTATCGTCCAATTAACTTTTTAAAAAAATCTTCCATCTTCCATTAATGGTAACTATAACATTAAGTCCATATTACAGAAAGGAAGAAAAATGATGTATTTGATAGTCTTAGGTCGCAAATAGTCCTATTATACACATGAAACATAGTCATATAGTAATCTAATATTTCTATGCAACTATATTCTCAACCATATATAGATCCTCTTTAAACTTCTAAAAATGTTCATCTTATTTGTGAAATTGTGAAAGAACGATTCATCATCCATGACTAAACATCTAACATTAGAATTTTTTTCCAATGCAAACTCCAACATACAAAAGTTATATTGAATATGAGATCAGCAATAATACTTTTTACCCAAAAATTATTTAGATGTCATCTAACAAACATATGGAATATTCAACATTTGGAATGTTTTTAAACACTTAAAACTATGCCTTTAAACATATGGAATAATCAACATAAAAACTAATCGGTTAATATGACAAAGAGGATGAAATATACCTCAAATTAGTTTCTTTTCCAAATAGTTGGCAAGATCTGCACACTCTTTTAGTATCAAAGAATTTTTTGTAAGTTGAAAATTTCTTCAATTGAATGGAGATAGTTTTGGTTTCATAAAAGAACTGGAAATCCTGCTAAAAGAGGATAGAGGGAATAACTTGTGGAGAGGATAGGTTGGATTCCTTCTAACAGTGGATTTATCAATATATGAGGTAGTAATAGAACTAGAATTTTTAGGTAATTTCCTTGAATAGAATATTTTTCTGATAATACCAGAAGAAAAGATTCAGTAGATAATACCACACATAAATGCGTGTAATCGTCTGCTTTTGTTGTTTCGCTCCACATGTTATATATGATTCATCTGTTGTTTTGAATTTTTGTGCTATATAAGACATATACATAGTTGTTGGTCCCCATGCTAAGTTGTTGTATTTAGTAATGCTTAATCATATAGGTAATGTTAGCCCAATATATTAATTATGTTTTTTATTGTGCTTAATTGATCAAGTTTAGTATTATGATATCATTAATGATCATACAATCATTATAGTTTCTATACTTATACTAAACAGTCCTAATATCCACTCATGATATCATACTATCTACTATGTGTATTGCTTTGTTTGTCTAACATTTATTTACAGAAAAATAATAAGCCAGATCAATCATGGACATATACAATAAAGAAATCATGGTTGGCCAATGACACTGCTTACTTATAAGATTTTTTTGAACCACCTAAGACATCTCTAGGACCACGTACTTGGGGGTTCCCGTGCCTGATCAGCGGACGAGGGTCGAGAGGGCAATACCCCCATCCCCCGAAAGGTATACATATTTTCAAATCTACTAAGCATTGGACAACTATCATCAAGAACAAAAACTATCAATCAAACAAAGGAAGAAGCCAACCTATCTGTTTTGAGTCCTTAGGTTTATTTATAACTCAATAAAGAAAGACAAATGATAGCTAAAATAAAAAATCAGCCAAAAACCCAAAGTTTGAATATGGGGTATCAAATCGATATACCGACAGTATACTGATGGTATACTACTTATTGTCACAACAAGTTTTGCTTGACAAAAATGGCATACCAGCGACGTATTGTAGTATACCGGCGGTACACCGCAATATACCACAGTATACCGACGATATATCGGTTAGCTTGATTCAGCAAATTAAATGCAATCCAACGACTATAAAACTAGTCATTTGTTGCCATTGCTATGCAGAGCAGTATATCGCCCGTACAACAAAGTTTGGGTTGTTTTCATTTGCTATTTAAACCCAAGTGCATTCATTTATTTCAAACTTCTTCTACTTCTTGGAGCCTTAATTTTCTATCTTTTAGAAGACAAATATCTCCACATAAAAGAGCTATCACTTACCAAATGATATTGAGATAGTGTTATAGAGTTCCAAGTGTAATCTTCAAATTGTTATATGAAGATAAAAAGTCAGTCCTGCAAGTTATTGAAGTCTACAAGATTTCATATCAAATCTTGTGTAGAAGTCGACAAGCCTTCGGATCAAAGCTCATTTTCTCGCTATAGTTCTTTTGCACCCCTACCTGAGAATACCCTTTTGCCACAAGATAAGCTTTCAGATGATCAAGACTGTCATCCGGTTTACCTTGATTGTGAATACCCATTTGCAACCTACCGCCTTCTTCCCAGTTGGCAAATCCACCAAGTCCCATGTATGGTTCTCCCAAAGCACTCTTATCTCCTCTTTTATTATGATGCGCTAACCAGAATTTTTGAGTCATTCCTCTGCATAACTGGGGATCTGAAGCCCATAAATAGTAGCCACTAAGGACTAAGTGTAACTCGCGAGCTCTTTGTAGTTGTTAACATACAAATGATGACCATAGCATGTACGACGGGGGCGAGCTAGTATATCATACGGTGGTGAATCAGTGAAGCTGGAGGAGGATTCTGATGACGACGTCGACTCTATGTTTGTGGACACCATTGGTGATGCTTGTTCTAACAGAGCTGGTATTTGGGGGCCGAAGGATGATGAGACTTGTGATGCCGGTTCTAACCGAGCCGGTGTTTACGGACCATTAGATGGTAAGACTGGCTCGGTAGGGGAGGGTACCCTTACGGGAGGCTATTGTGTTTGAATTAGATACAAGATAAAGTTTCTCATATGGGTAAAATTTTGGAGCAAAATCGTTCATTAGAGGAGGTGGGCGAAACTTGGTTTCGATAAAGGTAACATCCTGAGACATATTGTACCTCCTCAAAGTTGGGAGACAATAAAGATACCCTTTTGATCCTAAGGATACCCAAGAAAAATATACTTGAGTGCCTTTGGATCTAATTTATACAGGATAGGTTGAGTGTCCGGAACGTAATACAAGCATCCTAAAATTTTGAGAGGTAAAGAAAAGAGCATTCGATTGGGATTTAACTGAGAAAAATGAGTGGCTCTATTGAATACACGAGACGTCATACGATTAATCATATAACAAGCCGTCAGTATAGTATCTGACCAAAATTTTGTGGGTATACTGGCTTGAAACATAAGTGCTCGAGTTGTTTCCAACAGATAACGATTCTTACGTTCTGCCATACCATTTTGTTGTGGTGTATATGGATATAAAGTTTGGTGAATAATTCCATGTTTAGAAAGATGGGAAGAGAACGTTAGAAACATATACTCATGACCATTGTCGCTCCAAATACCATTGAAACCCCAAATTGGGTTTTTATTTTTGCAAAGAAGTACACCAGATATCAAATAATTCGGAATGGTTCTTTATTAAGTAGACATAGGTGAATCGTGAGTAATTATCGACAAAGAAAATAAAATATTTGAATCTCATCACTAATTCAACATGACATTTAACCTATATAACAGAGTAGACTAATTCAAACGAAGCAGAAACAAATTTATCCAAATTCACAAGATAAGATACACGATAATGTTTAGCTATACTACACGACTCACAATTAAGAGAAACTCGAAGATCTAGCGATGGCCATAATTTCTGGATAACTTGGATAGACGGATTACCAAGCCGACAATACAACTCAAAGGGATCGCGACACACGTCACACACTAGCATAACAGATGAATTCAACTCAACCATGTATAAGCCTCAAGCCACATGCCCTACCAATAGTCTTTTTCGTCTTCAGGTTCTGAAAAACACAACTATTAGGAAAAAAATATTATCGAGCAGTGTAAGTCTCGAGTTATTTGACTAATAGGTAATAAACTGAATGGGTTGCCAGGTGTATGTAAAACTGAAGTGAGTGTCAGGGTGGGAGAAAGACGAGCACTTTCAGAGAACTGTCATTCGCAACAGTAATATCTTTTACACAACCTACAGATTCATAATTATGCAACATACCGGCATCACATATCATGTGATCAGACACGCCTAAGACGATCACTCAGTATTTTGGTCTTACCATACCTGTCGCTGAGTATCCGATAGTTGATATAGATGTAGAGGCTCCTCCACATTGTTGAGCTAAAAATTTACGAGGGAATCACGGGGGCTTACCCCGTGAGACCATAAAGTTAATTCGGCATAGGTCGCTACAGTCATCTACAAGGAGTGCTCTTCAACATCATGAGCATTCGATACAACATTTATGGCAGGAGCTTTGACACACTGCCACTGAAAATATTCTTGTTGTCCTACAGGTAAAGCATGTTCGCCGTCGTCCTCCATTACGTCCGCCATTGCCTCGACCACCATTACGGCCAGCATTCCGACCACCGTGTCTATCACCGCGACCCCCACGGAATCTATTACGAACAGTACCCAAGGTAGATCGATTAGCATATACATCAGTAGTATCAGGCTCAACTACTTTTGTTGTCCGTATGACATGAAAGTAGGCTTCCATTAGAGATAGAACCTCGACCCCAACAATAATTTGAGACCGTGTAAAATCTGCATAAGGACGAAGTGATGCGAGGTACGTCATTACATAGAGCTGACAAAGTGATACGAGGTACGTCATTACATAGAGCTGCTGGCATTGAGTCCTTGCCTTATTAAGATTTATTGTCAATGGTAAGCCATGATCAACTTCATTAGTCATGGCCTTGATGTCACGCCCCAATTTTTGCTAAATCGATATCGTCCCCCGGGAGTGATGCCGTGCACGCGTAAGGCGCATGTGCACAAGGCCTAGGCATAATGATATAATCTAGAACAAATGCAATAGAGTATGCAAATAAGATATCACACATTAAGATATAAAAAAGTTCTCTTTATTGATAATGAACATCTGGTTACAAACTCTTGACCCAAAATTAATAAGAACGCCGCACGGGCTTACAACTTGGACGCAAAATGGGATAGCTGATCCATACATTGTGGTGCCCCGTTCCCCCTATTCGGGGAGCGCGGCTAAGATATACAAGACGGTATCGTTCGATCGGGATAGATTGAATCAAGAACTCATCCTCGTTATGGGTTTGTCTCTTTGGAATCGATTCCCATATTCAGTGGACCGTGCCCCCGGGATCGACTTAGCGGCAGAGTCAGGAGGGACCTCTCCGCTGCATTCTTTTGTTGCCTAGTTTTCGCTGTCGCTTGTTGCTTTCGTGCCTTGAGTTGGTTTTCGAATTTGCTTGAGTTTTCTTGAACGGTTTCGATGGATTTTATTGCTTTCGTTCGTAGAACTGCACTTCAATTTTGATAATGAAAAAAGAGGAAGAAGTATTGATCAGCTGTTTGTGGCAATGCAGGTGATCCAGCAGTAGGCGCCTCTCGAACGGACTCCTAAAGCACTTCTTTCCTTCTTCCTTCCAACTAATAAAGTGAGTGGCTACCAACCCGATTAGCTAGCCCTTCTTGCTAGTCTTCACATCTAAATCTTGTATTCGTGCTTGCCCCGATTAAACGATACCAAGTAATAACTAAAAGACTTCAAGATAATAAAGGGAAAGGACTTGGGTAAAGTTATGCTTGTTAAATAAAACTTGTGAACGGTTACTTACTTACATGCTTGCTCGTTTGGAATGTTCATCATATGCATAAATATAAGTTAGAATGTATATTTCTTCTTAAAATTGTGCTATGTATAGAACTCATCTTCAATGCAATAACTCAACAGGAAGACTATGCAAAAGTAGATCTTGCCCTGTTATTGCCCTGTGCCTGATATTGCCCTGTATTGCCTCAAATGCTAACTTAGTATACTGCGTTGATCACGAACAACTTGTGCACAAGGTCTTAGTTCCTGAGGACGGTCGCTGGAGCACTGGCACCGATCTGATCCGAACGAAACTCACGATAGTCGCCTGCTTCGAATAGAGTGGCTTGTGGCGCCTCCTGTCCTCTGCGCCGCACGCCATTCCGTCCCGAGACTAGCCCGTCTATTATGGCAACGTGCCAGTGATCCCCTCATATATTTAAACCTATTGCTACTAACTTGTGTCTTCTTGGCAAGGAAAGCAAGGTAACTATTATGCAGGTGGTTCAAACGGGCAGGTAAATGTCACCGAACGGTGGCAGGTTATTTCAATGATTCTATATCTATTTCTTGCTGTAAAATAAACTAAGGCAAGATAGAAACCCACAATAAATATGCATGCTTCATTAAAACAACGTGTTGATTGGTATAGTTGGGTTAGCTTGCCTTCACCAGTACGTTTCGATGTACTGACCCTCGTTGAAACAGGTTCCCCGTGCTAGGAGAACCAAGCGAGGAACATGAGACAAACCCCCAATCCAGTCCAGCTGTAGTCACGCCTTGACCGTGCCACCTTGTGAAGCATTTTGAAGAAGAAGCATTTTGAAGATAGAAGCTAGCAGCCAAGCAATCATGCAGCTTCGTGGCAAAGCCGTCGTTCCGACCGGAGGTCTTATATTTTGAGTTTTAGTAAAGGATGTAATGTACAGGACTGCTATCTCATTTTGTGTCAATATTTTTGTAAGCCCATAGAGGCAATCCTTATAACTCAGTTCAAGGAGTTTGTAATAGATGTTCATATTATCAATAAAAGAGAACTTTTCCATGCTTCAAATCTGTGTTCATTTAATCTGCGTACTCTGAATATGTGCTCGCTATGCGAAAATAAAATACTTAGCCCTGTGCGGTGCGCAACCTAGGCCCGCACGACGGTCATGCCCGGGGGACGACTATTGATTCTACGGAATCGGGACGTGACATACATTACATCCTTACTAATATTTCAAAATGCGTAAACCACCTTGGGTACGAGTTAGCACCATCGCCTAAGAGCATCAAAAGATATGTGCAGGCTCCTTTTGATTATGTACTTGAGCTTCAAAAGTCATAAAACACGAATGCGCCGGATCAATAGAGGGTTGGGGAAAGCATCAGCTCCTCGCCGCGTCGCCTCGGCTCGGGGAACCTGCTGCAACGAGGGTCAGTACTTTAAAAAGTACCGGTAAGGGCGAGCTAACCCAACATACCAAAAACGACATCGTATTCATGTGAACATGCAAAATTATTATTATATGATCTTTCTATCTTGCCCTAGTTTAATTCTTTATATATGATAGAAGGGACTTTACCTGAACCGTTTGAACCACCTGTACAAAACTTACCATGACCTTCCCTGCCATGAAGACATAGTTAGTCTGCACAGTTTAGATATACATAACGCATAACTTGGTCGGATAAGAGATGGGTCAACTGCCATTGCACTTCAGGTAGCTAGCCCTTGGACAACGCATAGACCCATCCAATGCTAGGACTATACTAGCAAATTGTTCTACCCGGGTTGAAGCAGTCCCAGTGCCCCGACGACCGTTCATAGAGCGACATCTCTTGTGTACAAATTATCCAAGATCATGCCTCGTCTACAAACTAAGTTATCAATTGAAGTACTTCAAAGCAATATAAGTAAATGAACTTCATGCATTTTCCATAGTCTAGGCTACCTTGCTCAACGATCACATTTCCAATTTGGACTATCCATTGAACAATTATATATAAATGAGTTCTAACTACAACTGAACACAAAATAGCTACATGTATAACGGACAAACATGCAACAATGTGACCGTGTGATGTTTTATATGACAAGCATTATAAGTGTTTCAAGTCTACTTCTTTTATCTTGACTCAATTTATTCTTTTGGTATTGTTGATCGGAATGCACAACCGAGTCAATTTATTAGGAATCAAGACTTGGAAGAAGGGCACTAATCGAAGTAAAGCCACTCACAAGTTGGTGAATCGAGAAAGAGAGAAAAGGAAGATCTTCAAGACTCCGCTTGCGCGTCACCTATACGATCACCTGCACGCACCAACAGATGATCAATATCTCTCGCTTTGATCTCCAAGGGTTCGATACGAAATACAAAATCCAAAGAACGAATACAATGAAATCCATCAAAATCGTTCAAGAAAAATGCAAGTCACAAAACCAACAAGAAAGCAACCAAGCAGCATTCAAAAATGAGCAAAGAAACCAGCACAACGGAAATGCCCCTCTCGACTCTGCAATCGAGTCCTTCCTTGAGGCACAATCCATTGAATGTGGGATCTGATTCTGAAGAAACCAATTCATAACGAGGAAAGGATCTTGCTTCAATCTGTTTTGATCGAATGATACCAAGTATTTCTTAGCCGCGCTCCCTGAATAGGGGGAACGTGGCACTACATCTTAACCAACTAATAAAAAGTTTTGTCCTCAAAACTTAGGAATAAAACCTACCACTAAGGAATAATGAGGAAAAATTTTCCTTCATGTCTGATTCGAGTTCCCAGGTCGATTCCTCGATCGAGTGGTTCTGCCAAAGAATGCGCAAAATCGAGAATACACGATTCTGTAACTGCTTCTCTTTACGATCTAAGATCTGAACGGGTTCTTCGGTGTACGAAAAGTCTGACTGCAGATCCAGCTGACCGAAATCTACCACGTGGTTCGGGTAATGCACATACTTTCTAAGCTATGACACGTGAAAAATATCATGCACTTCTGACAGGGCTGGTGGCAATGCAATTTGATAGGCAGTTGAAGTGACTCGTTTGAGGACTTTGAACGAGCCAACGAATCTCGGACTTAAATTTCTTTTTACTCTGAATTGCATGACTCCTAGCATGGGCAAGACCTTTAAAAACACATGGTCACCTTCAAAGAACTCAAGGGGTCGACGACGAATGTCGGCATAGCTCTTCTGCCGGCTTTGTGCTACTTTTAGTCGCTCTCAGATCAACCGAGCCTTTTGGACTATTTGTTCAACTAGTTCTGGCCCAAGGATTTGACGCTCCCCAACTTCATCCCAGCAGATCGGTGACCTACACTTTCGCCCATACAGAGCCTTGTACGGAGCCATTTGGATGCTGGACTGATAACTGTTATATGCAAATTCGACCAACAGTAGGTGGACGTCCCAACTTGACTTCGAATTGATTGCGCAGAGATGCAACATATCTTCTAGTACCTGATTCACCCACTCTGTTTGGCCATCGGTTTGAGGATGGTAGGCTGAGCTAAACTTCAACTTGGTCCCCATCGCTGACTGAAGGCTTTTCCAAAAATGTGATAGGAATCGTCCATCTCGATCAGACACTATACAAACTGGTACTCCGTGCAGCCGAATTATCTCATCAAGGTAGGTCTGGGCAAGGCGATCGATACTCCAAGTAACTTTAATGGCAATGAAGTGCGCTGACTTGGTTAACCGGTCGAGAATCACCCAGATTGCATCATTCTCCCGTTGCGTCTTTGGCAAGCCAACAATGAAGTCCATGCTTATGTACTCCCACTTTCATTCCGGGATAGCAAGACTCTGCATTTCTCCGCCCAGTCTATGATGTTCTTCTTTTACCCTCTGACAGGTTATGCATTGCGACACGAAGAGTGCCACATCTTTCTTCATGTCGTGCAACCAAAAAATAGTGCGAAGGTCTCTATACATCTTCGTGCTCCCGGGATGGATCGTATAGGATGCATAGTAAGCTTCTGCAAGGATGTCTTGAGTTCTGTGTCGTTGGGGATGCATAGCCTTCCCTTAACTCGCAATACTATATTCTAATCTACTGCAAAGTCTTTCGCCTTCTTCGCTAGAATCTGCTCGCGCAATTTCCATAGGAATGGATCGTCCCTTTGAGTAGATATGGCCCTCTCTAATAGGTTAGGTATGAATCGCATTTGAGCAACTCGCACGCCGCGATATTGAATTCGGAGTTCAACGCCCATTTCCTCTTAAGTCCTTTTGTAACCTGCGATCAACGGACAGGGATCCTATAAACACTCGACTCAACGCATCCGCTACAACATTTTTCTTGCCAGGTGTATAGTCGATCGTCAGGTCATAGTCTTCAATTAATTCTAGCCAACGCCGCTATTGTAGGTTAAGGTCCTTTTGGGTGAATAAATACTTCAAGCTTTTGTGATCAGTGTAAATTCGGCAAGCCACTCCATAGAGGTAGTGTTGCCACAGTTTTAGCGCGAACACAATTGCCGCTAGTTCCAGGTCATGAGTAGGATAAATTTTCTCCTGCTTTTTCAGTTGTCTGGATGCGTAGGCTATCACCCTATCCTGCTGCATGAGTACATACCTCAAGCCCTGTCCTGACGTATCGCTGAATATTTGGAATCCTGAGGTCTCGTCTGGTAGTACAAGTAGTGAAGCAGAGGTGAGGCATTGCTTTAACTCCTTAAACGAGACTTCGCAGTCGGCGGACCACTCGAATACGACTCCCTTCTGTGTGAGGCAAGTCAGAGGTGATGTTAACTTGGAAAATAGGTGATGTTAACTTGAAAAACTCCCTTATGAAGCGCCTGTAGTAGCCCGCTAGCCCGAGGAAGCATCGAATCTCACCGACGGATGCAGGCCGCTTCCACTCGACGATGGCTTCAACTTTCTTTGGATCGACTAAAATACCTCCCGCAGAAATGATGTGCCCAAGGAAAGATACACTGCTCAGCCAGAATTCATACTTACTCAGTTTTGCGTATAGCTTATTGTCCCAAAGAGTATGTAGCACGGTCAGCAAGTGCTCTACATATTCCTCCCTATTCTTCGAGTACACCAAGATATTACCAATGAATACTACTACAAACTTGTCGAGATATGGCCGGAACACACAATTCATTAAGTCCATAAAGGCGGCAGGGACATTGGTTAATCCGAATCGCATTACCAAAAACTCATAGTGGTCGTAGAGAGTGCTAAAGGCTAATTTCTGCACGTCGTACGGCCTAATCTTGAGATGATGGTAACCTGAGCGAAGATCAATTTTCGATAATACCGTCGCACATTGTAGTTGATCAAAGAGATCATCGATCCTAGGAAGGGGGTACTTGTTTCGAACAGTGGCTTTATTCAATTTACGATAGTCGATGCAGAGCAGCATCGAGCCATCCTTTTTTATAAAAAATACAGGCTCACCCCATGGAGACACGCTTGGACGAATATACCCATGATCTAGCAATTCTTGTAACTAAACCTTTTAACTCTTTTAGTTCTGCCGGGACCATTTAATACAGAGCTTTGAAAGTTGGTCGAGTTTATGGAAATGTATCAATAGTGAACTCTATCCCTTTGTTGGGCGGCATGCTTGACAACTCATCGGGAAACACATCAGGGAATTTCGCTACAAGGGAAGTAGACTCAATATTTTCGCAATCTCTTTCTTGTCTCGAACGGATGCCAAGTACCCATCACAGCCGGAATGTATCATCCGTCGAGCAGACATTGCAGAGATCACCATGCAGGCACTCGGCGCTCTTGACGGTGGACTGCACGCATAACATAACTCGATCTCGCCAGGTAGACGAAACAAGACTTTCTTTTCTGCACAATTAATAGTAGCCGAGCAAGCACCGAGCCAATCCATCCCCATAATAATATCGTAGCTAAGACTATCACATCAAGTGATAATTTTCTTCCTCCGATGCAAATGTTACCTTTACGATAAACTTAGTAAGCCAGCAAATCCACGCCCAATGGAGTACGGACGCTAAGGTCTAGGCCTAGCGGTGTTATAGGAAATGTGTTCTCGGCAGCAAAATCAGCCGTAATAAAACTGTGTGGCACCAGAATCAAACAATACTCGAGCAGGTATATTATTGAAAAGAAATATACCTTGACACCGTCGTGTTTGATACAAACGCCTCTTTCCGAGTCAGAGCATAGACCCAGCCTTGAGCGTTCTGTGGTGCCGTCTTGTTTACTTGAGGTGCTTGTCCCTGATCTTGAGGTGTACGATTTTTTTGCCGTTGTTGGTTTGGTCCTCCCTCCTGACAGTTCACTTCCATATGCCCCTGGCGACCACATTTAAAGCATGCTCCATTGAATACTTGATAGTTTCGAGCGATGTGTCCGACACGATTACATCGGTTGCAGACGAGCTCACTACCTCTCCCTGGGTTTGCACCCTGATTACCGCCATTTTTGGGGCGCTTTGATACGTTGTTACCTCCTGTGTTGCTAGGGCGCTTGTGATTGAAATTTGGCACAGCGCCGGTACGAACTGGGGGGTATTGTGGCTCTAGGGAGAGGGCATGGTTTAGAGACTCATTGTACGGTACTGGGGGATGACGATGTGGGCATGAATAGAAGGTCGCAGTCCTATCTTAAACCTTTTGGCTCGACTTTTGGCGTCACAAAGATGAGACTTAGCAAAATTTGTAAGTCTGTTGAATTCTGCGGCGTACTGCCATACTGTCATATTTCCTTGTTGCAGATGTGTAAATTTGTCTTCCTTCTAGCGACGGATGACGGGAGGGAGGTACTCTTCTTCGAAGGCTTTTCGGAACACGAACCAAAAGATAGTTTTCTTGTCATCTTCACTCAATATAGCTTGTTTGTGCACATCCCACCAATTATGTGCATTTAAATGGAGCTGAAGCTGAGCACAAGCAACTCTCTTTGTTTCATCAATGTGAAGCACTTTGAAGTGGTCCTCTAACTCATCCAGCCAATCCAACACCACAGAGGGGTCCTCGATCCCTTTAAAGGTATCATGACATCTTCTTAAACTCTGATATTTGCAGGATGGGACCCTTTTCATCTGAGGGTGGAGGTTCCTGAGAGCCTTGCATGTAATACCCCATTCCGCTCAAGCGGACTGCAGATTCAAATGGCACAAGTGCAATATCCCGACCCGCTTTGCTCAGGCGAGAATACTCGTTTGAGGCAAAGGATATCCAGACTTGTCCCTACAGGAGTTCGGCTTAGGCTTTTAGAGTCTCGCTCGACGTATCGCTCAACCGAGGCAAATCATCTCTAAGGTGGGTGGCTACGGTGAACTTGTCTTTGCTTAGCCAGCACACTTAAAATATGGAATGCTACATGCTATTCGGTAGGTGAATCACCCCTGCATGCTAATAAGAATACAACGCACCTAGCTAAGGGAATAATCCTAACTTGTATTGCTTATGTTAGAACATGGAATTGAAATATTGCTTATACACAGACCCTCACATGCTACCCTAGATCTTGTAGCTCAGAAAGTCTCTTTACGGTTTTACTCATCGGCTTACCTTCGGGCCCGAGTTAATGTGAATGGTTATGTTTATACAAATGCATGCTTGTCTGCTTGTATATTGCCTCATTCGATGCTTGTCGCATAAACTATGCCTCAATTGTGTAATACTGTGCATGTCATGCATTCATCTATTTCTCCTCGGAAGACTATCTAATAGTCATTCCGTGCAAGAATGAAACTGCAAGTATCCGGGACCGTTAGGTCACCAAGGCAATCCTCGAACCAGGGGAATGCATCAAGGCAAGTTGTTCACCGAACGAGAATCATATCAAGCAATTCAGGAAATACAGCTCGTGGAGCAATTCTCGTTCAAAGCAAGAATCATGATTCAAGTATCTCGTGTACTCGTGTTCTTGTGTATCTCGTGAAATTGGAAGACCAATAATTGTATGTCGTGGACATCTCAGAAATGAGGTATAGTTCCACGGACGGTCACCAGGGCACTTGGGCCAATCTGATCCGTATAGAACTTCGTATGTGGTCCATTCGTGTACGGGCAAGATATTTTGTAGTGCCTCTTGTGCTTTCGTTATATTCCATTCTCGTCTTGGACTGGGTCCTTTATGGCTATGCCAGTGATACATGTCATATAGATAAGTCATCCTCGCTTAGCGGCTATCTGCGTGCGAGTTATTGTATCGCATCAAAAGAACAACTGAATACCTGAACGATCATGATATAATAACACTCGTGCTTGCATATGTTATTGTCTTGGTTCTCATTATGAATTCTCGTGCTTAAATTAACTTGGTTTGCCTTGGACAGGGAAGGACAAATGGTAAGTTGGTAAGTCTCGTCGTGTTTTCTCTTATGTCGTACGGCGTACTGCCACACGAATTAGGCTATTCAATCTTTGCCACGAAACTGATCCTAAGGCAACTAGAAAGACAACATAATAGTTGGTGCACGAAATCTATATTATGTGTTTGGATTTGTCGAACGAGCGAGTAGCCTCCCCACCAGTGCATTTGTGTACTGATAATCTACCAGATTGTTTGCAGGGTGTGGGAGAACCTCGTTCGGTACAAATGCCTCCTTCGTGCGTGCTAAAGCGTAGAGTTCACTCTGGAGCCTTGGAGCGCTTCGTCCGGAACTGAAGCACATATACAAGACATAATATTGAAATATCGCCTGTACAATTATTCCACAATTGTAGCCACTTGGTATGCTTTTACTGTTTTAGAAAGAGAGATCTGAGCGAATTGTAATCTCGGCCAAGCGTCGCCTGTAACACTTGTTTATATCAAAAAAAGAGTTTTACTTCAAATTGTGTTATTCAATGCTTCCGCTATTGTCGACTCAGTGAACTTGTTATCGATCGCCTATGTATTTATAATTCTGCTGCACTCGAACAATTTGTGCGACTCTATAGCTTAGAACTCTTACCGCCAGCAAACGAACAATGGCCTTGCACGGGCGTGGCTCATGCTCATGCGGCATCACGCCCAGATGGGTCAAGCGATCATCCTGTGGGAGCGCTGGCACGATGATTCTCGCCTAGCGGGGACGACCGATTAGCCTGCAGGAGATCGGGGCATGACATTGCAGTCAAACAATCTCGGCTACAACTGGCACTGTCGCGATGACCGTTGATGTAGAATGGTTATTGGCGACAAGCGTCGTCACAATCATTTACAGGCAATCCATCTGCTTCTGTTATGCCTCAGCCTGAGTCCTCTGCACCTAAAATTGAGTTTCAATCTGGGACTCGAATGGGATTTGACGTAATTCTGCCTGTCTCTGCTGCGTTTCTATGAAATGCATCATTCGCTCGAATGGATTAACAGAGGGCGCGACTGCTGGACTTCCCGAGCTGTCTGATGTACCGGAACTGCTCCCCTAGACCTACGCCACCACCTACGCTTGTGCATCCGGCTCTGAGGCTTCCTTTGAAGAAAAGTAGTTTGCATCAGTCTCAAAGTATATTATGGACTCACTGTATGGAACACATCTCATTTTGGCCAAATGAATTCAAGAGTTCAACTGGGAGGGATAGGGTCATTTTAAGAACTCTTCTGACATGAAGGTCCCCCGGGCGTGATGCTGTGCACGCGTAAGGCACGTGTGCACAAAGCCTAGGCATAATGATATACTTTAGAACAAATGCAACAGAGTACGCAAATAAGATATCACACCTTGAGATATAGAAAAGTTCTCTTTATTGATAATGAACATCTGGTTACAGACTCTTTTCCCAAAAGTAATAAGAACGCCGCACAGGCTTACAACTTGGACGCAAAATGAGATAGCTGATCCATACATTACATACTTACTAATATTTCAAAATGCGTAAACCACCTTGGGTACGAGTTAGCACCATCGCCAAGGAGCTTCAAAAGATATGTACGGGCTCCATGTGATTATGTACTTGAGCTCCAAAAGTCACAAAACATGAACGTGCCGGATCAGTGGAGGGTTGGGGGAAGCTTCAGCTCCTCGCCGCATCGCCTCGGCTTGAAAAACCTGCTGCAACGAGGGTCAGTACTTAGAAAAGTACCAGTGAGGGCGAGCTAACCCAATATACCAAAATCGACATCGTATTCATGTGAACATGCAACATTATTATTATGTGATCTTTTTATCTTGCCCTAGTTCAATTCTTTATATATGATAGAAGGGAATGATGTAACAAAATATGCCACCGTTCAGTGACTTTACCCGAACCGTCTGAACCACATGTACAAAACTTACCATGACATTCCCTGCCACAAAGACATAATTAGTCTGCATAGTTTAAATATACATAACGCATAGCTTGGTCGGACGAGAGATGGGTTAGCTGCCATTCTGCTTCGGGTAGCTAGCCCTTGGCGGACGCACGGACCAATCCAATGCTAGGACTACACTAGCAAATTGTTCTACCCGGGTCGAAGTGGTCTCAGTGCCCAGGCGATCGTTCGTAGAACGATATCTCTTGTGCTCAAGTTGTCCAAGACCATACCTCGTCTACAAACTAAGTTATCAATTGAAGCACTTCAAAGCAATATAAGTAAATAAACTTCATGCATTTTCCATAGTCTAGGCTACCTTGCACAACGATCACATTTCCAATTTGCACTATCCATTTAACAGTTAGATAAATAATTTCTAACTACAACTGAACACAAAATAGCTACATTTATAGCGGACAAGCACGCAACAATGTGGCCGTGTGATATTTTATATAACAAGCATTATAAGTGTTTCAAGTCTACTTCTTCTTTTATCTTGACTTAATTTATTCTTTTGGTATCGTTGATCGTAATGCACAAACGAGTCAATTTATTAGGAGTAAAGACTTGGAAGAAGGGAGCTAATCGAAGTAAAGCCACTCACAAGTTGGTAAATCGGGAAAGAAAGAAAAAGGAGATCTTCAAGACTTCGCTTACGCGTCTCCTACACGATCACCTGCACACACCAACAGATGATCAATATCTCCTGCTTTGATCTCCAAGGGTTCGATACGAAATATGAAATCCAAAGAACGAAGACAATAAACTCCATCGAAATTGTTCAAGAAAAACGCAAGTCACAAAACCAACAAGAAAACAACCAAGCAGCATTAAAAAACGTGCAAAGAAACCACCGCAACGGAAAGCCCCCTCTCGATTCTGTCGTCAAGTCCTTCCTTGAGGCATGATCCGTTGAATGTGGAACTTGATTCTGAAGAAACCAATCCATAACGAGGAAAGGATTTTGATTCAATCTGTCCTGATCGAACGATACCAAATATTTCTTAGTCGCGCTCCCCGAATAGGGGGAACAAGACACTACACTTGAAGGCTCGAAAGTAATCCTGGTGTGACTTGTCTCCTTGATCAGCTCGGTAGACGCCAACAACAGAGTCACAGATGCGAGACAAATCGCTTTTGCCATCAAACAAAGCTATTATGACCTCCCATAACTCCTTCACTTTATCCGTATTTTAAACCATATCCTCGACGGATGGTTCCATTGAATTCATTAACTGTATAAACAGTATGCTATCATCAGTCTCCTACTGCTTATATGTGTCATCATTCTCCTTTGGAGGGTTGTCTATGAGATGTGTTGACACAAGCCATGACAGAGATTAACGCAAACCAAGTTTGCACTCTGTTAGATCCTGATATGGATATCAGGTTAGGAATAAAGATTCATACAAATAATCAAGTTTGCTCTCTGTTAACTCCTGATGTCCTTGTCGAGGTTCAGAAGTTCACGCAAACGAACATAGTTTGCCTTCTGAATATCCCAACTCTGATGTTTTTTTACATGATAGTGGCTAGGGTTTGGAGTGCAAGAGTGTTGGGGAGGGAAAATAGGCTAGGGTTAGGATTTGACATCTAGAAGAAGGGAGGGGGAAGGGGGAACCTGGTATCGACGACGGTGTGTCGGCCCCGGGGGGGGACTGCCGTCGGGGGTGAGGGAGGGATCTAACGTCGGGGTATGGTTCTGGAGTGGGGGGGATCTGGCATCGGAAGGCAGGGGCAGGAGGGGTATTGTCGTTGGTAAGGGGGATCCTGTATCTGCGACGGGGGATGGGGGATATATATATATATATATATATATATATATATATATATATATATATATATATATATATATATATATATATATATATATATATATAATCTCTCATATCAATAAGAATTATTATATTATTCCATCTAACATTGTATCAGAGGCATACTATTTTCTCTTTCTCAAACCCTTCCCCCCCATCCCCTGCCGCAGACACAGGATATATATATATATATATATATATATATATATATATATATATATATATATATATATATATATGAGAGGACTAGCCTTCCCATTTTTCTCTACTCGATGTGTGACTCCAATAGTACTCTGCGGAATGCCGATGGATCTTTCAACTGCAGACAAAATCTTTCTTTTGGCTTCCTTCGAATTTGTATTTAAGGCTTCCAACCCCTTCATTCAAAGTCATCCACTTGAGCCTCAAATTTTTTTCAACTACCAAAAGCAAACCCCTTCACTCTACCAAGTTTATATTTGCCATCCACAAAAGCGTTAGCATTAAAGAGTAGATCTTCCAAGTGTTCTTGAAGATCAAAATCCTTACTTGTTAAAGTAGAAGTCGACGAGCCTTTGGATCAAAGCTCGTGGAAAAAGCTGGCGAGTCTTTGGATCAAATCTCGTGGTGTATTATTCTATTTAAAATAAGTGGATTAAAGCTGGAATGGATTTTTCGGAACTGGATTACCTTTGCGGAAGGATAACAACACATATCACGTGTTTAATTTCTTGTTCTCTTCTTCTAAATACGCATTACTATTGCTTAATTGTGTTGGTAACTTTTGTTACCCTGTCCATCCCCCTAGGGTTTCTACAGTGATTATAGGTGATTTACATATGATAGATGTGACAATTAAATAGACAAAAATGAGTGAATCGAAAGATTGGAATAATTGGTTATTTTTAAACCTAGAGTTACCTTTTGCATGTTTAAAGAGTGTTCACGCAAAAGAATAATTGTGACTTATTGGAGCTATGATAGAACTTTCGGGATATTTAAAAACTTGGATGATTTATAGGATAAATATTCTAAGAATGTGGTAATATGAAATCCTTCGATGACAAACTATTGGAGCTATGATAGAACTTTCACGCAAAAGAATAATTGTGACTTATTGGAGCTATAATAGAACTTTCGGGATATTTAAAAACTTGGATGATTTATAGGATAAATATTCTAAGAATGTGGTAATATGAAATCCTTCGATGACAAACTATTAAAGGTGTTGGAATCAGATGATAAACATTAGTATTGGATATATAAGGTGGTCTCGAGGATTTGTTATGTATTGTTAAGGAGATTCATTTCATTGAAGTTATAGGATAAGGTAGACGGTATAAGTGCATTGTTTGTTGTTTGTATGCTTGTTTGCTTGCTTCTATGATTTAATTTTAAGGACAATTTTTTTAAGAGGGATGCATTTTCTATCCAAAAATCATAATGAAACACACTAAATGCATACGAAACGGGTTGAGTGGGTATTTTCTTTTAGTGTATGGGGTACCGTGACGATATCCTTAAGCCTATAATTGTGAAAAGGTATCATATGCTAGAATTAGTAGTCTAAGACCCTATTTTGGTTTAGGATACATTTTTCGACTATCTTAGAATTTATTGGAATTTAGAAGAGTTGAGAATTTATAGATATTATTTACCTAAAGAAATTTTTTTCCAGCAACCTTCTAGGAATTACTATAGGAACCCTAGATACTGGAATAATCCAAAGCTTTATTTGGACTTAAATTAATAATTTATTTCTAGCAACCTTCTAGGAATTTATTTCCTACAATATTTTCTAAGATTTTTCTAAATTTATTAAGAATATTTATGAATTAAAATAGCTAAAAACCAATAAAAATGATTCTGGAATTAAATTAAACCAGAAAACTAATTTTACTAAAATATAAATCAATATTCGGTCGGATTGGACCCGTTAGTCCCAACTCGACTCGTCACCCGCACATTGTAGCTAGGGGGCTCACCAAACACTAATAGCAAGCGGGACTGCTGTACCAGCCAGCCTGCACCCATAATGCCACGGCTTTCTCCCAAATAATTGGATGCGAGTCATGAGTATGTCCAGTCTACGTCGTGACATCGACGGTAGTATGTTGTTTATACCTCAATATATATCCATAAATCTAGGCATGTATCATGATCACAAAGAATATTATTCTAACTCATTTAACAGATAAAAGCTATCAGTTGAAGATAATGAGATCAGGAGTAACAACCCATAATAATCTATATCTACTATATAATAGGAAAAGTTCAGCTTTACTGTGAAACTTTTTTTTAAAATATACCCTTTCATATGTTTACTAATTAAAATTGTTAATTAAAGTTAATAAAAGCATCTAGGTTATTAAGGAAAAGATCATTTTGTATTCCTAAATAGTATGCAGGTATAAAATAATATATATAATAATATTAGTATAAAATTAATATAATATTTATTTAAAATAAGTAAAGTAACTTATTTTTAGTCTTCCTAAGTAGTCTTAATAAATATTAGAATAATAATTACTTTCGCATGTGTATTTATCTAGTATATCATAAACCACTAACAAAAAATATCACCACATACGAAGTCTAAACCATCCAAGATGCATGCCATAAAGGAACAAACCCACTCAAATTAAATACTAGAAAAGAAATAAGAACTACGACTAAAAGTACTAAAGGATAATTAATACTAGCTCTCTCTAAAAATATCATACTAGTTTAAAGCTGATCGGTCGGGATATCAGCACCTCCCTTCTGAGGTACATAGTGAGTAGGTATCACCACATACGAAGTCTTCATCGTCTAAAGATGTCAACATTATCCAGTCAGAATTGAAGTAAAGTACAATTACAACTATAAAGTTACATAGTATAATTTAAATTCTATGATGATAAAAGTACATAATGAAACATTGAATAACAGATAGTGAAAGTACAATTACAATAATAAAGTTATAAAGTATAATTTAAATGCTATGATGATAAGGAGTACATAATGAAACAATGAATGACATATAGTGAAACTATACTGAACATGAACTATAAACCATGGTATGTGCTAAGTATAAGTAATAAGATCAAGAGAGACTGATAGCATATGAAAAGAATAATTGTAAATCAATAACAATACAAACAAGTACTAGTGTGATTGGAATACTACTTTCGTATATAGACGACTGCGGTAATCCGGACATTGATATGTGTAATATACACTAGAGTGTTACTTATTTTAGATTCAGGTTATTGTCTTTATTCGTGATCTAGTTTTTGGTTATTATTGTGTCTCATACATTAAGGGTTGGGTGGGAAAATATTTTAGTAGGCATGTGGTCAACCCAAACTATATATATCCGTATTCGAATGATAATCGTTGTAACTATGTCAAAAACAAGTATCAAAATCTATGATAAAGAACATATAAGATTTCATTTATAATGTAAAGATAAACAATAAGTGTAATTTACTTACCTATATTGTGTTTGGTGAAGCATCAATGTGTCGAACACGAATGTATCTGACACGGAGGAACAAAATAGCCAAACTCAACCAGAACTTGCAGAAGAGGAATCCGATCTCACGATCAAAGATATGATTAAAAAGGTTGGGCACCGCTCAACTCGTAGGGCTCACGGGCACGAAAAGTGAATTTTACTAGAAAGATCTCAAAATGAGAACCTGGATATATGGCGAACCTAAAATGATGATATAAACTCAAGGAAGCTCTTGGAAGTGAGATCCGACGGTTGGATTGCAAATAAGCCAGCCTGCGTCATATCGCGGGGCCCATAATATAGTTTTTCGATTGACGGTCTAAAAATGGGACGAATCTTACACCATAGGGGTAAAATAATGTTACGATTCAATAGCACACGCAAGTTTCATCAAGATACAACACACATATAAAAAGTAATTGAAAAATCTGTGAAATCTTCGATATGACAAAAGTTGACGGATACTGGCCAAAATCATTCGTCCCACGGACTCGTGATCAATCAATTCTCACACACGTCGAGAAGGTCGAAACGTATCTTTTGGTGCAACTAGTTCATAATGGAACGAACCAGATCAACAAAACAACCTTCGAATCGAAAGATTTTCGAATAAAATAGTTGAATCAATTAGCCATGTTCGCGCTTATGGTGCACTAATCAAATAATCAAGATAGACTGTAAAATTTGCATGAAGTAAGGGTTATAGCAATTTGAGAATGTAGAGGCCGATTTGGATTTAGTCACACTGTGAAGGAGTAATCGTGTGACGAAAACAGCTTCTCAAAACTGTCAAAAACAAAAAACAGAACTCAGTTTCAATTACTCTTGTTGGAAGCTCGAGATTGATCAATAAAACGAGGATAATTTTGCACAAAAATTAACATGGACCTCAAAGAGAAGTATACCAGAACAAGAACGTAAGAAACATATTTGGATTTGGTTCACCGTTGGATGAGAAATCGTTCGAGGAAGTCTACTTCTCGAAATTGTTAGGACAAAAAACTGTTTTGAGTAGCATAAACTATTTTGAGTAGCATACTTCATCCTGGAATTTGAATGAGCAAACGGTTGAATTAGGCTACAAAAATTTACAGAGTGAGAGATTATACCAGTAAGGCTACGACTTTGATCGGTGTTGTAATGGTGGAGATACAGATCTATAATATTGGGCCCTCGAATCGACTAAAATAGGAATACAAATTCAACTAGCCATATTGAAGATCCATTTTTTGATATATTAAACTATCTCGAAATGGAATAAAATTTGTTAAACTGTAAGAAATGGATCGATGATCAACGAGAGAGATATGGATCGTTGAAGAGGGCTTCCCGATCAACTTTAAATTGTCCACAAAATCATAAATTCATTTACACCAGTTCATGATCCAAATTGATTTATAAAATGATCGAGGAATTGAGTGAAATTTGACAAAGATATACCAACTTTTGATTGGAAGAAGTGGATTAATGATCGGATTGTCGGATGAGTTTTAGCTCAAAAAAGTTGGCTATTTAATCATCCTTACATAATCCGATGCTCTATTTTCTGACCAATCGACAAGATTCAACCGGCAGCAATTGGTGACCAATTGAGAAAATTTGCTACAGGTTAGTGTGTGATTTAATTGTAATCTCTGTCGTTTTTTCTTTAGTGTGGTGAGGGGATTGAATCTATTAGGACAAAGGGTTCAACATTATTTTTTTGTCAATATTGTAATTTTATCTGCGTTATATAAATTGAGATTTGTTTAGGTGTCGTAGTCACCGTGTCACGCCCCAGTCCCAAAATACGTGGGACCAGGCACGTGACATTGGCCAGCTGGTATGACTCTGTAGGACTTTCCAATTTAATGGACCCGACGAAGTACACTTACGCTGTCCACGGTCAAGTGATCAAGCTAAAAATCTAATTCTAACATGCAACAACTAAACTAAATCTCAATCCATGGTAAATAATCTCAAGAAGGAACGATACGCATCATCAGTCTGCAACCCAATAACATATCCGTTCAAATAGGCCAAAAGAACAATATAGGCCTATAAACACTAGGCTATAAAAGCATAATCAAAAATGGAAAGTAGTACATGACTGTAATAGCTGAAAAATATAAAGATACTTGCAATGATATCCATACTCCACTAGATAAAGCATCATACAAACTGCATAAATAACCTGGAAGGAAACCAGGTCCTCAAAGGGACGTAAAAAGATACAAAAAGTACATGCCATAAAGTAAATACTATGTAAACTCGAGAGTGAGCTAACCAGCTAAGTGAAATGTACTTAAAGATAACCTTGGTACGTATGGGCAGGTAAAAGGTATAAAGCGTAGCATCAAGTCAGAGGCTAAGTACCTGGAATTAGCTGTACACTGGATGCCCGGAGTATATGCTGACTACATTGCCGATCATGATAACGCGCAGCTAGTAACCTCTGCCGGATGTATCGACGAGCAAATACGTCCATAATCGGGTAACACTGAGCCCATAACCGGGTAACACATAGCCCATAATCGGGTAACACTGAGGCTCACGACCCCTTAGTTTACTCTGAAACTACAGTAGCCAAATGTCTATTCCATACGCCTACTAATTATCTTCCCCGCCCAATGCCAATGTACAAGTCACGAATACGACATAGACATTACGTACTATAATGTAAGTCACTAAAGAAATATATAACTATGCTAAATACCGTCACACGTACTACTCACACCGATGGCCAGTCAAGTATGAAGCTCGCGTCCCTACATGAACTCACTCTGTGACGTGCAATGATATGTGTCAAGGCCTGGGGAGTCATAATAATAACTCCTCAACTTTAGGTGCGTCCACTAAATACTAGGTCAAACACAAGTCCTAACGTCAACGCCTTCGTTGACTGCACCCGAGTCATTCTCAGACATGCACAGTTATATAATATTAAAGAAATAAAATATGTGAACTATAAAACTGAATTTAAACAGTACAATAAGGCAAGGTATACTTGCCTGGAAGTCAGGCGAAGATTCGAACACAAACTCGCAATGGAAGTAACAGCGTAACAATGGAAACTGGAGCTGATATTCCCGTATGCTATAACAAATATCACCAACAGTCCCAAAATTAGTGAGATACTCAAAAAAGCATATATATACGTCCAATTTGGATACAGGGACAAAAATACAGTTTCTGGTCAACATGGGATCCGCAAATGGGCCCATCTTGCACCAAAAAATGTGCCAGAGACAACGTTCTCCAAATTCGTCAAACTTAGTATCTACGAGTCCAGAACGATAATACAAACTCAATGGAACATCCAAAACTGGATTTCGATGAGCCGATCATGAAATCGTCTGTCATGTGGAACCATGGGGCCCACAAAATGATGTTTCATCATCGTTCTCAAAATCAAACCAAACTTGGGTCATAGGACTAGCGTAATGCTGCGAATCCGATGGCGCAAGTTTTGTTACGAAATGACAGGCACACACAAAATTAGGATGAGTGTCAGAACAGGCTGATATGGTACTTTTCGACAGATAGGCGTTGATTCCGGTGTGCACGCACATCCAAATCAAGTTCCTTGAAGCCCACACGTCCATGTTAACGATACGCGCCTTTCGCGACGAGGTTGCCCGGATTGACGGGACCAACTCCGTATCGGAGAATCTCATTATTTTAAAAACTATTTTTTTTCATGAATTGGAACTCAAATAACTAACAATAGAATGCAAGCTAAATTATTCTACTTGAAGGCATTAAAAGAGGGTTAGGTTAAAATTATACCAGAGGTGATGGTTCAGGATTCGGTCAAGCGAGGAGGAAGATATCACAATGCGAGGGCAGGGTATTGGTGCCTGATTCTGGACTGTGGGATGCTCGGGGCTGTGTTCAGGTCGAGGCTCCGGCGGGAATCAATCGGTTGGGGGGGCAGCTCTGACCAAGGGAGGCTTGGCCAGGGGTGACGGTGGCTCGCCGGTGGTCGGGGCTCTCCGGGGGTCACCGGCGGCCTGCAACTGCGGCCTCAACAACAACCGTAGGCGCAGCGATAGCAGCAGTAGACGCAGCAACAACATCATTTGTTGTGGCGGTAGCACGCGGCGGCGCAGGGCCAGGACACGGCGGCTCACAGCGGATCGCTGGGACAAGACGCGGTGGCTCGCGGTGGCACAATAGTAGCAGCATTTGCAGTCGTAACAGCGACAACAGCGTTCGCAGCCGCAGCAGCAGTTTGGAGGAGGAGAAGGGGAGGGCGAGTCATGAGCTGGTGGTGGAGATGGTGGTTGGCGGTGGAGATGGTAGTAGAGATGGTGGTTGGCGGCAGAGATGGTGGTGGTGGTGATGATGACGGTGGCAGCGGTCATCGGAGGGAATGGCAGCGGTGGTCGTGTGTTAGAGGGAAGAGGGGAGCTCAGGACTGTGGTGGTGGTGATGAGGTTGATGGTGAGGTTGATGGTGGCTGTTGTGTGTAGATGGTGATCTATGGTGGTGAGGGTGATGTAGGAAGAAGGAGAAGAAGAAGAAGAAGAAGAAGAAGAAGAAGAAGAAGTAGAGTTTTAGGGTTTGGGTGAGGTTAAATGGAGGTGATGATGTGAATAAGAAAAATGGAGAGAGGGAGGAGGTGTTTATGTAGGAGAGAGAGAGGAGAAAATTTGTATTGAAATTAGGGCCGGCCATATGCATTCCTAGGGATGGAGGGAGGTTCTATATGAAGGATTGGAGGGCTAGGATGGGCTAGGTTTTGAATGGAGGGTGTAGATGATGTAGGGAGAAAAGTTAGTGTGTTGTACACTGAAAAGGGAGAAAACCTAGGTATAGGACCGGTTAACAAATGAGGGAGGAGTTTCTTCATGGCTTGGCTCCAATGGGAGGTGGACACCTAATTGTCTATTTGTACAAAAGCCCCTAACAATTGGAAAATTGTACAAACAATAAAATTTGGGATTGAATTAGGAAAAATACCATATTTGGTGTGATATAGTGGGTTAAAATGGTGTGTGGTGTTTAGTATGAACCTTGAGGGTGTGAGTGGGGGTTTGAGTTGATGTTGGGTCTAGTTTTGGGTTAGGTTGAGTCATTATACCAATTTAATTAAAATTAGTGTCAATAGTGTTCTTTAATTAATTGGAAATATATAGGGTTAAAATTGGGTGGGACACAAGTATCATGGATGTAGGAGACTCAGAATAGAATATTGTCATAAATTGGGTTGCACAAAATGGGTCGAGGTTGTGTCTCTAATTTCGATTGGAACGGACAATGATGCAAAGTTGGATTTATTTGGATTTTAAGAATAGACGTTTGTAACGAATATTGTGCGACTAAAATGAAGCACAAGATAGAATATTTATGAGTTACACAAAGGTCAGAATGGAAGGCTGACACGTCTAGAAAAAGTGTGTAAAATTTATTTGGAAGCAAATGCTAGTGTAGCGCTTCAAATATCGAATCAACGGTAAGGTGCGCAAAGTGATACGAATATTGTGTACATTAATCTAAAATACTATGTTCTAATTCTAAATGGCTCTAAACTAACCCTAGTCTCTCTATCTAAGCCAAGTAGACCTAAATTTGGTCGATGGGGTTTACAATCTACCCAACTTATAAGAATTTTATCCTCGAAATTAAAATAAACACATAATAAGCTATAAATTATCAAGCAATGCTACGAACATACCTAGGACTGGTGGAGCTGGCCTTTGCACTATCTGCTGGGCTCTATTGGCATATTGGGAACACTTCTGAGCCTGATGTTGGTTCGATCCGCACCTTAAATACTGTCCTAACCTTCTTCTGCAATCTTTCTGAACATGCCCCTTCTTTCTACAAAAGTGAAATGTTGGTAGCTCTCTCTACTGATACGGCACAACCCTCTGTTGTGTCTGCACTCCTGGATGACTGATCAGTCCTCCTACTCCTGGTTGTGCCTTAGCTGGTATAGCTACACTAGGATGCCTCGATCCTCTACCAATAGCCTCCTGGATCTTAGCCTCTGACAGAACCTCTTCGTAATAGATCATCGCCTGGGTGGTAGTGTACCTCTGTAGCTTGTAAGTCAGACCATGATAGAATCTCCTGGCCTTCTCCAGATCATTGGGTATTAAGGCAGCACCAAATCTACTAAGTCGACTAAACTCTGCGTCATACGCGTCTACGGCCGTGTTCCCTTGCTCCAGGTGCAGGAAATGGGCGTACAGTACATTCCTGACCGTACCCGAGAAATACTTTGCATTGAAGTACTCTAGAAATTGCTTCCATGTTTGCTTCTTGCTGATGCTGTGCTCTATAGAGTCCCACCAGTGATGGGTATTACCTTTCAGTTGGGCCCTCATTGCGGTCATCCAAAGGTCCGGAGGTAGCTGAGAAGCCTCCAGTAACATCTCCGTATTGGTGACCCAATCGGAGATCTTCTCTGCAGTCTCGCTGCCCGAAAAGGTATCCGGGCCCATCTGATGAAACCCTCAAATTGTACCAGCTGGCTGAACATGTACTGGTGCTGGGGAAGGTGGCCTCTCCAGAACTGCCATCAAACTCTATCTCATAGTCTCGGCCTGATGCCACTGCGCCTGCATCATGGCCTGGAAAAACTGGAATATCTGTGGTTGTCCCTCTGACTGCGGCATCTGAGGTGGAAAGGGTAGAGGTGGTGGCAATGGAACCTCTGGTTGTGCTGTAGGTGTCTCCTGAGACGTCGGCCCTACGGGCTGCGGCATTGGCATGGCCCTCGAAGTCTGACCCTCGAGGTGTTGTATCAGGACCGTCTGTAAAGTTTGGCCCTTGTGCTGCTGCGTCGAATCATCCTGAGAAGTATGGTGCCAATGTATCAACGAGGCCTGCGGTATCACCTGGACCTGTGGTGGTAGCTGCTCTCTAGGTGGTCCAAGGGATGTATCCTCCATCTGCGCGGTAGCGGATGTCACAATGGCACCGTATGCCTCACGTCTGCTACGCAAGTTCATCTCTCTGCAAGAGATAGAACTACATTAAAAGAGTACAGGAATAACAAACAGGATGCATATATTCAAATAATTAAATACGAAGGAGGTTCAAAGGCGGTAGTCAAGGTGGATGAGATCTAATAATTTCTATCCTATTGTAGGCTCGCTGGGTATGATACCATACCATAAGCGATAAACAGAGACCTGCATGGGCCACCAATAAAACCATGTCATGCCCCAGTCCTAAAATACGTTGGACTAGACACGTGGCATTGGCCAGCTGGTATGACTCCGTAGAGCTTTCTATCATGACCTGCACCCAAAATTTGGGTACGAGTGCGTGGGTATGTCCAGCCTACACCGCAGAATCAACGGTAGAATGCTGTCTAGGTCACAATACTATCTAATCAATCGCACACGAATATCCAACTCCATAAGGAGACACAGATTTTACAATATAATATAAAAATACTCAACCACATAACTAAAGCACGATAAGATATCGAAGAAAATAAACGAAATACAACACAAGTTTAAACAAAATAATCTAACTGCAAACAATAATATCCAGGTCTCAAAGTATGCCAGAAACAAATCCGGTACCAATAATCTGCTAAATAAAACTAACTGAAATACTAGTGATCCCGGCTAGACCTTCCAGAATCACACATGAGCTATAAGGTCCAAGGCTGCAGCTACTCTCCTTGTGGTCCATAATATGTCGGACACCAGTCCTCTAAGTCGCAGTCTGGAAAAATATATCTAGTCAGGATTGGAGCAAAATATAACCCGATAACAGTTCCAATTAATTGACAAGGACTATAAAAAAATAAATAGATGATACTATATACTGAGAGGAAATAATAAATAGGTGCAATGATAAAAAGTAAAGAGAACAGACAATATAGGCAATATGGTATAGACAGTGCATATATGAAATGAAGAGAAAGAACTACAATATCATATATAAGGTAATGTAGCATATGAAACTGAAATGAAGGACTGTAAGTATTCTAAGTGTTTGAAATAGTAGTTTCGATATGTGATCGGCTTGGGAACATGTACAATAGCTATGTGGCCTGGCTAATCATACGTGAGGCGTATGATTAACACTAATATTATTTTATACTTGTACGATAGGGTTATGATCACATCTCTCACTAGAAATTTTCCCGTCCCCAACTAGTACAGTGGATCCAACCATGAATCGTTACGATACACGATCAATGTCCAATATATCACGTATAATGTCTAATATCAATGTCGTGTACAATGTCAATACGATAACCAATGTAATATCTCATGACTGCAGATCCAATCTATATAATAGTCTGTGTAGCACAATGTCAAGAATTAGATGTAGCATTTATAAATACTTGAATTATAGAAACTATCAAATAACAGAAATTATCAGAGAATGTACTCGCCTGTGGTCCTTAGCTGGTATGAATCAGAGTCCAAGTCACAGTCCAAATAGCCTATGTATTACAATTTTACCATGTCAAAAGATAATTTATTTTAATTTATTTAATTCTGCAATAATTACTCTAATATCCTATTTTAATCTTATTATTCTGATTTTTAGGTTAATTCCTAAATTTTGTCCAAAGAAACTGAATTTTACCAATTTGAGACTCATGGCACGCAAATCGAGGCAATTTGTTGACCAAAAAAGTCAACTGATACAAACTCGACTTTCATGCATGGTTTCCTGTAGATTTCAAAGTCAAAAATATACTAAAATTTATGGCTCGTCCGAATTCAAATTCGTTTGGAAATTATTGTACATACCTAAAATCGTATTGTGCAACGGTGGTTGATTGTTAACCTAGAAGTTCTACAGAATTAACAGTATACAAATATTTCTTATTAAATCCTAGGAAAAACATATGTAAATTATCTTGACATTAACTTTCCGAAACTTCAAACGGTTAGTGATTCTGATTCCTGGTACTCCCGAAATCGTGAAAACACCGAGACGCGTCTATTTTTGGACATGTTGTGCTCTACGAATTTTTCAGAATTTAATATTCAGAATTTTGTGAAATAATTTATATATTCAGAAAACTAACCTTAATAAGGTTCTAACGCAAGAAACTAGGCCACGTTTGGAGTCCGGAGCTATGAGTAATGGCCTCTGGAAAATGAAGGAAACCCTAGATGACATCCCCTCAAATCTCTCTCTCTAAAATAATGGATAATTAAGGTTATTATATTATATTATATTATATTATATATATATATATATATATATATATATATATATATATATATAGATAGATAGATAGATGTTGGCTGACATGTGGCTTAATAAAAAGTTAAAGGTTGACACGTGTCAAATTTGATTGGATGATTTTGTTTATATTATTTGTTTTTTATTTGCCTTTATCAAAATATTATTTAAGTCGTTTTAAATTTAAATAACTAAAAATAAGCTTTAAAAATAATCATAAAAATCTGAAAAAATTACAGAAAATATATTTTGAACCTAAAAACGCTAGAAAAATATTTGGGACAATTTTATGTTCATAAGTTTCCTACTAGAATTAGGAGAAGCTCTAAAAATTAGTTTTACCTATTTAAATAAAAATAAAAATTACAAATATTCCAAAAATTCTGAAATAATTTTAGAAAATATATAATAATATTATAAACAATAAAAAAATTACGTGGGTCCATTCTATATTTCTAGGCTTGCACAATAAATTTTAGAAGTCCTAAAAAATTAGTCATTAGTCTAAATAACTCCCAATAAATACTTAAATACTCAGAAAATTCTCAAAAAATTCTAAAAAATATATTTGATTATTTAGAACCCAAAATAAAAGTTTAAAATATTTTTAATTATGTTTGACACTAAAATAAATTCTTGAAAGCCCTAAAAATTTTACTGTTACTAGTTTTTAATTAACCAAAAATTGTGAAAAAATTCCAATAGTCCCAAATTAACCTAATAACAACATTTAAGCAAGAATTTAGGATATGGAGGTTACACTTATCAATTTAATGGACCCGACGAAGTGTACTTACCTTGTCCACGGTCAAGTGATCAAGCTAAAAATCTAATTCTAACATGCAACAACTAAACTAAATCTTAATCCATGGTAAATAATCTCAAGAAGGAACGATACGCATCATCAGTCTGCAGCCCAATAATACATCCGTTCAAATAGGCCAAAAGAATAATATAGGCCTATAAACACTAGGCTATAAAAGCATAATAAAAAATGGAAAGTAGTACATGACTGTAATAGCTGAAAAATATAAAGATACTTGCAACGATATCCACACTCCACTAGATAAAGCATCATGCAAACTGCACAAATAACCTGGAAGGGAACCAGGTCCTTAAAGGGACGTAACAAGATACAAAAAGTATATGCCATAAAGTAAATACTATGTAAACTCGAGGGTGAGCTAACCAGCTAAGTGAAATGCACTTAAAGATAACCTTGGTACGTATGGGCAGGTAAAAGGTATAAAGCGTAGCGTCAAGCCAGAGGCTAAGTACTTGGAATTAGCTGTAAACTGGATGCCCGGAGTATATGCTGACTACATTACCGATCATGATAGTGCGCAGCTAGTAACCTCTGTCGGATGTATCGACGAGAAAATACGCCCATAATCGGGTAACACTGAGCCCATAACCGGGTAACACTGAGCCCATAACCGGGTAACACTGAGGCTCATGACCCCGTAGATTACTCTGAAACTACAATAGCCAAATGTCTGTCCCATACGCCTACTAATTGTCTTTCCCGCCTAATGCCAGTGTACAAGTCGCGAATACAACATGGACATCTCGTACTATAATGCAAGTCACTAAAGAAATATACAACTATGCTAAATACCGTCACACGTGCTGCTTACACTAATGGCAGTCAAGTATGAAGCTTGCGTCCCTACATGAACTCACTCTGTGATGTGCAATGATACATGTCAAGGCCTGGGGAGTCATAATGATAACTCCTCAACTTTAGGTGCGTCCACTAGATACTAGGTCAAACACAAGTCATAACGTCAACGCCTTCATTGACTGCACCCGAGTCATTCTCAGACGCGCACAGTTATATAATATTAAATAAATAAAACATGCGAACTATAATAACTGAATTTAAACAGTACAACAAGGTAATGTATACTTGCCTGGAAGCCAGGCGAAGGTTCAAACACAAACTCGCCATGGAAGTAGCAGCATAACAAAGGAAACTGGAGCTGATATCCCTGGATGCTATCACAAATATCACCAACAGTCCCGAAATGAGTGATATACACAGAAAAGTATATACATACGTCCAATTTGGACACAGGGGCAAAAATGCAGTTTCTGGTCAACACGGGATCCATAAGTGGGCCCGCCTTGCACCGAAAAATGTACCAGAGACAAGGTTCTTCAAATTTGTTAAACTTAGTGTCTACAAGTCCGGAACGATAATACGAACTCAACGGAACAACCAAAACTGGATTCCGATGAGCCGATCACAAAATTGCCCTTCATGTGGAACCGTGGTGTCACGACCCGCACCCGATATAGGGGTACGAGTGCGTGGGTACGTCCAGCCTACGCCGCAGCATCGGCGGTAGAACGTTGTCTAGGTCAGGTAACTATCTAATCAAACTCACATAAATACCCAAGTCCATAAGGAGACGTGGATATCATAAATTAATGCTAGAAATACTCAATCACATAAACTAAAGCACGATGAGATATCAAGGCAAGCAAAGAAATACAAGACAAGTCTAACGAAAAAATAGTCATACTTGCAATCAGTAACATCCAATCCCCAAGTGTCAGAAACAAGTCCACTAAGGTCACAGTCTGGAAAATATTTTCCAGTCAGGAAGGAGCAAAGTACAACTCTAAATAGCAGTTCTATATCAATGATATAAACTATGTAGCAGTTCTAGATGGAAATATACGAGATGCATGTATAGGTACGAGAAATGTACAATAAAAGAAATACTGGAAATACTGTAAGTAAATGCAGGAAAAGGAACAATATGTCAATGAGCAAGAATCCTATGACTAAGTGTGTGAGTACTAGCTTTAACATGTGCTCGGCTTGGGAACTTGATCAGGCTGGTTACATGTGATTAGCTATGATTCATGTAAGGTCAGGCTAACCGTTGGTTAGCTATGATGCATGTAGAGGTCAGGCTAATCACACGAAACAGCTATAAAGCATGTAAATGGTCAGGCTGCACCCGACGTGAGATGTGGGGTGAGCTATGATGCATGTAGAGTTGGGTATGATCACATATCTATACTAAAATACTTCCCACCCCCGACTGGTATAGTAGATCCAATCATGGTACGCTATGGCACGGGATTCCCTAAGGAGGTAGCAAGTCTCCCCAGAAATCAGTGTCTGTACATGCACAAGATAACAAGGAAACAAGTCTTGTACAAGCTACACCATGAAAAAGGAATAACATCTCATGACGAGATCCGTATACACCAATCCGTGTAACCATCGTGTCAAGAGCATGGACATTTACAATAAATACAATGAACATAGGAGATATCATAATTTAGAAACTAATCAGAGAATGTACTCGCCTTGGGTCCTTAGCTGGTAAATCCAATGTCCTGTCCCAGAGTGTCGCCTGGAGGAACCAACAATCCTAATGACATATCAAATATAATACTTGTATCAGATGCTACACTAACACAACACAAAAACATAACTTGGGGCTATTCCAGGTACGGTACGGGTCAACTGGGGTTATCTAGTAGATAGACATCTAACACACATATACCCATTATTAACTAACATTAACACCTACCATATTTACTTGCACCCAAAATACCTATACAATATATATACGTACCATTTAATTCATGTATAATATATATATATAGGTTGAACAATATATTTATATACCATATATACCAATTTAAAAATATACTAGGTATATATACAAATAAATATATATACATATACCAATTTTTACTAAATACGTATTAAATACGTATATATCAATTTATTAACCATATATATATATACTATTAGATACACATTATAAGAAAATACCAATATACATACATATATATATATAAATACAATTAATAAAAATTTACATACATATACGTATCTATAAGAATACATATACTAATTCCATAACTTACATAGAATTTAAAATCAAAAGAAGGAGGGAAAGGAGAGGCTCACCGGGGTTGGTGCACGGCCCACCAGAGGGAGAGCTGGCCGCGCTGGAGTGCCGCCGAGGGAGCTCAGGGGAGATCATACCAGTGTCCTGACACGTGGATACGAGGTTCCCGTGTCCGATTCAAGCTTCTGGCTCTCTCTCTCTCTCAGACAAATCACCATACAGTTGTAGTGAAGATTTGAAAAGAGAAGTTTAGAATTTTGAATTGATTTCTATTGATTTAGAACAAATCAGAATCAATGATTAAGAGGCAGACGACTCACCAGATCTAGTTGAGCTCGTCGGAGTAGTCGTGGAAGGGAAGTGTACTCGTCGAAGTAGGGAGATGACCGGAGTTCTCGATCGATCTCGAAGTGACGCCGATCACCGTTTGGAGAACAAACGACTGTGCGTCGAGGCCAGAGACTGCTGCTCGCCGCCTGGAAAGCTTAGATCGTCGACGGAGTTGCTCGGCGGAGGAGGAAGGATCACCGACGAAGGAAGAGGTCAACCACCGGGCTTCGTCGACGAACTCGGAGTCGATCGCCCTGCTTCGTTGGTCGCCGACTTCGATCAACCGAGGTTCGCCATGGTCGCAAGATCTGCTGCTCGATGCGGTGATTCGATGCTCGTCAAGATGAGGTGGAGACGAAGGCTCGCTCTGATCCTCACTCGAAATAGACGATCGACTCGAAGGAGGAGTAGCCATGGACGTCGGCGGAGCAAAGTGAAGCGCAACGGAGCTCGGCCTGACGCAGCCATGGACGAAACCGCGAGCTCCACTCCATTGATTGCGAGGTGGTTACAGAAATATTCCATTCTTGATTCTGGCGGGAAACAAATGAGTTGGAGAGAGAGTTCTCCTCTCTTATTTGAATGAAAACATGGCCCAAAGATCGGCTGTGGAAGAATGGGTCGGCTTGCCTAATGGTTTAGAAAATGATGGAGAGAATGATGGCTTTTGTATGTGGGAGGGGATGATGGGACCCCTAGAAATTAGGGCCGGCCAACCTAGGGATGGGGTTGCCTTGGGAAGAGGTTTGAGGTATGTGTAAGGGGTTGAGTGGTGGGGATGGCTCCATGTTAAATGAAGGGCCATGATTTAACATGGAGAAAATGTAAACAAAAGAAAGGAGGAGAGAGGGTGTTGTGAATGAGGGGTAAGGATTTACCCATTTAATGAATGGCCAAGATTAAACATGAATGAATTTTTCATATGGGAATGAGGGTGTTGACACCAAATGCCAATTTGCAAATTAGCCCCCTTAAATTTGGGTATTTGCACAGATGCATAAAATAATGAAAATTTGGCGGGCGATTCGGTGTTCGACATTTTGTAGGGTCAGGGGCGCTGTATGTTTGGTACGGGCTTAAATAGTTGGGCATTGGAATTTACCTGGATTTACGGAATCAGATAAAATGGTATCCTCAATTTAAATAGAAATAAAATGCCAGTTGTGTTCTAAAATTAATTAGGAGTACATGGGACCAAAATCAGGTCGGGTCATCAATATCATTAATGAAGAAGACTCAGAACAGAATATTATCCTAATTTGGGCCGCACAAAAAAATAGGTCAAGATTGCCTCCAATTTCGATTGGAACGCACAACGATACAAAATAGGAATTTATCCAGAAATTAAACAAACGTCCGCGACGATTTTTGTGCGGCTAAAATGAAGGTACAGAGATCATAATTTTGGGTTGCAAAAATAGCAGAATGGAAGGCTGGCATGTCTAGGCAATGTTGTGAAATTTGTTGGAAGGCAAAAGTCAGGGTAGCGCTCCAAATATCGAAGCAACGGCAGCGCGCAACAATTAAATAAATTACGGTAATTAAATACAACCTCCAATAATTTAATTCTAAAATAAAACAATTAAATACAAAATCCCCATTATTCGATCAGGTGTTCGTCTAGTGGCCTCTAGGTCAAGTCTACCAGCTCAGACGTTAAGAACACAGTATATAATATAATATATTTAAATACACACCTCATGCAATTATTTAATTTAAATACAATATTGAGAAAATCATTTAATATAAATACCATAATATTAATAATAAATAAAGGTCGAAAATACCCCTGTTTTCAGAATGTGGTAGTGACACGTCTACCCTCCTTAAAAGAATTTCGTCCTCGAAATTTAAAATCCTCAATAATAGTATTTACTCATACACATTATTATTTCCATAATTAGTGAAATTCAACAACCCACATAATCCTGAAATAATCCACCTTGTCGTTTCACAATTTTCAAAATTTCTGAAATTACTATATTCTTGAAATATCCTCAAAAATAAAAATCAGATTCCATTTCCTCACAATTCCCACGAATTAAAAAAAAAATTATACTCGGAATTTGATATCTGTTCCTCAAATTTAATTTCAATCAATGTATTTATTCTCGTCCCAAAAAGTCTGAATCCAAACAATAATTCATCAATGATCTGATTCTTCAGTTTTTTTTCCTCAAAATACTTAATAATGCGACACTTATGAATCCTTCAAATGCAACGTCCGCAATAATAAAATTTAAATTACTATATTGCAATCAAATATATATAATGATAATTTCCAAATTTTTCCTCAAATTTTTAATGATAAATATATCATAATCAACCTTCCTGAAATTAATAAATCATCAATTCTGCCATGTTAAATTTTTAATCCTTTATTTAAATTAATGTTTTATCCTCAAATTTCAATCATACCTCGACCTTCGTAAGATCAACGATCCATCATTTCTGTTATATTAACTCATTAACTCTCTATTTAGATTAATGCTTATCCACGAATTTAATCATCTTGTCCCTTTTTTGTCAAGTCATAACCTTGTCATAGATCTTTGCTATGGTCAAAACCCCAATGATCATGGCCTAATAAAAATTCACCTACAGTCATACAACCTGTAATAAAAAATGTATGGTCATGTGTCTTTTATCATGGTATCGCAGTCTCTGTATCAGGGTGTACTACTAACTACATTCTAACAAGAAAATCACGAATACAACCCACGGTACTAGGGAATCAATCAATCAAAAGACGAAAAAGAACATTAGGAAAGAAAAGAAAGAACCTGTTAACATATTTCCTGCAGTATCCCTTATCTCTAATCATACACTTAACTCTAGCATATTCACTAACTAATTCCTTTTCCTGTACACTGATATCCCTATCAACTAGTCTAAATCCACGAGATCCATGAATATATCCCTATTGCACATACCTGTCTATTAATACCAACATCTGATACCAAGAACCTCTAACACAATCATAGGTCAAATGATGCAGGTAAAGTTTGATACCTCTATCTCTTTAGGTACCCCTGTTCTACTTTAGTACACCCACTGCTAGTTCTCGTTCCTACTACAATTGTCCATACTATTTGTTCTCATCACTCCAGTGCACACCAAGTGTAACACCATACTAAGTACTGCTCTCTTCAATACAACTCTAGATGGACACCCAAGTCAGTCTGCGGTGCCATCTCCATCATGCTCAAGTCAACAGATCCTGACACATGTATATCATCTATTAATATACATATTTCTCATCCACTATAAAAATTAATCCTCAAATAATCGTCAAGGTTTAACTTTTCGATCAACAAAAATAAATTGCATATACCTCCTCAAAGTCAGATACTCAACATCAAAATAAAATTTTTAATCACTTCTAAAATCTTTGTAGCCTTGACCATATTTATTGAATCAATATTTGAAATCCTCAAAAATTTTATGACACAATCTCAACTCCTCAATAATTCTCAAAGTTAAAATTCATTTCCACTCTTTTAATTTATAAATCCACAAATTTACATATAAGTGCTCACGGTCTCTAATACTCGAGGTGCACTCAATACCTCTATTGTCTACAACTGTGTACTAAATTTGTACTGTCCGAATCACTTGCACTATTACCTCCAATGATCAAAGTTATCATCACCTGTATTTTCTTTCATGATTTCAATTTATGTCAACTGGTATATCATCTAATTATCATCACACAGAGTGCTTATTGTTATTAACGTTATTCTCGACTAATCCTTGATATAGAATCATTAGCACTCTTGGTATTATATTACTAGCTTCATTAATGAATCATCTCATCAAGCTCATTCGAACTCATGATTACATGTATCTACTATAACACTCATGTTTCTTTACTCTCATGGGCATGTATATGGTTCCTCATCTCGATGGTTGTATAGGTATTTCCCTTTAACCTTTTTATAGCCTATTAAACTAATCCGTGATATGCTTCACCATTTTCATTACCAATTTCGATATTTCTCTACTCATGACACCTCATTATAACTCCTCATGCATATAAATTTCTTTACCTTTAACACACCCGATATCAATTATCAGATTGAACGTTATGCTCCATTAATCCTTAACACAATTTCTTGATACCTAATTGTTTACATAGATCACTCAATTACATAATCATGATTATCCAGGACGGGTAATTGGCTCTGATACTAACTCTGGGAACTATCACTGATACTCTATACTCTCCTTCTACTTATAGTACTATAATAACACATATCCTAGAACTATTGCCATAAGGTACTATGCTATGGGTTAACTCTAGATTAAGGCCTACTGCTCACATGTCCAACTAAGAAACACTTACAAACTCACAAGTCACACTCAGTCAAACTAATACAAGACACAACCAAAATTGCAAGTAACTAATTATCACACTAACAAGGAATCCTCAAAGAAAATAAGCTCAAAAAGGAACTGGATCAAGGACTGAAGGTATCTTTACTGCTAGTAAAGAAAAGAAGCGATGGAACAAAGTCCTGTAATAACGAAATAGATAAGTATTGAGATAAGACTTTAAGAACCATTTTAAGATACAACCTGATAATCATACACGTCTATCAGAAATTATGACACTCAGAATCCTCGCCACGCCAGTAAGCATAAATGCGATAAACGACAGGTTCCGTAACTAAGGTATGCAACTCTATAGTCATGTCATCTAGAATCTTCGCCACGCCAACCGGTATGGCTGCAAGAAACTCTAAATTTCATAACTAAAGCATGTACATCCAAATCAGGGTCCTACGTTCTCGTCACGACAGCTAATATGGCTGCGATAAACTCTAGGTTCCATAACCAAAGTAGACGTTTTACCTTTCTCACTGTCCTCATTAATATATGTTATCAGATGATACCGTAAAGTTTAGTCCTTAAAATTTATCTCGATATAAAATCAAAACTCAACAACGATACCAAGAATTAAATTTAACAACTGGTCAACAAGAATCAATTTCAATAACAACAAGTGAGAACGGACAAAAACAAGGAAAAAAAAGATTTAAATTAGAAATTATAATAAGATTCTCAAGGGGTCGTCCCAGGAATCTCTCAAGAATTTTTTTTTTTTTTTTTTGTGATTGAGTATCCTCTCTCATCCTAGTATCCTATGTCATGTATCCTATCGCAGGCACGCAGTAGTACAACTAAGACGTCGCACTACCACGACATCGCACAACTTGCGAAGTCTGACCTGCATGGGCCACCACTAAAAACGTGTCACGACCCGCACCCGATATAGGGGTACGAGTGCGTGGGTACGTCCAGCCTACGCCGCAGCATCGGCGGTAGAACGCTGTCTAGGTCAGGTAACTATCTAATCAAACTCACATAAATACCCAAGTCCATAAGGAGACGTGGATATAATAAATTAATGCTAGAAATACTCAATCACATAAACTAAAGCACGATGAGATATCAAGGCAAGCAAAGAAATACAAGACAAGTCTAACAAAAAAATAGTCATACCTGCAATCAGTAACATCCAATCCCCAAGTGTCAGAAACAAGTCCACTAAGGTCACAGTCTGGAAAATATTTTCCAGTCAGGAAGGAGCAAAGTACAACTCTAAATAGCAGTTCTATATCAATGATATAAACTATGTAGCAGTTCTAGATGGAAATATACGAGATGCATGTATAGGTACGAGAAATGTACAATAAAAGAAATACTAAAATTACTGTAAGTAAATACAGGAAAAGGAACAATATGTCAATGAGCAAGAATCCTATGACTAAGTGTGTGAGTACTAGCTTTAACATGTGATCGGCTTGGGAACTTGATCAGGCTGGTTACATGTGATTAGCTATAATTCATGTAAGGTTAGGCTAACCGTTGGTTAGCTATGATGCATGTAGAGGTCAGGCTAATCACACGTAACAAATATGAAGCATGTAAATGGTCAGGCCGCACCCGACGTGAGATGTGGGGTGAGCTATGATGCATGTAGAGTTGGGTATGATCAGATATCTATACTAAAATACTCCCTACCCCCGACTGGTATAGTAGATCCAATCATGGTACGCTATGGCACTGGATTCCCTAAGGAGGTAGCAAGTCTCCCCGGAAATCAGTGTCTGTACATGCACAAGATAACAAGAAAACAAGTCTTGTACAAGCTACACCATGAAAAAGGAATAACATCTCATGACGAGATCCGTATACACCAATCCGTGTAACCATCGTGTCAAGAGCATGGATATTTACACTAGATACAGTGAACATAGGAGATATCATAATTTAGAAACTAATCAGAGAATGTACTCGCCTTGGGTCCTTAGCTGGTAAATCCAATGTCCTGTCCCAGAGTGTCGCCTGGAGGAACCAACAATCCTAATGACATATCAAATATAATACTTGTATCAGATGCTACACTAACACAACACAAAAACATAACTCGGGGCTATGCCAGGTACGGTACGGGTCAACTAGGGTTATCTAGTAGATAGACATCTAACACACATATACCCATTATTAACTAACATTAACACCTACCATATTTACTTGCACCCAAAATACCTATACAATATATATACGTACCATTTAATTCATGTATAATATATATATATAGGTTGAACAATATATTTATATACCATATATACCAATTTAAAAATATACTAGGTATATATACAAATAAATATATATACATATACCAATTTTTACTAAATACGTATTAAATACGTATATATCAATTTATTAACCATATATATATACACTATTAGATACACATTATAAGAAAATACCAATATACATACATATATATATATAAATACAATTAATAAAAATGTACATACATATACGTATCTATAAGAATACATATACTAATTCCATAACTTACATAGAATTTAAAATTAAAAGAAGGAGGGAAAGGAGAGGCTCACCGGGGTTGGTGCACGGCCCACCGGAGGGAGAGCTGGCCGCGCCGGAGTGCAGCCGAGGGAGCTCAGGGGAGATCATACCAGTGTCCTGACACGTGGATACGAGGTTCCCGTGTCCGATTCAAGCTTCTGGCTCTCTCTCTCTCTCAGAAAAATCACCATACAGTTGTAGTGAAGATTTGAAAAGAGAAGTTTAGAATTTTGAATTGATTTCTATTGATTTAGAACAAATCAGAATCAATGATTAAGAGGCAGACGACTCACCAGATCTAGTTGAGCTCGTCGGAGTTGTCACGACCCAATTCCGTAGAATCAAATGAGGCGTCCCCCGAATCGTGACCGCCGTGCGGGCCTGGAGTTGCGCCCGCACAAGGCTTTAATGATTTGCATAGCAAGCACATATTCAGAGTACGCAGATAAATTGAAACACAGATTTGAAACATAGAAAAGTTCTCTTTATTGATAATGGACATCTATTACAAACTCTTGAACGAGTTAGCTAATATGCCGAACGGCTTACAAAAGGGTTGACTCAAAATGAGATAGCAGTCCTGTACATTACATCCTTTTATAAACTCAAAATGATAAAGACCTCCAGGCTGGAGGACGGCTTTGCCACGGAGCTGCATTTGTGTATGAAGAGTTGCAGCTTCAGACTTCAAAAGGCTTGGAGGCGCGGTGAAGATGCGCTAACTGCTGGACTGGGTCGGGAAGACGACTTCGGCTCCTCGCTCGGTTCGCCTTGGTGCGGAGAACCTGTTTCAACGAGGGTCAGCATATCGAAACATGCTGGTGAAGGCGAGCTAGCCTGACTATACCAATCAACACGTTGTTTAGGGAAGCATGCATATTTTTGTGGGTTTCTATCTTGCCTTAGTTTATTTACAAGTAAGCAGCATATTGAATTTACTGAAATGAACGTGCCACCGTTAGGTGGATTTTACCTGACCATCTGAATTACCTGCACAATACTTACCATGCCTTCCCTGCCACGAAGACACAAGTTAGTATGCAACAGGTTTAAATATACACGATGATCACTGGCGTGGTGCCATAACGGAAATAGTCAAGGACAGGGATAGCATGCAACGAGAACACGACAATCACACGACAAGCACACGATGCGTTGCAAGCTATCCCCTCCAGCACACGATGACTACACACGAGTTCCGCCCGGACCGGAACGGTGCCAGTGCCCCAGCGACCATCCGCAGAACTTACCCTTGTGCACAAGTTGTCCATGATCGAACAATACGTTACTTAAACAATCAGTTACGCCTTCGAGGCAACACGAGCACACGACATATCCATAATTGTTAAGCATTCATGCACTTTAGGCAACATGAGTATGAAATATGTATTTGCACAAGACAAACAACAGTTTATGATTATTTCCAAGCGAACAAGCATGCAGTTAAGTATCCGTTCGTGCGGTTTATTGACAAGCATAACATACCAAGTCTACTTTCTTTTTATCTTGGTTTCTTTTATTTTTATTTGGTATCGTTTGATCGGGGCAAAGGAGTGAAGCTTGGAAGCAGGGCTAGCTAATCGGGTTGGTAGCCACTCACTTAGATTTTGGAAAGAAGAAGGAAAGAGGCGCTTCACGACTCCGCTCGCAAGCTGCCTACTGCTCGTTCACCTGCACACGAACAGCTCGATTAATACTTCTTCCTTTCTTTCCAATCTCAGAATAGAAGTGCAAGTCAATGAACGAAAACAATGAAAATCATCGAAACCGTTCAAGGAAAACAAGCAAATCCCAAAACTAACTCAAAGCACGAAAGCAACAAGCGACATCGAAAACCGAGGCAATAAAAGATAGCAGCGGAGAGGTCCCTCCTGACTCTGCCGCCAAGCCGATCCTTGGGGCGCAGTCCACTGAATATGGGAATCGATTCCGAAGAAACAAATCCATAACGAGGACGAGTTCTTAATTCAATCTATCCCGATCGAACGATACCTTCTTGTGTTTCTTAGCCGCGATCTCCGCACCGGGAGAACGGGGCGCTACATCCTACCCAACTAATTGGAAGTTTCGTCCCGAAACTTAAGAATAGGACCTACCGTTAGGGATTATTTCGTTCAGGACGACGACCATGAAGGTTCGGACAGGAGGAAATAGCATGGCCTGGATCGCCACAAGCGAGGCATAATCCAAGTCTTTTACGGCAGTACTTCTTAAGGTGCCCTTTTCTTTTACAAAAGTGACAAGTTTTGTTCCAATCTCCGTCCTGCTGACCAGCGTTATTCGGGCGCTTTGTAGCGGTATTTCCTCCCTCGTTGCTTTGGCGTTTGTGACTGGATGTATGCATAGCGCCGGCAGCAACATGAGGATAGAGTGGTTCGAGGGATAGGGCATGATTCATGACTTCACGCATTGTCCCGTACTGATTATTGACCACGTGCGAATGGATGGCAGGGCGTAGTCCACCTTCAAACCTTCTGGCTCGACTCGCTGCATCAGGTAAATAGGCCCTAGCGAATTTGGAGAGTCGGTTGAATTCGGCGGCGTACTCCTTAACTGTCATGCTGCCTTGCCGCAGCTGCACGAACTCGTTTTCCATTTGACGTTGTACTGGAGGGGATACAAAATCCTCTTCGAACGCGGCACGAAAGGTCGTCCACGAGATCGCCTCCTCTCCGTGATCAAATTGGAGAGATCGTCGATGCACGTCCCACCAATCGTGTGCGTTGAGGCGGAGCTGCAGTTGCGCGCAGGCGACGCGCTTATCTTCGGGGACCTCTAGCAGAGTGAAGTGGTCTTCAATCTCGGCTAGCCAATCTAGAGCTACCACTGGGTCCTCAGTCCCGTTGAACGGTGTGTTGCAGACTTTCTTGAAATGGCCCAAGTTGAAGGCAGTCACGTCCCTCGGCCTTGGGATTTGAGGCGTCTCCACTTCAAGCACGGGCTGTCCCACCGGAGTCGTTGCTGTTACGGCGGAATGGTTGGCAGCCAAAGTCTGAACGATCTGTTGCAGGGCATCTACCTGCTTTTGTTGGACTGCGAATCGGGTCTCTAGATTACTCTCGAGCTTGGCTTGGCGAGCATCGTCTCGTTGTCGTTGCGATTCTAACATTTGCATTACCCGCTCAAGCAGGTCGACTTGAGACATGTCTCGTTGGCTTCGAGAGCTTCCCGAAGTACCCGAACTGCTTTCTTGTGTTTCGATCGGTGGTTGCGCTGCAGATTGTGCTGGATCCATTCCTTCAAAAGAAGGTAAATTACATTAGAATCATAATGTATTATGGACTTATTGCATGAACGTATCTCATTTTGGCCTAGCGAGTTCAAGAGTTCGCATAGGAATTTTGATCGTTAAAGGAACTTTTCCAGCACGAAGTCTAAAGAACTTTGAATCTGTGCTCTGATACCACTATGTCACGACCCAATTCCGTAGAATCAAATGAGGCGTCCCCCGAATCGTGACCGCCGTGCGGGCCTGGAGTTGCGCCCGCACAAGGCTTTAATGATTTGCATAGCAAGCACATATTCAGAGTACGCAGATAAATTGAAACAGAGATTTGAAACATAGAAAAGTTCTCTTTATTGATAATGGACATCTATTACAAACTCTTGAACGAGTTAGCTAATATGCCGAACGGCTTACAAAAGGGTTGACTCAAAATGAGATAGCAGTCCTGTACATTACATCCTTTTATAAACTCAAAATGATAAAGACCTCCAGGCTGGAGGACGGCTTTGCCACGGAGCTGCATTTGTGTATGAAGAGTTGCAGCTTCGGACTTCAAAAGGCTTGGAGGCGCGGTGAAGATGCGCTAACTGCTGGACTGGGTCGGGAAGACGACTTCGGCTCCTCGCTCGGTTCGCCTTGGTACGGAGAACCTGTTTCAACGAGGGTCAGCATATCGAAACATGCTGGTGAAGGCAAGATAGCCTGACTATACCAATCAACACGTTGTTTAGGGAAGCATGCATATTTTTGTGGGTTTCTATCTTGCCTTAGTTCATTTACAAGTAAGCAGCATATTGAATTTACTGAAATGAACGTGCCACCGTTAGGTGGATTTTACCTGACCGTCTGAATTACCTGCACAATACTTACCATGCCTTCCCTGCCACGAAGACACAAGTTAGTATGCAACAAGTTTAAATATACACGATGATCACTGGCGTGGTGCCATAACGGACATAGTCAAGGACAGGGATAGCATGCAACGAGAACACGACAATCATACGACAAGCACACGATGCGTTGCAAGCTATCCCCTCCAGCACACGATGACTACACACGAGTTCCGCCCGGACCGGAACGGTGCCAGTGCCCCAGCGACCGTCCGCAGAACTTACCCTTGTGCACAAGTTGTCCATGATCGAACAATACGTTACTTAAACAATCAGTTACGCCTTCGAGGCAACACGAGCACACGACATATCCATAATTGTTAAGCATTCATGCACTTTAGGCAACACGAGTATGAAATATGTATTTGCACAAGACAAGCAACAGTTTATGATTATTTCCAAGCGAACAAGCATGCAGTTAAGTATCCGTTCGTGCGGTTTATTGACAAGCATAACATACCAAGTCTACTTTCTTTTTATCTTGGTTTCTTTTATTTTTATTTGGTATCGTTTGATCGGGGCAAAGGAGTGAAGCTTGGAAGCAGGGCTAGCTAATCGGGTTGGTAGCCACTCACTTAGATTTTGGAAAGAAGAAGGAAAGAGGCGCTTCACGACTCCGCTCGCAAGCCGCCTACTGCTCGTTCACCTGCACACGAACAGCTCGATTAATACTTCTTCCTTTCTTTCCAATCTCGGAATAGAAGTGCAAGTCAATGAACGAAAATAATGAAAACCATCGAAACCGTTCAAGGAAAACAAGCAAATCCCAAAACCAACTCAAAGCACGAAAGCAACAAGCGACATCAAAAATCGAGGCAATAAAAGATAGCAGCGGAGAGGTCCCTCCTGACTCTGCCGCCAAGCCGATCCTTGGGGCGCAGTCCACTGAATATGGGAATCGATTCCGAAGAAACAAATCCATAACGAGGACGAGTTTTTAATTCAATCTATCCCGATCGAACGATACCGTCTTGTATTTCTTAGCCGCGATCTCCGCACCGGGAGAACGGGGCGCTACAGGAGTAGTCGTGGAAGGGAAGTGTACTCGTCGAAGTAGGGAGATGACCGGAGTTCTCGATCGATCTCGAAGTGACGCCGATCACCGTTTGGAGAACAAACGACTGTGCGTCGAGGCCAGAGACTGCTGCTCGCCGCCTGGAAAGCTTAGAGCGTCGACGGAGTTGCTCGACGGAGGAGGAAGGATCACCGACGAAGGAAGAGGTCAACCACCGGGCTTCATCGACGAACTCGGAGTCGATCGCCCTGCTTCGTTGGTCGCTGACTTCGATCAACCGAGGTTCGCCATGGTCGAAAGATCTGCTGCTCGATGCGGTGATTCGATGCTCGTCAAGATGAGGTGGAGACGAAGGCTCGCTCTGATCCTCACTCGAAATGGACGATCGACTCGAAGGAGGAGTAGCCATGGACGTCGGCGGAGCAAAGTGAAGCGCGGCGGAGCTCGGCCTGACGCAGCCATGGGCGAAATCGCGAGCTCCACTCCATTAATTGCGAGGCGGTTACAGAAATATTCCATTCTTGATTCTGGCGGGAAACAAATGAGTTGGAGAGAGAGTTCTTCTCTCTTATTTGAATGAAAACATGGCCCAAAGATCGGCTGTGGAAGAATGGGTCGGCTTGCCTAATGGTTTAGAAAATGATGGAGAGAATGATGGCTTTTGTATGTGGGAGGTGATGATGGGACCCCTAGAAATTAGGGCCGGCCAACCTAGGGATGGGGTTGCCTTGGGAAGAGGTTTGAGGTATGTGTAAGGGGTTGAGTGGTGGGGATGGCTCCATATTAAATGAATGACCATGATTTAACATGGAGAAAATGTAAACAAAAGAAAGGAGGAGAGAGGGTGTTGTGAATGAGGGGTGAGAATTTACCCATTTAATGAATGGCCAAGATTAAACATGAATGAATTTTTCATATGGGAATGAGGGTGTTGACACCAAATGCCAATTTGCAAATTAGCCCCCTTAAATTTGGGTATTTGCACAGATGCATAAAATAATGAAAATTTGGCGGGCGATTCGGTGTTCGACATTTTATAGGGTCAGGGGCGCTGTATGTTTGGTATGGGCTTAAATAGTAGGGCATTGGAATTTACCGGGATTTACGGAATCAGATAAAATGGTATCCTCAATTTAAATAGAAATAAAATGCCAGTTGTGTTCTAAAATTAATTAGGAGTACATGGGACCAAAATCAGGTCGGGTCATCAATATCATTAATGAAGAAGACTCAGAATAAAATATTACCCTAATTTGGGCCGCACGAAAAAATAGGTCAAGATTGCCTCCAATTTCGATTGGAACGCACAACGATACAAAATTAGAATTTATTCAGAAATTAAACAAACGTCCGCGACAATTTTTGTGCGGCTAAAATGAAGGTACAGAGATCATAATTTTGGGTTGCAAAAATAGCAGAATGGAAGGCGGGCATGTCTAGGCAATGTTGTGAAATTTTTTGGAAGGCAAAAGTCAGGATAGCGCTCCAAATATCGAAGCAACGACAGCGCGCAACAATTAAATAAATTACGGTAATTAAATACAACTTCCAATAATTTAATTCTAAAATAAAACAATTAAATACAAAATCCCCATTATTCGATCAGATGTTCGTCTAGTGGCCTCTAGGTCAAGTCTACCAGCTCAGACGTTAAGAACACAGTATATAATATATTTAAATACACACCTCATGCAATTATTTAATTTAAATACAATATTGAGAAAATCATTTAATATAAATATCATAATATTAATAATAAATAAAGGTCGAAAATACCCCTGTTTTTAGAATGTGGTAGTGACACGTGGGGCCTACAAAATGATGTTTCATCAACGTTCTTAGAATTGAACCAAACTTTGGTCACAGGACCAGCGTAATGCTGTGAATCCGATGGCGCAAGTTTCGTTATAAAACGACAGGCACACACGAAATTAGGATGAGTGTCAGAACATGTCGATACAGTACTTTTTGACGGATACACGTTGATTCCGGTGTGCACGCACATCCAAATCAAGTTCCGTGAAAGCCCACACGTCCACGTTGACGATAGGCGCCTTTCAGTGCGGTCGATACGCGACGAGGTTGCCCGGATTGACGGGACCAACTCCGTATCGGAGAATCTCATTGTTTTAAAAACTATTTTTTTCATGAATTGAAACTCAAATAACTAACAATAGAATGCAAGCTAAATTATTCTACTTGAAGGCATTATAAGAGGGTTAGGTTAAAATTATACCTAGAGGTGATGGTTCAGGATTCGGTCAAGCGAGGAGGAAGATATCACAACGCTCGATTATGGATTGTGGGATGCTCGGGTCTGTGTTCAGGTCGGGGCTCCGGCGGAAATCAGTCGGTTGGAGGGGCAGCTCCGACCAAGGCAGGCTCGGCTAGGGGGGAGGGTGGTTCGCCGATGGTCGGGGCTTTCCGGGGGTCACCGACGGCCTGCAGCTGTGGCCTCAACAACAAAAGTAGGTGCAACGACAACAGTAGTAGACACAACAACAACATCGTTTGCTACGGCGGTGGCACGCGGCGGCTCAGGGCCAGGACGCGGCGGCTCACGGCGGCACAGCAGTAGCAGCATTTGCTGTCGCAGCAACGGTAGCAGCGTTCGCAGTCACAACAGCGGTTTTGAGGAGGAGAACGGGAGGGGGAGTTGTGAGTTGGTGGTGGAGATGGTGGTTGGCGGTAGAGATGGTGGTGGAGATGGTGATTGGCGGTGGAGATGGTGGTGGTGGTGATGATGACGGTGGCAGTGGTCGTCGGAGGGAATGACAGCGGTGGTCATGTGTTAGAGGGGGGAGGGGAGCTCGGGACTGTGATGGTAGTGATGAGGTTGATGGTGAGGTTGATGGTAGCTGTCATGTGTAGGTGGTGATCTATGGTGGTGAGGGTGATATAGGAAGGAGGAGAAGAAGTAGAGTTTTAGGGTTTGGGAGAGGTTAAATGGAGGTGATGATGTGAATAAGAAAAATGGAGACAGGGAGAAGGTATTTATGTAGGAGAGAGAGAGGAGAAAGTTTGCATTGAAATTAGTGCCGGCCACATGCATTCCTAGGGATGGGGGGAAGGTTCTACATGAATGATTGGAGGGCTAGGATGGGCTAGGTTTTGAATGGAGGGTGTAGATGATGTAGGAGAAAAAGTTAGTGTGTTGTACACTCAAAAGGGAGAAAACCTAGGTGTAGGACCGGTCAACAAATGGGGGAGGGGGCTCTTCATGGCTTGGTTCCAATGGGAGGTGGACACCTAATTGTCTATTTGCACAAAAGCCCTAACAATTAAAAAATTGCACAAATAATGAAATTTGGGATTGAATGAGAAAAAATACCATGTTTGGTGTGATGTAGTGGCTTAAAATGGTATGTGGTGTTTTGTATGAACTTTGAGGGTTTGAGTGGGGGTTTGGGTTGGTGTTAGGTCTAGTTTTGGGTTAGGTTGGGTCATTATACCAATTTAATTAAAATTAGTGTCAATGATGTTCTTTAATTAATTGGAAATGCATAGGATTAAAATTGGGTGGGACACAAGTGTCATGGATGTAGTAGACTCGGAATAGAATATTTTTATAAACTGGGTTGCGCACAACGGGTCGAGGTTGTGTCTCCAATTTTGGTTGGAACGGACAATGATGCAAAGTTGGATTTATTTAGATTTAAGAATAGACGTTTGTAAAGAATATTGTTCGACTAAAATGAAGCACGAGAGAGGGTATTTATGAGTTACACAAAGGTCAGAATAGAAGGCTGGCACGTCTAAAAAAAGTGTGTAAAATTTATTTGGAAGCAAATGCTAGTGTAGCGCTCTAAATATCGAAGCAACGGTAAGGTGCACAAAGTGATACGAATATTGTGTACATTAATCTAAAATACTATGTTCTAATTCTAAATGGCTCTAAACTAACCCTAGTTTCTCTATCTAAGCCAGGTAGACCTAAATTTGGTCGAAGAGATTTACACACCACCATATACTTGTCTTTTTTTGTGCTCGGTGTTCGTTAGACTATATTGGTTATCTCAGGTGGGTTGGCAAAAGCTTTTGCCCGCCCAAAAAGTGGTATCAGAGCCCGAGGTTATAGGGTTGATTTGGATAGCTCTAATTTGTTCGAGACAGATAGTGCTGAACGTTCATGGATTATATGGACTCTTCTCATGGTAGATTTAGGAGCATTCTCTATAAGGTGGTCAAAAGGAGGATTAGGCCTAAGGTTAGAGGCAACTCTACATGAATTGGCTTTAAAGGTAGGTCCGGCGCATCCAAGGTGAAAAAAGACGTTATAATTGGCACACAATGATGGTGTGGATGAATGTATCATCTTGGTTCTGTGGTCGAACGCATCGAGATAATAATATGTTAGATCTCCTAGGTGCTCGGCTAACGGAAACAAGAAAAGGTAGCCGGGGTATCCTAAGATTGTTCGGCTAGCAAAATGAGCTAAAGTAGAGATTGTTGGATTGTGTCTCATTTTTGGATGAGCGCTCAAAGGGGGATGACAATGGAGTTGGTAATTTAGTCCCACATAGGGTAGGAGATATAATCATGAGGTGCAGATAATTGGGATTGATTCAGGTATTACATAAAAATTTTCTTTTAAGGCATATGGGCCCAGTCCAATATCGCACCTCATGGACCAACTCCGGTTTTGGTAACACCGTATTCCCAACAGTCCCCTTATTGTTCATCTTTACTCTTCCAAATAAGCTACCTAGGTACGTAATAAGACCTCTCTCCTGTAACAACCCGCTCTGCATCAATGCGGATAGACGATTCAAACGGCACAAGTGCGATGACCCGACCCTCTTGCTCTGGGATAAGACTCATTTGAGACAAAGAATCTAGACTTGGCACTTCAGGAGTTCAGACTTAGACTTTCAAAGACGCGCTCGAAATATAGCTCGGCCGAGATGAAACAACACTAAGGTGGGTGGCTACGATGAACCTATCTTTGCTTAGCCTGCACACATAAAAACTTGAACGATATATGCTAGATCGCTAGGCGATAACCTTTTTGCATGCTAATAAAAGAAGTCAACGCACCTAGCTAAGGGAATAATCCCATCTTATGTCTCTTTGCATAGAACATGGAAGTAGATCGGTTGAACAAAATAATATGCTCGCTTTACAATTATTATAACCTCGCCCTCGTAGCTTTGTTTTTGTTCCTTATATGTTCCTTCAAGTATATTGCTTCATATGTTTTGAAATTCTCATCACCTCGATATTGCCTCGATATAGAAGTACGACACAGTTATGGAAGAAAGACTATAAAAATAGTTTTTTCTGAGCCAAGTAATAGAAAAATGGAAAGGCTTCGGGACTGTTGGGTCGCCAAGGCAACTCCTAAAACGAGAAGCCTCCCCACCAGTGCATTCATATACTGATAACCCACCAGATTGCTTGTAGGGTATGGGAGAACCTCGTTTGGTATGAAGTATTCCCTCGTGTGCGCTAAGGCGCAGACTTTGTTCTGGAGACTTGGAGTGTTGCGTCCATAGCTGAAGCACATATATAGGACATAATATTAGAACATCACCTATATATCATTCCATTTTGTAAGCCACTTGGCAAGCTTTTATTATTTCCAGAGAGAGAGAACTTGAGCGACTTGTAATCTCGGTCTAGCATCGTTGTAACCTTATTCATTATCAATAAAGAGCTCGTTTATGTATCCATACTTGTGTTCATTCTATGCTTCCGTTATAATAACTTTGTGAACTAGTTATCGAACGGTTGTTTACTCGTGTCGTTCAAATTTTTGCTGCATTGGAGACTATTTGTACGACTCTGTGGCTTAGCTATTTATCTGCTTGTTCGGATCATGGCCTGTGCGGGTTCAACTTGTGCTCGTGTGGCATCACATCCTAATGGGAGGGATCGGCCTGCGAGAACACTGGCGCGGTGATTCGCGCCTAGCGGAGATGGCCAATTCTGTGGGAGATTAGGGTGTGACATATTAGTATCAGAGCCCGACTTTATGTCCTTCGACTTCGTATCGGTTTTCTTAGTTTTGAAAGCTCGTTCGTGGGTTATATGCATACGCTCTCTCTCGTTGACTCGTTGGGATGTTCCATATAATGAGTCTAAATAATTTCAAAAGTGCATGTGAATGATATGATTGCTTGAATGGGATAGTTATGCGAAGGCCTTTGTGCCAAACTGTGTCAGAATTTGTGGGAATAGACTCGTGCTAGAATATGCAAGTTATGTGTGAACTCGAATACTTATACATGAATACCAAACGGGTTAGTATGCGAGATAGAATATCGTTCGGACAGTTAGCTATCCACATAGCCTTTCGGCTAAGTTGTGTTGAGTATCGCACGATAAGACCCTTTAGTACGAGCAAGTTTATGAACAAAATTGGGATATCATTCAGGTAAGAATAAGTCAGACTTAGAATGGCTATTGATAGAAACTTTATCGGACTATCGCTAAGGCGAATCTAAGGAGTCATGCCTGGGTTTTGACATATAGTTCAGACGGTTATTCGTATCGATAAGTTATGACTCAAAATTATAGTTTGTATGAAGGACTATCGATAGAGATATATACGAGACTAAGATTATCGAGGCAACGTATATAGATCGTACTTAAGTTTATGGAACGAGCGGGATAGAATGATGCGAACACGAATGAGAATTTACTTGGGTGACTCAATTCTTGTGAGGTGTGTGCGATAACTCAGGAACAAACAAGCGATCTAAGGATTGAGTGAGTTTTTGATGATTCGTAGATGATAGGTCGAACCCTGAGTGTTGTATTGATCGTCTTAAAAATATTCGAGCGAATCGAGAATTTCGGAATAGCAAACGAGTCTAGTAGCAAGCGATATAATTGTGTGAAGCCTTAGTATAAATACTGCCTAACAAGTAAACAAATTCTAAGGAATCGTATGAGATTTTATTCAATCAACTTAGAATACGTTGAGCAAATGATAAAGCTTATATCGGACAAAAAATCAGAGTGCTAAAATCAATATCTTGATCAAGAAAACTTAGTAGATCGTACGAGCGATTTCAAATTAAATCAAACTAATTAAAACTTGAGTTAAGATGGAATAATCGAGGATGCGATCGGATTGGAATAATGGCATGAACGAATGATAATGCACATAAAAAATTTAGATTTGAGTAGGATATCGCTCGATAGAGTTCAGCTTGAGTATATGGTTTCGAATTTGGAGGACTTGATACGAAATTGATAAGTTGGAAGACATCATGGATTGATGCAAGTTAGCAAATTTGTGGTTCAATGATTGAGATAGACAATAACGGACTTAATCTTGATTTGGACGAACGATCTTGAATCTAGTTCGAAGGATAACACTCGACAATCAGGCCCAATTGAGAACGATTATTCTGCAAGAGCACTGGCGTGGTAATTTTGCATCCAGTATAGATAATCGAACTCGTAGGAACATGTCCGATGATTATTCAGACAAACTCGATGAAATAGAGCGTAAAAAAGATTTTAAATTTAGTTGTTTGAGGAATACTAGAAGTAGACTACGGATTAATCGAACGGCAACATTGAAGTTGGCGATTTGGCTAGACGAATTATGATTACGACATGAATGGTTATTAGATGAACATGACTTGGTGGATCAATATATAACTTGGATGAAACAAAGTGTAACTACAAGGTGCATGTTCGTTCGATGATATCCATAACGTTTGACATTCTTGTCTTGGGCGAATGCAACTCCATGTTCGCACATGTTTCACGTTCGGATTAGGACGATTATCCCGCGGAAGCGTTGGTGTGGTGATTTCACGTCCAACAGGAATAATTGAACTTGCGAGAGATCGGAGCATGACAATTAAAGGATCGTCTTGACTTGTGGTTCGACATGATAAGGCGTGTTCAGGATACAAGCGAATCTAAAGTATTACGAGGAGTTAGTCTAGAATGTGAAGTTATGTTTGATGATTTCATGAATGGATACATGAATCGTGTTGGGCGACATAGGGTTTATGATTGAGATCAGTGGTTGAAAATTTAATCATGACTGGTGTTATAGACATAGAAAAAGATTGGATATATAGATTCTATCAAACGTGTTTGAGGAGATAGACTATACAAATCGTTAGGTTGGACATGCGACATGGATATATAGTAGATTTGGTTGAACGAACGTGTCTTAGGAACGACTTTGCTAAACGGACCTAGATCATGTGCAAACGAACGTGTTGATGTGGATAGAATAATCTGTGCTCGATGTTTAGAAATCTAAGTAAAAAGAGCTTGGGTAGAATACCCCATACGAAAGAACAATGATTTGACCTTAAGAAATTGGGGCAAGTATTATGCAACGAGTTTGCACAATAAGAATCGTGAATGTGAACTGTACATATGACTTTGTGAGCCGACCTAACGGTTAGGCAGACGACCCTATGCCGAGTGAAATAACTTGTGTGACCAATTTTAGAGTATTGATTGGGCAAGCCATAAAAAACTGGGGCAGCAAAACTTAAGAGTTAAGGCTTGGGTCGATAAGTGTATGTTGTGTTTAATATGAACGAAATGGATGATAGGACTTGGATGCTAGTTGGTCGGTTGGATAGATCATGCTTGATGGTAGTGCAATACCTGATTTGAGTGGGATTAGAAATAAAATTGATTTTGATTGACCCCTTTTGAGGTATTATTGTGATTCATAAGACGAGAACCCTTGAGATTTTTACGAGTAGTTTGTCCTACTTCACAATCACTATGTTTAGTTGAATGTATATGTTTGAGGGATGCCTTGAACGTGTACATGATCCAAGACTCAGTAATATATTAATTTTGAGTGCAAAGACTTTGCTATCGCTAAGTTGACATGCATATGTTTGGGGGACGCTTTGAATATGTCCATAATCTAGACTCGCACTATGCTGATCTCGAATGCTACTGCAAGTGAATATGTTAGATTCGTATAGACTAGTATAGCAATTTAGATAAAGTTGGCCCTAGCCTAAGACCTTCTTGTGCGGTGGATCATAACATACCCCGCGTTAAGCGATATAACTTCTGCACTGAGGTGTAGATGTAATGCCCCGTTCCCCCTATTCGGGGAGCGCGGCCAAGAAATACTTACGACCGTCCGAACGGGACAGATTGAATCAAGATCCTTTCCTCGTTATGGATTGGTTTCTTCGGAATCAGGTCCCATATTCAACGGATCGTGTCTCAAGGAAGGACTCGGCGGCAGAGTCGAGAGGGGCCATTCCGTTGCGCTGGTTTTCTTGCCCGTTTTCGTGCCGCTTAGTTGCTTTCTTGTTGGTTTTATGACTTGCGTTTTCTTGAACGGTTTCGATGGATTTCATTACTTTCGTTCTTAGGATCTCGCAATTTCATATCAAGCCTCGGAGACCGAAGCAGGAGATATTGATCATCTGTTGGTGCATGCAGGTGATCGGGTAGACGATGCACGCGCGGAGTCTTGAAGTTCTCCTTTCTCTCCTAGTTCTCCAACTTGTGAGTGGCTTTATTTCGATCAGCACCCTTCTGCCAAGTCTTCACTCTAATAATAATTGACTCATTATGCATCCCGTTCCAACGATATCATGATAAGAATAAAACTAAGTCAAAAAGGAAGATAAGTTAGACTTGAAATACTTGAATTGCTTGTCACTTGAATGTTTAAACGATCTCATTGATGCGTGCTTGTCCGGTATGCATTTATATATTCATGTTTCAGTTGTAGCTAGAACTTATTCTATATAACTATACGGATGTATTGTGCAAACTATATTTAAAATACAATCACTTGGACAGGAAGACTATGCCAATGTACTATGCTAAAGTAGATGTATACATTCTTGTGTTTTGAATGCTTTATATATTGATTTTGTATAATTGCATAGTTCGGTCGGACAACTAGTGCACAAGGTTTAGTTCCTGCGAACGGCGCCCGGGGCACTAGGGCCGATTCATTCCGGAAGGAACTTGGATAGCTGCGTTAGCCAGACTAGCACGGGTAAGGCGGGGGAGGCCTTGTAGCGGGGCTTGCTACCCGACCTGCAAGGGTCACCGCTTACTTTAGCTATTGTCCACGGTGGCAATGATATGCCATGACCCAATGTACATATATTTCTGCATTGCTTACTTAACTAATGGTGTCTTCGTAGCAGGGAAGAATATGGTAAGTGTTATGCAGGCAGTTCAGACAGGAAGGTAAAAGTTACCTAACGGTAGCACGTTTGTTTTGTAAACCGCATATTCAATGCTTGCATATAAATTAAACTAAGGCAAGATAGAAAGACCACAATAATATTGCATGTTTCATATGAACAAACTTGGATTTGGTTAGTTGGGTTAGCTCGCCCTCACCAGTACTTTTCATAGTACTGACCCTCGTTGCAGCAGGTTCCCTGAGCCCGAGCGACGCGGCGAGGAGCTGAAGCTTCTTCCTTCTCCAACCAGTCCAGTATCCGACGCATTCCGTCCGTGACTTTTTGAAGCTTGTACAAGGCACTTGGAGCAGGTGCAACCCTTATATGCGGCTCCGTGGCAAGGCGATAGCTTCGCCAGCAGGTGTCTATGTTGTATTATTTTTGAAGTTTTAGTAAAGGATGTGATGTATGGGAACGGCTATCTCATTTTGTATCCAAGTTGTAAAACCGAGTGGCATCCTTCTCGTTTTGGGTCAAGAGTCTGTAAACAGATGTTCATTATCAATAAAAAGAAAACTTTTATATGCCTCAATATGTGTTATCTTATTTGCGTACTCTGTTGCATATGTTCTAAAGATTATTACTATGCCTAGGCCTTGTGCATGCGCGCCCTACGTGTGCACGACAACACGCCCGGGGGACGATTATCGATTGGGCAAAATTAGGGCGTGACATAGTGGTATCAGAGCAAAGCTTCAGATCCTTTGATCTCGAGTCGGAAAGTTTTCCTAAAAAATGACCCTGTCCCGTTTGAGTTAACTCTTGAATCAATTGGTGCAAAATGAGATACGTTCCATACAGTGAGTCCGTAATAATCTATGAGACTAATATAAGTTACTTGTTTTAGCAGGAATGGCTCTAACCCAAGCAACAGGCCAAGTTTATGCAAGTACTTCAGGCACTTCGGCTAGTTCCAAGAGCCAGCGGCCTGCGCCCTCTGTCGATCCGGTTGAACGAATGATGCAAATGCTGGAAGCGCAAGAGAAGAGGGACGGGGCCCGACATGACAAGTTCAAGAAAAATCTAGAGGCTCGATTTGAGATCCAGCAGAAGAGGTGGACGCTCTGCAACAAATTGTTTAGACCTTGGCTTCTAACCAATCCGCAACAACAATAGCAGAATCGGTGGAGCCAGCAACAGATGAAGTCATAGTGCCCCAAAATGCAAAGAAGAAGGATGTGACTTCCTTCGACTTTGCTGACTTCAAGAAGGTCTGCAACACGTCCTTTCGAGGGACGGAGGATCCGGTTGTGGCATTAGATTGGCTGGCCGAGTTGGAAGACCACTTTAAGCTTTTGGAAGTACCTGACGACAAACGAGTCGCCTGCGCCCAACTCCAGCTTTGGATGAACGCGCACGATTAGTGGGATGTACACCACAGATCGCTCTCGACTAGTGATGATGGCGAGACGATCACTTGGTCCACCTTCCGTGGCACATTCAAAGAAGAATTTATCCCCCCACCCATTCGTCGTCAGAAAGAGAACGATTTCGTGCGATTACAACAAGGAACGATGACGGTGAAGCAGTATGTCGCAGAATTCAACCGTTTGGCAAAGTTTGCTAGTTCTTACCTGCCCAATGCAGCAAGCCGAGCCAGGCGATTTGAAGGCGGCCTACAACCTTCCATCCATGCGCACGTAGTCGCTCCGCAGTACGAGACGATGAGGGAAGTCCTTAACCATGCCCTTGTTCTGGAGCCGCAATATCCTTCCGCTACCGCGGGCGCTGTGCAATATTCTCATCACAAGAGCCAAGGTAACACAGGAGGAAACAACGCTAATAAGCATCCCAATCATGGCGGTAACCAGGGCAACAATCAGGGGGGAAACCAAGGGCAGCGCTGTGCAAAATGCAACCGTACAGGGCACCAGGCTAGCGAATGTCAAAATCAGGGATGCTTCAACTGTGGTCGGCTAGGCTATTATGCTCATGACTGTCTTGATCGCCCCAACCGAGTCCCTCAGCGCCGTACAGAACAACAAATTTTAGTTCAGGGACCCCAAGGGAATCGGGCTGCGCAGCAACAAGAGCGTCGTTCGAACACTGTGGGCCGGGTTTATGCATTGACGAGGGACGAGGCGCTTGCCTCGACACAGTAGTGTCAGGTATGTTGCTATTCAATAATGTGCCTGCATGAGTGTTATTTGATTCAGGTGCGACCCACAGTTTTGTGTCAACAAACTTTACTAGAGAACATAGTTTCATTCAAACCCCGTTAGGCCTAAGGCTTAGCGTCAGTACTCCGTCAGGCACGAGTTTGCCTGCCGATTCAGTTTGTCGTGGTGGCTGCATTTGCATCGGAGGAAGGGAATTGTCATTTAATGCGATAGTTCTAGACATAGGGGACTACGATATCATTCTGGGAATGGATTGGCTTGGCGCTTGTTCTGCTACTATCGATTGTGCGAAGAAGAAAGTCGTGTTTCGTCTTCCTGGCGAGATCAAATTTTGTTATTCGTGCAGTCCACAGTCAGAAGCGTCAAATGCCTGCATGGTGATATCAGCGATGTCTGCTCGATGGATGATTCACTCTGGTTGCGTAGGGTACTTGGCTTCCATTCGAGACACTCGACAAGATTGTGCAAACGTTGAGTCTATTCCCGTTATGGCGGATTTTCCTGATGTGTTCTCCGACGAGTTGCCCGATATGCCGCCCGATCGAGAGACAGAGTTCACCATCGACACATTTCCAGGAACCCAGCCTATTTCTAAACCTCCGTATCGAATGGCTCCGACAGAACTAAAAGAGTTAAAAATTCAGTTACAGGAATTGCTTGATCGTGGGTATATCCGGCCTAGTATCTCTCCATGGGGTGCACCGATACTATTTGTTAAGAAAAAGGATGGCTCGATGCGACTCTGCATCGACTATCGAGAATTAAACAAAGCAACTGTTCGAAACAAATACCCCCTTCCCAGGATATATGATCTTTTTGATCAGTTACAAGCTGCCACAGTGTTCTCGAAAATCGATCTCCGTTCGGGTTACCATCAGCTCAAAATTAAGCCGGACGATGTGTCGAAGTCAGCCTTTCGCACTCGCTACAGCCATTATTAGTTTTTAGTAATGCCGTTCGGTTTGACCAATGCCCCCGCTGCCTTTATGGGTTTGATAAACCAAGTGTTTCGACCGTACCTCGACAGATTTGTAGTATTGTTCATTGATGATATCTTGGTGCATTCGAAGAATGGGGCGGAGCATACAGAGCACTTGCGGACCGTGCTACAAAACCTTCGAGACAACAAGTTATATGCTAAACTGAGTAAATGCGAATTTTGGCTGAACATTGTATCTTTCCTAGGGCACATCATTTCTGTGGGAGGCATTTCTATCGATCCAAAGAAGGTGGAAGCCATTGTCGAGTGGAAACGACCTGCAACGGTTAGTGAAATTCGAAGCTTTCTTGGACTAGCAGGCTATTACAGGCGGTTCGTAAAGGATTTTTCCAAACTCGCCTCACCTCTGACTTGCCTCACACAAAAGGGAGTCGCGTTTGAGTGGTCCGCCGATTGCAAAACTACATTTCAAGAGTTAAAACATCGCCTAACCTCTGCCCTTTTACTTGTACTATCGGACGAGACTTCGGGATTTGAAATCTTTAGTGACGCTTCAAGGCAGGGCTTAGGGTGTGTACTTATGCAGCAAGACTGAGTGATAGCCTATGCATCCAGACAGTTGAGAAAGCATGAAAAGAATTATTCCACACATGATCTGGAGCTGGCAGCAATTGTGTTCGGGTTAAAATTATGGCGACACTACCTTTATGGAGTGCCTTGCCGAATCTATACCGATCACAAAAGTTTAAAGTACTTATTCACCCAAGCAGATTTGAACCTTCTACAGCGGGGCTGGCTAGAATTGATAAAGGATTACGACTTAACGATAGACTACACGCCTGGCAAGGGAAATGTGGTAGCGGATGCGTTGAGTCAGGTCTTTGCGGGATCTTTGTCCGTCGATCGCAGGTTACAAAGGGAGTTAGAAGAAATGGGCATTGAACTCAGGATTCGTTATCGTGGCGAGCGGGTTGCTCAGATGTGATTTGTACCCAATCTGATAGAGAGAGTCATATCTACTCAAAGAGATGATCCATTCCTCCGGAAAATGCGAGAGCAGGTCCAAGCGGGGAAGGTGAAAGACTTTGTGGTAGATGAGAATGGGGCGTTGCGAGTGAAGGGAAGGCTATGCGTCCCCAATGATTCAGAACTCAGAAAGGAAATTCTCACGGAAACACATTATGCAGCATATGCGATCCATCCTGGGAGCACAAAAATGTATAAGAACCTTCGTACTGTCTTCTGGTGGCACGGCATGAAGAAAGAAGTAGCACTCTTTGTGTCACAATGCACAACCTGTCAGAGGGTGAAAGCAGAGCATCAGAGGCCGGGCGGAGAAATGCAGAATCTTGCTATCCCAGAATGGAAGTGGGAGCACATCAACATAGACTTTATTGTTGGTCTGCCAAGGACGCAATGGGGGAACGATGCAATCTGGGTCATCGTCGACCGGTTAACCAAGTCTGTACACTTTATTGCCATTAAAAGTACTTGGGGCGCCGATCGCCTTGCTTAGACCTACCTTGACGAGATAGTCCGGCTGCACGGAGTGCCAGTTTCCATAGTATCAGATCGGGACGGACGGTTCATCTCACGTTTCTGGGAAAGCCTTCAGTCGTCGATGGGGACCAAGTTGAAATTCAGCTCAGCCTACCATCCTCAAACAGATGGCCAAACAGAACGGGTGAATCAGGTACTAGAAGATATGCTGTGCCTCTGTGTGATCGATTCCAAGTCAAGTTGGGACCTCAACCTACCGCTAGCCGAATTTGCTTACAACAACAGTTATCAGTTTAGCATCCAGATGGCTCCGTATGAGGTACTGTATGGGCGGAAGTATAGGTCACCGATCTGCTGGGATGAAGTTGGGGAGAGGCAAATCCTTGGGCCAAAACTGGTTGAACAAACAGTGCAGAAGGTTCGGCTGATTCGAGAACGGTTAAAAGTAGCACAAAGTCGGCAAAAGAGCTATGCCGATGTTCGTCGCCGCCCCCTTGAATTCCAAGAGGGGGCCATGTGTTCCTAAAAGTCTCGCCCATGCGTGGTATGACGAGATTCGGGATAAAAGGAAAGTTAAGTCCGAGATTTGTTGGCCCGTTTGAAATTCTCAGACGAGTGACTTCAGTTGCTTATCAAATAGCCTTGCCGCCAGTACTATCAGATGTGAACGATATTTTTCATGTATCTCAGCTTAGAAAATATGTGCACGACCCAAACCATGCGGTAGACTTTGGTCAATTAAATCTGCAGGCGGACTTGTCGTACGCCGAAGAACCCGTACAGATCCTGGAACATAAGGAAAAGCAGTTACAAAATTGGGCAGTATCGTTAGTGCGTGTTCTGTGGCAGAACCACGCGGTCAAAGAATCGACGTGGGAAATCGAATCTGAGATGAGGGAAAGGTTTCCCTCATTATTCCTTAGCGGTAGGTTCTATTCCTAAGTTTCGATACGAAACTTTCTTTTGGATGGTTATGATGTAATACCCCGTTCCCCCTATTCGGGGAGCACGACCAAGAAATACTTACGACCATCCGAACGGGACAGATTAAATCAAGATCCTTTCCTCGTTATGGATTGGTTTCTTCAGAATCAGGTCCTATATTCAATGGATCATGTCTCAAGGAAGGACTCGGCGGCAGAGTCGAGAGGGGCCTTTCCATTGCGCGGGTTTCCTTGCCCATTTTCGTGCCGCTTAGTTGCTTTCTTGTTGGTTTTATGACTTACGTTTATTTGAACGGTTTTGATGGATTTTATTGCTTTCATTCTTAGGATCTCACAATTTCATATCAAGCCTCGGAGACCGAAGCAGGAGATATTGATTATCTGTTGGTGCGTGCAGGTGATCGGGTAGACGATGCACACGCAGAGTCTTAAAGTTCTCCTTTCTCTCCTAGTTCTCCAACTTGTGAGTGGCTTTATTTCGATCAGCACCCTTCTGCCAAGTCTTCACTCTAATAATAATTGACTCATTATGCATCCCGTTCCAACGATATCATGATAAGAATAAAACTGAGTCAAAAAGGAAGATGAGTTAGATTTGAAATACTTGAATTGCTTGTCACTTGAATGCTCAAACGATCTCATTGATGCGTGCTTGTTCGCTATGCATTTATATATTCATGTTTCAGTTGTAGCTAGAACTTATTCTATATAACTATACGGATGTATTGTGCAAACTATATTTAAAATGCAATCACTTGGACATGAAGACTATGCCAATGCACTATGCTAAAGTAGATGTATACATTCTTGTGTTTCGAATGCTTTATCTATTGATTTAGTATAATTGCATAGTTCAGTCGGACAACTTGTGCACAGGGTTTAGTTTCTGCGAATGGCGCCCGGGGCACTGGGGCCGATTCGTTCCGGAAGGAACTCGGATAGCTGCGCTAGCAAGACTAGAACGGGTAAGGTGAGGGAGGCCTTGTAGCGGGGCTTGCTACCCGAGCTACAAGGGTCACCGCTTACTGTAACTATTGTCCACGGTGGCAATGATATGCCATGACCCAATGTACATATATTTCTGCATTGCTTGCTTAACTAATGGTGTCTTCGTGGCAGGGAAGAATATGGTAAGTGTTATGCAGGCAGTTCAGACGGGAAGGTAAAAGTTACCTAACGGTAGCACGTTTGTTCTGTAAACCGCATATTCAATGCTTGCATGTAAATTGAACTAAGGCAAGATAGAAAGACCACAATAATATTACTTGTTTCATATGAACAAACTTGGATTTGGTTAGTTGGGTTAGCTCGCCCTCACCAGTACTTTTCTTAGTACTGACCCTCGTTACAGCAGGTTCCCCGAGCCCGAGCGACGCGGAGAGGAGCTGAAGCTTCTTCCTTCTCCAACCAGTCCAGTATCTGACACATTCCGTCCATGACTTTTTGAAGCTTGTACAAGGCACTTGGAGCAGGCGCAACCCTTATATGCGGCTCCGTGGCAAGGCGATAGCTTCGCCAGCATGTGTCTATGTTGTATTGTTTTTGAAGTTTTAGTAAAGGATATGATGTATGGGAACGACTATCTCATTTTGTATCCAAGTTGTAAGCCCGAGTGGCATCCTTCTCATTTTGGGTCAAGAGTCTATAAACAGATGTTCATTATCAATAAAAAAGGAAACTTTTCTATGCCTCAATGTGTGGTATCTTATTTGTGTACTCTGTTGCATATGTTCTAAAGATCATTACTATGCCTAGGCCTTATGCACGCGCGCCCTACGTGTGCACGGCAATACGCACGGGGGACGATTATCGATTGGACAAAATTGGGGCATGACATTAGAAGAGACCATGTCAGAGCTTTAATTGAATGATAGAGTCATTCATTGAGACAGACCCAGCTCACATGCAACACGGAATGAGGAACAAGTATGAAGTTATGTTCGAATCGGTCTAGTGATATGGAATAATATGCTTAAGATAAAATTTGATAGTGTACGATAGAACGGTTTGCGCTCAGGAAGTCTCGAGGACAAGACTTATTCTGAGTAGTGTATAATGTAACTATCTGCTCCACATCAATGCGGATAGCCGATTCAAATGGCACAAGTGTCACGACTCGACCCGTCTTGCTCTTCGAGAAGACTCGCTTGAGGCAAAAGATTCAGACTTGGCCCTTCAAGAGTTCAGACTTAGATTTTTAAAGACGCGCTCGGAGTATCGCTCGGCCGAGGTGAAACATCGCTAAGGTGGGTGGCTACGATGAACCTGACTTTGCTTAGCCTGCACACATAAAAACTTGGACGATACATGCTAGATCGCTAGGGGATAACCTTTTTGCATGCTAATGAAAGAAGTCAACGCACCTAGGTAAGGGAATAATCCCATTTTTTGTCCTTTTGCATAGAACATGGAAGTAGATCGGTTGAACGAAATAGTATGCTCACTTTATAATTATTATAACCTCGTCGTCGTAGCTTTGCTTTTGTTCCTTATATGTTCCTTCAAGTATATTGCTTCATATATTTTGAAATGCTCGTCACAAAGATATTGCCTCGATATAGAAGCACGACACAAATCATGGTTTACTTACCTATGGCAGGAAGACTATCAAAATAGTCATTTCTGAGCCAAGTAATAGAAATATGGAAAAATTTCGGGACCGTTGGGTCCCTAAGGAAACTCCTAAAACGGGAGCTACAATAAGTAGTAAAACATCAGCATAACTGTGCATTGAATAGAATGCATCTGATCATGAGATTTCTGAAAGAGTATATATATCCACACTGTATCAAGTAGTTATGTTCATTCAAGGTCTTAAAATATTGCATATAATAAAATCTTAGTGTTGATCGTCAATGGTCATGGACTGCCTGTGTACATACATATGGTTCCTGCGGACAGTACGCAGGGACACCGGGGCCGATCTGATCTGGACAGGAATGTCTCATAGTCAGCTAGCAACATCAGCACGGGAGAGACGAGGCCTTGTAGCGGGGCTGCTACCTGCGCTACAACGACGGTCATCCGCCCAGACTATAGTCCATGATGGCTCGTCAAGTAATGTGAATGTATTGTTAAAGTATCATTAAGGTATCATCAAGTATCATTAAAAGAATCATTGCATAAGTGGCGCCAACCCACGTATGGGCTCGTATGGACTTGAGGCAAGTAATAGATGCATGGTGCACTTTGTATTTAGATCGTTAATTGAACCAAGAAATCTGAACCTCTGAAACACACTTGAATAATCTGAGAAATCTGAATGGCCTGAGTATAATGCATTTGTACAACCTGAGTCACAAAGTAATATGAGTCACAAATTTGTGTATGTCGTTCACCTGAGTCAGAAACACGTTAGTAACACTTGGATTTGCTTATGCGATTCTTGGTTTCCTTATATATATTCATGTTTGGTTGACTTTGTTATGTCATTGGACAGGAAATGATGAATGGTAAGTTGGTAAGTTTTACCGTGTTTCTCTTATATCGCACGATGCACTACCACTCGAGTTAGGCTTTATATCTTATGCTATAAAACTGATCCTAAGGCAAGACTAGATAGATAACTTAATAGATGGTGCACGAAACTAATATAACGTGTTTGGATTTGTCGAACGGGCAAGAAGCCTTCCCACAAGTGCATTCATGTACTGATAACTCACCAGATTGCTTGCAGGGTACGGGAGAACCTCGTTCGATGCGGAGTATTCCCTCGTGCGTGCTAAGGCACGAAGTTCATTATGGAGCCTTGGAGTGTTACGTTCGGAGCTAAAGCGCATATACAGGACAAAATATTGGAACATCGGCTATATATCATTTTATGTTGTAAGCCACTTGAATATTTTTATTGTTTCGAGAAAGAGAGCGCTTGAGCGACTTGTAATCTCGGCCTAGCGCCATTTGTGACCTTATTCATTATAAAAAAAGAGCTCATTTATGTATCCATACTTGTGTTCATTTTATGCTTCCGCTATATTAACTTTGTGAACTAGTTATCGAACGACTGTTTACTTGTGTCGTTTAAATTTTTGTTTCATTAGAGACTATCTGTGTGACTCTGTGGCTTAGCTATTTCTCCGTCTGTTCGGATTATGGCCTTGTGCGGGCGCAACTTGTGCTCGTGGGGCATCACGTCCTAATAGGAGTGATCAACCTGTAGGAGCGCTAGCGCGGTGATTTACGCCTAGCGGGAAAGGCCAATCCTGCGAGAGATTGGGGCGTGACACCTCCGTGGAGTGGCATGTCATGCCCTGGCCCCCTCGCGAGGAGGCCGCTCGCCCGGACCGCCGCCTCCTTTCCCCGTAGCCGGATTATTGAACCGGACGCGAATTACCGCGCCTCTGCGCACCGAACGCGAATTACCGCGCATGTCCCGCGAGTGCGAGGAAGGGAATATTTCGTGCGATACTGCTGGAACGTGATGCCGTGTGAGCCTGGGGTTGCGCCAGCATAAGGCTTCATTATTTAAAATGTGTTTGGCTATCATCGCATCAATCGAGTAAGCAGCAGAAAGGGACATTGTTGCAATGCAATGCATTTAGCCAACTGAGTATTTTGGGACAAACCGAGGGATTTGGGTTCTCTTAGCAAAGGCATTCGTTCCATATATTATGCCCCCTTATATAATAACATCTCGGGGCACAATTAAAACTAGGATTCCGGGTCTTAGGGACTAAGGCACGAATGGATGATGCTAAGTCGGTAAAACCGAACGATCATGCTTAACGATTGTGTAAATACTAAGTTTTGAATTGAAATAGAAATTATATGGAATCAAATATGATTGACCCTGTCGAATGTGCCATTGTGAATCATAAAACAAAAACCCTTGAGATTTTTGCAAGTAGCTTGTCCGATTTCACTATCTCTAAGTTTGGTTGAACGCATATGTTTGAGGGACGCCTTGAACGTGTGCATGATCCAAGACTAAAGGATATGTGAAACTCGAGTGCTAAGACTTCGCTATCGCCAAGTTGGTTGAAATGCATGTGTTTGAAGGACGCTTCTAATTCATGCATGATCCAGACTCGCGATATGCCGATCTCAATGCTAGTGCAAGTGAATATCCACCTGAACAAGTATAACGACTTGTATAAGTTTGCCTCAGCCATAGATCGTTAAACAAGATCGATTGAAACGTACTCTGTGTTAAGCAACATGTCCCACGCTAAGGCACAAATGAGACAGACACAACATACATGCGACACGGCGTAAGGAACAAATAGGGGATTGTGTTCAATTGGATCTAGTAGTACCGATTGCTACGCTTGGATAAATTTCACAATGCGATAGTACGGCCTGCCCTTAGTAAGTCTCGAGGATGAGACTTTTTCTTAGTGGTGTATGATGTAATACCCCGTTCCGCTCAAGCGGACTGCCGATTCAAACGGCAAAAGTACAATGTCCCGACCTGCTTTGCTCAGGCGAGAATACTCGTTTGAGGCAAATGATATCCAGACTTGGTCCCTACAGGAGTTCGGCTTAGGCTTTTACAGGCTCGCTCGGAGTATCGCTCAACCGAGGTAAATCATCACTAAGATTGGTGGCTACGGTGAACTTGTCTTTGCTTAGCCAGCACACTTAAAATATGGAACGATACATGCTAGTTGCTAGATGAATCACCCCATGCATGCTAATAAGAATTTAACGCACCTAGCTAAGGGAATAATCCCAACTGATACTGCTTGTGTTAGAACATGGAAATGAAACATTGCTTGTATTCAGACCTTCGCATGCTACCTTTGCCTTGAGCAATTGGACACTGCTATGACTCGATAGAACGATACATACATTACATGCTTCGTTGTGCACTTCTATGCCTCTAGTAGAAACGATATGTATATGCTCGTCTTAGTGCGCTGTTCACTTGTTTACACTGTACGACCCTAGATCATATCGCTCAGGAAGTCCCTTTACGATTTCACTCCTCGGCTTACCTTCGGGCCCAAGCTAACGTGAATGTTTATGAATGCATGTCTACCTGCTTATAAGTTAACTTGAAATATTGCCTAAACTTAATGTTTGCCACACAAAACTTATGTCACAATCAAGAACACTATCGCGTATCGTGCATGCATCCGAGTTAACCAGAAGACTATCAAATAGCTTTTCTGTGCAATTGAACCTGCAAGTATCCGAGACCGTTAGGTCACCAAGGCAATCCCCGAACCAGGGGCATGCATCAAGGCAAGTTATTCATTAATTAAGAATCCTGTCAGGTTACAACTGAATGATAATCACATCAAGTTTACCTCTGAACGAGAATCAATGTCAATGAATCAAAAAATCCTAGCTCGTGGAGCAAATGCTCGGTTCAGAACAAGAATCATGGATTATCATATCAGGTTATGGATTTGGAAATACCCAGACTGCGTGTCACGGATAACTTGGAATCAAGGGGGATCTTCGGATCTCGTTCCACGGACGGTTCCGGGGCACCAGGGCCGATCCGATCCGGATGGAATTAACGTTTAGTCTCATACATCTGGACGGGATGGTTTTGTAGCCACTTATAAATCTTTTGCTGCATGCCATCTTTGTCATCGACTATAACTCATCCTTTATGGGTATGCCAGGGACAATTGTTCATATAGATAAGTCATCCTCGCTTAGCGGCTATCCGCGTGCGAGTTATTGTATTGCATCATGAACATCTGAACACCTGAACGATCATGGAAAAATAACTCTTGTGCATAAAGAGCACTTGAACATTGAATACATTACACCTGATCATCCGAGTAACTCGTGCACCCGATATGAGTTCTCGTACTGAAACCCTTATGTTTGCATATGATAATGCCTTGAATGTTATTATATGCTCGTGCTTGAGTTAACTTGGTTTGCCTTGGACAGGGAAGAAAAAATGGTAAGTTGGTAAGTTCTGCCGTGTTTCCTCTTATACCGTACGACGCACTGCCACACGAGTTAGGCTATTCAATATTGCCATGAAACTGATCCTAAGGCAACTAGAAAGACAACATAATAGTTGGTGCACGTAACCTATATTACGTATTTGGATTTGTCGAGTGGGCGAGTAGCCTCCCCACCAGTGCATTCTATGTACTGATAATCTACCAGATCATTTGCAGGGTGCGGGAGAACCTCGTTCAGTGCGGATGCCTCCTTCGTGCGTGCTAAGACGTGGAGTTCACTCTGGAGCCTTAGAGCGCTGCATCCGGAACTGAAGCACATATACAAGACATAATGTTGGAACATCGCCTGTATATCATTCCACAAATGTAGCCATTTGGCACGCTTTTACTGTTTCAGAGAGAGAGGCTTGAGCGACTTGTAATCTCGGCCAAGCGCTGCCAATAACACTTATTTATATCAATAAAGAGTTTTACTTCAACTTGTGTTATGCAATGCTCCGCTATTATCGACTCGGTGAACTTTTTACCAAATTGCTATGCGTTTATAATTCCGCTGCACTCGGACAATCTGTGCGATCCTGTGGCTTAGACCTCTTACCGCCAGCCAACGAACCACGGCCTTGCACGGGTGCCGCTCACGCTCGTACGACATCACGCCCGGATGGGTCAAAGCGATCATTCTGCAGGAGCGCTGGTGCGGTGATTCTCGCCTAGCGGGGACGGCCGATTTAGCCTACGGAAGATCGGGGCGTGACACTCACATGTAGAAGACCTAGTTATGACCTGTGATACAAGGATCCACCACTTTGGTCTTCATTTTTCCTTTGGTCTTCTTATCATTGAGCTTCTTGCAGTCTCGTTTGTAATGGCACATTTCGCCACAGTAATGACAACCGTCCATACGATCCACCCTCGTAAGATCCCGAGAACTCCTCGTGTTCTTGTATGTGACTTGGACCTTCTCTTCTTGATCGAAAGCAACCATGGCGGGCTCTTACGGCGATTCATATAGCTTACGTCGGATCTCCTTGTTCAATATGCTACTTTTGACAAGTCTCTTAGTGACAACTCCCTCTAAAGTAGAGTTACTCACCGATATCACCAATGTCTCAAACTCTCTAGGATACGAAGCTCGTCATCAATCAATCACCATCTTTATCGTTGACTGTTGATTAGGGATCCCCTGAATAAATGTTGCATCACCGGAGCACTCCGTGTACTCCCAGTTGACGAGTTGACGAAGAAAGAATGCCTTATTACCAACCTTCTTCCATTCATGTGTGTTGTTTTTTAGGTACAGGGCATGTTGTGTGTATCAGTCTATGTAGGTGTCTGCTATGTGTTTGTCATTTTGATTTGGGGGTAAGTAAGAAATATCAAGATTCTGCAACCTACAAAAGAACATTCTATTATAATTATTGAGGCATCAAGTCACAAAATAGAATATGTAATGCATGGTTCGTCTAATACTGGATCATTAGCATAAAGCTCTTCCTTTATTTTACTTTCATTAATAGAGAATCATCCATTTCCAAATGAAAGAATCATAAAAAATACCACCTAATAGAATTATATGATAAAAATGGGATGCCGCATTGAGCATTCTTTCGCATGGCAATACGGTTCTTCTTGTACTGGATGATTCAGTGGATTCCCTTCCTTTTTTTACTTTACTGTCATTATCATTATTGATAATTTGGTTCGCTCAAATTGAGCATCTCCAGTTTATATTCACTTGTTTATTCAATAAAGTAAAACTTCTACAAGAGATATATATATCTAGGAACCCAAAATTATGAGATAAGAATGAATTATGTACCTGTTGTCAATTGAGAGATCCTTCACCCTTCTCTTAAACCATTTTGTGTCTCCTGCTATAGCAGTTGATGATCTCAGAGAAAACCAAAGAAGTAAAAACGAGAGGAAAAGATTCTTTTGTAAATGCACTAAAAGTCTTTTAAGTATGAACCAAGACAAAACCTAGTTCCAATAAGATTGTAAGCATAACTAGTATTAGAAATAAAAAATATGAACACTTTAGTAAGAAACAAAAATGAAACCAACAACATCAATTGTAGTTTGTTCTAAATGACAGGAACGAGGAATAGTTCAACTCAAGAATTATTTCTCATTTTTTCTTTCATGTTGTACATTAAACAAATAAAAGTAAATTCGAAAAAGGAAATAAATTATGATCTTATGACAATTTGACATATGAAATTAACCCTGACTAAGAAAGTCAAGCGAGATGATTCTTCAAGTACCACTCCAAACCTAAATAAAGCCATCAAACTTAAATGAACTGGCTACGATACTGCAAATTGCCTACATAGGACCTCGCTAATCCTACCAATTGCATGGTTGTTTGTTGTTTAGGTTATCGAGTCCTTACTAGGATCAAGCTGCTGTCAAGATCAAAGGCCCGGTCTCTTGGTAAGTATATACGCACACCTAAATAGAATTATCATATGAAGAACTGAACATTGGCTACATAACTATAATGATTCCAGATACTCATTTAAACAAATGTTGTGGATAGGTCAGAGTGAGTTTTGGGATGGGAACCGTTGTGCTAGGAACTGGTTCGAGAAGGGATGGCTGAATAGAAGTTGCTACACAGTCAGGACATGAATATTCACTGCCTCTATTGCTATTGTTGTTGTCACTAACTTGTTTGTGCTAGTAATTATTACCAGATGTTGAATCTCTAAAGAGGAAGAGTGCAAAATAATGGATAATAGTAAAATTGGGATGTAGCTTTTATGCCGTGTAACTATATATGTGTAGACCTGCGTCATGTCTGTACATCTTTCTCTACTATATAACTATATATGTGGACTATCAAGTTAATACAACATAAAAGATTGGTTCACAATTAATAGTATTAAATTATTGCATCGATAAACCCCTTTTCAGTGTGATGTATGACTATTTCGATTAAAAAAACATAACAATTCAAGGAAAACAAGTGTTTGTATTAGAATGAAAGTATATAAATTTAGGGAAAAAAAAGTGTGTATTAAATTTTAGAAATAATATTACAAAGAAAGTACGAGTTAGGTTATAGTATGAAAAATAATGATATTGAATTAAAAAGAGTGGTTTGGGTTATATATAAGTCGTATAAGAATTGAAAGATTAGAATAGTTAGTTGTTTTTAAACCTAGAGTTACCTTCTGCATTTTTAAAGAGTTTTCACTCGAAAAAATAATTGTGACTTAGTGGAGCTATGATAGAACTTTCGGGATATTTGAAAACTCGGATGATTTATAGGATAAATATTCTAAGAATGTGAAATCCTTCGATGACAAACTATTAAAGGTGTTGGAATGAGATGATAAATAGTATTAGATATACAAGGTGGTCTCGAGGATTTGATAGTTAGTGTTAAAGAAATCTGTTTCATTTAAGTTATAGGGTAAGGTAGACGGTTTAAGTGCATCGTTTGTTGTTTGTGTACTTGCTTTCTATGTCTTGAATTTTGAGGACAAAATTCTTTTAAGGGAGGTAGTTTGTAGCATTCACTACTCATAAACTATAATGAAACACATAGTTTGTAGCATTCACTATTCATAAAGTATAATAAAACACACTAAATGCATATGAAACATGTTAAGTGGGGTACCAGGATGAAGTCCCTCTAAGCCAATAATTATGAAAAGGTAAGTCGTATGCTAAGAATTAGTAGTCTAAGACCCTATTTTCGCTTAGGATAAATTTTTAGTCTAGTTTTAGAATTTATTGGAATTTATTGAAATTTATAGGAGTTGTTGAGAATTTATAGATTTTATTTACCTAAGAAAATATATTTTCAGCCACCTTCTAGGAATTACTCTAGGAACCCTATAGACACTAGAATAACCCAAAGCTTTATTTTTTGACCTAAAATATTTTCTGAAATTATCTAGAATTTTCCTAATTTTATTACAAATTTTATGAATTAAAATAGCTAAAACCAATTAAAAATTAATTTTGGAAAATTAAACCAAAAAAATGATTTTCCTAAAATATAAAAATAATAGTGGGTCGGGTTGGACCTGTTGACCCCAACCCTAATCGTCACCCACGCCTGCAGCCAAGGCAGCTCACCTAGTAGTAAGAGCGAGCGAGACTGCAGGTACTAGTCAGCCACTCACTCGCTCACCTGTTGGGAACATGTGTGTGTGACCCGAACTAGATTCAGCCGTTGACACGGATGAGGAAGCAATGTCAACCCACCAAAAGATAGGGGTGAGCATTATTCAGTTTTGGAACAAAAATCGAACCGAACCAAATCGAATGAGAGATTCAATTTGGTTTAAAAAAAATTGGTTTGGTTTGGTTTTGAAAATTCTAAAATTCCTTATTCGGTTTTGTGTTTTGGTCCAAAATCGAAAACCGAATAAAATGTATGTAATTATGTAAATACCCTAATTCTATGCATATTTTTTGATTAAAATATGTATATTTTGAAAACAACAATTATATGTATATATTTTGAAGCCCAACTTTGGACACAACTTTAAAATACAACAAATGCGTGTATATATAAATTTTAATATAATTTATCTAGGATCTCAACTTTAGGCCCGATCCATTAAACAATATCAATAGTTTAACCGAATAAATTGAATAAACCGAATAGCTTATTCGGTTTGGTTTCGGTTTTGGATTTTTAGAATTTTGGTTTATTCGGTTTTGACTATTTTGGTTCGATTGAAATCGAATAAACCAAATGCTCTCCCCTACCTAAAGATAACGAACCAATCTACCACGAATGCGAAGACAGATCAAATACATTATATGTTCGGTAACTACATCACATGGACAAATCTTAATCTATATAACTTTCGACAAAAGATAGAAAAATTGTTAAAACTATGTTGAACCATTTGCTCAAAGGTATCTCAACAAACTCTAGAAAGAAAAAAGATTACAACTTGAAATCACTTAATCTACTCGTAGCGATCTTCCTGTACAAAGAAGATGACACCCCGCACAAATCTTCTTTTCCTGTTGTCTTGGATGGCTTGCCCTAAGAACAAAGTATGAACTTTCTCTTATATTTATTGTGGATAGGTACCCTGAATCTTTCACTTTGTGCTACATTTTGTGCCTCCATCCTCAACCCATATAATAGTTGTGAACCCCTATTTTCTACTTGAGTTTGGTGAGCGTGGTATTGGCGTTTCTATGGACAAGCTCTGATAACAGATGTTGGGATCAGAAGCGTCAATACCACGCTCTGGTACCACTTGTTGGGAACCCGTCTTGACCTGAACTGGATTCAGCCACTGACACGGACGCAGAAGCAATGCTAACTCATATGAAGATAACGAACCAATCTACCACGAACGTCAAGACAGGTCAAACACAATATAAGTTCGATGACCACGTCACCTGAAAAAATCCAAATCTATATAACTTTCGACAAAAGATACAAGATTGATAAAAACTATGTTGAACCTTTGACCAAAGGTTCAACTCCCTCACCAAACTCAAGTAGAAAGAATATTACAACTGAAATCACTCACCCAACCCCGTAGCGATTTTCTTGATTGAAGACAACAACTCCACGAACATATCTCTTCTTCCTGTTCTCTCAAACAACGATCCCTAAGAGCAATCTTATATTTCATGTGGATAAGCACCATGAATCTCCCAATTTATGCTCTTATTTATGTCTCTACCCTTAACGTGTATATATATATATATATATATATATATATATATATATATATATATATATAAGAAACCTTATTTTAGGTTATAGAAATCCTAAAATAGGAAACCCATTACTCAAATAAAAGATCCTATTTAGGTAATAGGAAATCCTAAAATAGTTCAATATTAATTATGGACCAAATTCAATCCAATCAAATATTTAATACAGATTTTCAAATCGTATCAAATCTAATATTTGACCATATTTGGGCCCTACAAATATATTGTTATCAAATCCAAACTGGACTCAACATACTCTCCCTATAGTCTGATGAGGGGTTTTGACCCCATGGCTCGTCAATTGGACTCCATGCATGTTGCCCCGCGACAGAGTTCCTGTTTCTCCTTGTCATTAATCTCCGATCTCCTGAGTTGATTTGCATCTTCCGTCGTCTCCAGCTCCTCGACCACCACGTCGACGCTAGCTGCCATGCATAGCACCTCCTGCACCATTGGAATCCTGCCGACATTAATGATACAGCCAAGACCGAAGTCCCTGATGATCAGCCTTACCATAAGTCTTGGCTGCTTGTCCAATAATTCTGTCTTCCACCAGAAAGTGCTACCTTTTCGACGAGTTTCTTCACCCTTGGCTGACCCAACCAAGCGATGGTGCAGATCGCCCGAGATCCAGTCTCATGAACTTGCCAACCTTCGTGTCAAACACTGAAGTTCTTCCGTACACATGCATCCTCAAACAGAACAACATACACTATGTACGTCGTCGATGACCCACAGCTCTTCCAGAACTGTACAAATGGAAAAGCACCCCCGCCATAAATTGACTTTGTTGTACACCTTGATCTCCTCTCTGGTTTTGAACTGCTGAAACCAAAGTCGCCCCATGAAGCTTTAACAAACCACTCTTCACCAAACAGGATCAGTGGAAAAATTCCTACCTGAAGACCGACCAGCTATCATAGGACCGGCAGACTGACCCTTAATCTTTGACTCATTATCATTTATCGCTTTGTCTTGATGAACTGAATCTTCTGTATCCCTCAAATCATCTCGAAGACCCTCCAAGACAAGCTCCCGATGATCCATGAAGTACTATCGAACAACCCTCGACCCTTAATCTGATGTCTGTGGCATACTTGTATAACTCAGCGGCTTAAGCTTGTATATGCCACAACATATATCTTTTTGAGCCAGCTGTTGGGAACCCTTCGTAAGCTTCTAATCTTTGTCCCCAAACATACTGCAATTTCCATCATTCGCCAACCTCCCTATCGAAACAAAGTTGTAGCGCAAACTCGGTACATATTGCACCCTTTGAGAACAAGCTTATAGCCAAGCTCCATTGTCAAGTGCACATCACGGATGCCCACAACTGCAGTCGACCCTTTTGTAATGACCCGTTTCGCTCAAGCGGACAGCCGATTCAAACGACAAAAGTGCAATGTCCTTACCCGCTTTGCTTCAGCGAGAATACTCGTTCAAGGCAAGATGATTTCCAAACTTGGCCCTACATGAGTTCTGACTTAAGCTTTCTGAGGCTCGCTTGGAGTATCGCTCGACCGAGGCAAATCATCGCTAAGGTGGGTGGCTACGATGAACTTGTCTTTGCTTAGCCAGCATACTTAAAATATGGATGTTTCATGCTAATCGCTAGGTGAATCACCCCCTACATGCTAATAAGAATACAACGGACCTAGCTAAGGGAATAATCCTAACTTGTATTGCTTGTGTTAGAACATGGAAATAAAACTTTGCTTATATACAGACCCTCGTATGCTACCTTTGCCTTGTGCAACGAGACCTCGCTATGCCTCGAGTAGAATGATATTTGTATACTCTGTAGTGCACCGTTCACTTGCTACTCTGCATGATCCTAGATTATGTCGCTCGGTAAGTCCATTTACGGTTTTACTCCTCGGCTTACCTTCAGACCCGAGCCAACGTGTATGCTTAAGTTTTCTTATGAATGCAATGCTTGTCTGCTTATTTGTTAACTTGTAATATTGCCTCGACTCAATGTTCGCCACACAAAACTTATGCCACAATTAAGTAACACTATTGAGTATCGTACATGCATTGAGTCAGCCAGAAGACTATCGAATAGTTATTTTATTCAATTGAAATTGTAATTATCCGGGACCGTTAGGTCACCAAGGCAATCCCCGAACCAGGGGGCATGCATCAAGGCAAGTTGAACAATGAACTGGAATCATGTCAAGTTTACATCTGAATGATAATAATATCAAGTTTACCTCTAAACGAGAACCATGTCAAGGAAATCAAGAATCATAGCTCGTGGAGCAAATACTCGGTTCATAACAAGAATCTTGGATTATCATGTTAAGTTATGGATTTGTAATGACCCAAGACCTGCATGTCGCGGACAACTTGAAAAAAGGTGATCTTCGAATCTCAGATCCACGGTGGTCTCCGGGGCACCGGAACCGATCCGATCCAGATGGAACTTAACGTTTAGTCTCATGTGATTGGCGGGATGGCTTGTAGAGCACCACGTACTTTCGTTCTATGCCATTCCCGTCAACGACTAAGTCCTTTATGGCTAAGCCAGCGATAATTGTTCATATAGATAAGTCATCATCGCTTAGCGGCTATTTGCGTACGAGTCATTGTATCGCATCGAGAAAATCTGAAACACTTGAACGATCATGGATATAAGATACTTGTACATAATTAAACACTTGAACATCCTCTACAACACTTCTGGATAACCTGTACGCTCGTGCACCCAAAACGTAATCTCGCTCACAACACAGTGTTCGCATATGTTATTGCCCCTGAGTTTCATTATATATGTTGCTTGTGCTTGAATTAACTTGGTTTGTCTAGGACAGGGAAGAACAAATGGTAAGTTGGTAAGTCTTGCCGTGTTTCCTCTTAAATCGCACGGCGTACTGCCACACGAGTTAAGTTATTCAACATTGCCATAAAACTGATCCTAAGGCAAAACTAGAAAGACAACTTAATAGATGGTGCACGAAACCTATTGAACGTGTTTAAATTTTTCGAGAGGGCGAGTAGCCTCTCCACCAGTGCATTCATGTACTGATAACCCAACTGATTGCTTGCAGGGTACGGGAGAACCTCGTTCGGTGCAAATATCTCATTCGTGCGTGCTAAGGCGTGGAGTTCACTTTGGAGCCATGGAGCATTGCTCCGGAACTGAAGCACATATATAAGACATAATGTTGGAACATCGCCTATACATCATTTCACAAATGTAGCCACTTGTCACGCTTTTACTGTTTCAAAGAGAGAGGCTTGAGTGACTTATAATCTTGGCTATATGCCACCTGTAACACTTGTTCAATATCAATAAAGAGTTTATTTTACTTCTATACTTGTGTTATTCAATGCTTCCGCTATTGACGACTTAGTAAACTTGTTACCTATCGCCTATGCATTTATAATTCTGCTGCACTCGGACAATCTGTGCGACTCTGTGGCTTAGACCCTTTACCGCCAGAATAAACCACGGCCTTACACGGGCACCGCTTACGCTCGTGCGGCATCATGCCCGGATAGGTCAAGCGATCGTCCCGCGGGAGCGCTGGCGAGGTAATTCTCGCCTAGCGGGGATGGACGATTAGCCTGCGGGAGATCGGGGCGTGACAGATTGGTATCAGAGCATGGCTATACGCCTTTGGACTTCGTTTTGATTTTCTCAGTTTCGAAAGCTCGTTCGTGGTTTATGTGCATACGCTCTCTCTCAATGTCCCAACGGAATATTCCAAACAATAAGTCTAAATACTTTCGAAAAGTCTATGTGAATGATGGGATTGCTTGTATGAAATTGTGATGTTAAGGCCTTTGTGCCGACCTGTGCTAAACCCTTCAGGATTAGACTCGTGCTAGAACTTGCGCGTTATGTGTGAACCCGATACCTATACATGTTTGCCCAACTGGTTAATGTAAAATCGAATATTGCCCGAATGGTTAGCTTTGCACACAACCTTTTGGCTAAGTTGTGTAAGTATCGTGTGCCAAGATCCTTTGGTGCAAGCTAGTTGTAAACGAGATGGGATATCGTTTAGGAATAAGACAAGTCAGACTTAGAATGTCAATCGATATAAACATTATCGGATTATCGCTTAGGCAAATATCGAGAATCATACTCGAATTTAGAGAAATAGCTTGAACGTTATTTCGTGTCAGAAGATACAAATCAAATATGAATTAATTAGATGACTCAATTCCGAGTGGTGTATAGATCAAATAGAAATGTCCAAACGGATTCATAGGTCTCGTCCGATAGTTGGATTGAATGATTAGAGAATGTCTTGAATAAACGATAAGGCTTGTATCGAATAGGGATTCATGGAAATCGATATCTTGGTTAAGAAAATTTGTTGAAAACTTGGAGTATCGTGCGAGCGATTTCGGATTGAAAGAAAAAAATTAAATTTGAATATAGTATCGCTCGAATAGAAGTTAACCCAGAAATGAATATTGTGGTTCGAGAAAGAGATAAGCGTTAATGGATTTGGCTTGAAGTTTGGAAGAACGATCTTAAAATCTAGTTCGAAATGATAATATTTGAAATCATTCCCAACGAGAATGATTATCCTGCGAGAGCGCTGGCATGGTGATTTCACGTACGACGGGGATGATCGGACTCACGGGAATATGTTCGATGATTATTCCATACGAACTCGATGAATGGAACGTATCAAAAGATGGATTAGACTTGGGCTTGAATATTTGGAACTAGTTTCTTGAGGAATGATAGTAGTAAGACTATGGAATTATCGAACTATAACATTTAAGTTGGATAATTTTCCTGGACGAATTATAATCACTGCATGAACTGACTTGACTCGATAGATTATATATATAACTTGGATGGAGCAAAGTGAAATATTAAGGTGCCTCGATCGGGCCAAAGATAACCATAACGTTCAAATATTCTTGTCTTGTGCGAGCGTAACTCTATGCTCGTGCATGCGTCATGTCCGGGTTAGGACGATTATCCAGCGGAAGCGTTGACGTGGTGATCTCACGTCCAACGAGGGTGATTGAACTTGTAGGAAACCGGAGCGTGACAACTTATGGATCGTCTTGACTTTTGGTTCGACACGATAAGACGAATTTGGAAATATAAGTGATCGAATCGAGGATAAGTTAGCCTAGAACCTGGAATAAATCATGCTTGATGGTTTCGTGAATGGATACATGAATCAGGTTAGACGACTTAGATTATAATCTAAGGTGTAGAATTGAATCTTGGCTTGGTGGTCTAGACTTGGAATGGATAGGGATGCTATCAAACATATTTGGAGAGATAGACTATGCAAATCACTAGACTTGTCCTGCAACTTGGATATATCGAGGATTTTACTGAACGAACTTGAACCCTGTACAAACGAACGTGCTATGAGAGTAGGAAAATCTGTGCTCGATGTTTAGAAATTTGAGTAAAACGAGCTTGGGTAGAATACCCCATGCAAAAGAATAATGATTTGACCCAAGGAATTGAGGCGAGCATCGTGCGACGAATTTGCACGATGAATCATGTGTTTGAACTTGTACATATGACCTTGTGAGGTGACCTAGCAATTAGGCAGACAACCCTGTACCGAGTGAACAAACCAGTATGACCGACTTTAACACATTGCTTAAACAAGCTACAGAACTGGGGCAGCAAGACTTAGAGTTAGACTTGGAACCATAACGTGTACTATGTTTGACCCAAACGGATGAACGCTAGTCGGTTAATCGAATAGATCGTGCTTAACGGTAGTATAAATACTTGATTTGAGTTGGAGTGAAAAATGATATGGAATTGGATTGACCCTATCGGAAGTATCCTGGTGATTGATAAACGAGGACCCTTGAGATTTTCGAAAGTAGCTTGTCCGACTTTACTATCTCTAAGTTTGGTTGAATGCATATGTTTGAGGGATGCCTTGAACGTGTACATGATCCAAGATCAATGATATGTGAAACTCGAGTGCTAAGACTTCGCTATCGCCAAGTTGCTTGACACGTATATGTTTGAAGGACGCTTCGAATATGTGCACGATCCAGACTCGCGTTATGCTGATCTCAAATGCTAGTGCAAGTGAATATCCATATGGACAAGTATAACGACTTGTATAAGTTTGCCTCTGCCTTAGATCATTATTCACGATGGATTATAATATACCCCATGTTAAGCAATATGTCCCGCGCTAAGGTGCAAATGACACCGACTCAGCATACACGTGACACGACATAAGGATCGAGTAGGAGATTGTGTTTGAACAAATCTAGTGGTACCGATTGCTACGCTTGGGATAGATTCGATAGTACGGTAGAACGGCCTGCACTCAGGAAGTCTCGAGGATGAGACTTTTTCTGAGTGGTGTATAATGTAACGACCCGTTCCGCTCAAGCGGACAGCCGATTCAAACGGCAAAAGTGCAACGTCCTGACCCACTTTGCTTCAGCGAGAATACTCATTTGAGGCAAGAGGATTTCCAGACTTGGCCCTCCAGGAGTTCCGGCTTAGGCTTTCAGAGGCTCGCTCGGAGTATCGCTCGAACGAGGCAAATTATCGCTAAGGTGGATGGATACGATGAACTTGTCTTTGCTTAGCTAGCACCCTTAAAATATGGATGTTTCATGCTAATCGCTAGGTGAATCACCCCCAACATGCTAATAAGAATACAACGCACCTAGCTAAGGGAATAATCCTAACTTGTATTGCTTGTGTTAGAACATGAAAATAAAACTTTGCTTATATACCAACCCTCGCATGCTACCTTTGCCTTGTGCAACGAGACCTCGCTATGCCTCGAGTAGAATGATATTTGTATACTTTATAGTGCACCGGTCACTTGCTACTCTGCACGATCCTAGATTATGTCGCTCGGTAAGTCCCTTTATAGTTTCACTCCTCGACTTACCTTCAGGCCCGAGCCAATGTGAATGCTTAAGTTTTCTTATGAATTCAATGCTTGTCTGCTTATATATTAACTTGTAATATTGCCTTGACTCAATGTTTGCCACACGAAACTTATGCCACAATCAAGTAACACTATCGCGTATCGTGCATGCATTAAGTCAGCCAGAAGACTATCGAATAGTCCTTTTGTGCAATTGAACCTGCAAGTATCCGGGACCGTTAGGTCACCAAGGCAATCCCCGAACCAGGGGCATGCATCATGGCAAGTTGATCACTGAACTAGAATCATGTCAAGTTTACATCTGAATGATAATAATATCAAGTTTACCTCTGAACGAGAATCATGTCAAGCAAATCAAGAATCACAGCTCGTGGAGCAAATGCTCAGTTCAGAACAAGAATCGTGGATTATCATGTGAAGTTATGGATTTGGAATGACCCAAAACCTGCATGTCGCGGACAACTTGAAAAAAGGTGATCTTCCACGACGGTTTCCGGGGCACCGGAACCAATCCGATCCGATCCAGATGGAACTTAACGTTTAGTCTCATGTGATTGGCGGAATAGCTTGTAGCGCACCACGTACTTTTATTGCATGTCATTCCTGTCAATGACTAGGTCCTTTTTGGCTAAGCTAACGACAATTTTTTATATAGATAAGTCATCCTCGCTTAGCGGCTATCCGCGTGCGAGTCATTGCATCGCATCGAGAATATCTGAAACACCTGAACGAGCATGGATATAAGATACTTGTACATAATTGAATACTTGAACATCTTTTGCAACACTCCTGGATAACCTGTACGCTCGTGCACCCAAAATGTAATCTCGCTCACAACAAAGTATTCGCATATGCTATTGCCCCTGAGTTTTATTATATATGCTTCTTGTGCTTGAATTAACTTGGTTTGCCTTGGACAGGGAAGGACAAATGGTAAGTTGGTAAGTCTCACCGTATTTTCTCTTATATCGTATGGTGCACTGCCACACGAGTTAAGTTATTCAACATTGCCATAAAACTAATCCTAAGGCAAAACTAGAAAGATAACTTAATAGATGGTGCACGGAACCTATTGAACGTGTTTGGATTTGTCGAGAGGGCGAGTAGCCTCCCCACCAGTGCATTCATGTACTGATAACCCACCCGATTGCTTGCAGGGTGCGGAAGAACCTTGTTTAGTGCAGATGCCTCCTTCGTGCATGCTAAGGCGTGGAGTTCACTCAGGAGCCTTGGAGCGTTGCATCCGGAACTGAAGTACATATACAAGACATAATATTGGAATATCACCTATACATTATTCCACAGATATAGCCAATTGGCAAGCTTTTACTATTTCAGAGATAGAGACTTGAGCGACTTGTAATCTTGGCTATATGCCGCCTGTAACACCTGTTCAATATCAATAAAGAGTTTGATTTACTTCTATACTTGTGTTATTCAATGCTTCCGCTATTGACGACTCAGTGAACTTGTTACCTATCGCCTATGCGTTTATAATTCCGCTGCACTCGGACAATCTGTGTGACTCTGTGGCTTAGACCCTTTACCGCCAGCACGAACCACGGCCTTGCACGGACGTGGCTTACGCTCGTGCGGTATCACGTCCGTATGGGTCAAGCGATCGTCCCGCGGAAGCACTGGCACGGTGATTCTCGCCTAGCGGGGACAGCCGATTAGCCTGCAGGAGATCGGGGCATGACATCTTTGTTGTCCATCTTCACGTCCAAACCTACCGCCTCGGTATGACGTGAAAATTATTCTATGCTGAGTGGCATGATATGACGCCTCCCCGTCCAAGACCCAATCTCCTTCATGACACATACCACAAGGTTTCTCTGCGTTCGTTGCTGATGGTGGGATCTCTCATAGCCGTGAAATCTTCCTGATCATCCTTATCGTTTGCCTTCTTAGCCTTGAGCTTCATGCAATTTTCCTTAATATGACATATTTTGTCACAGTGATATCAACCCTCTTTCTGGTCCATAGTCGCAAGATCCCGAGAACCCTTCCCTATCCTCACCTATAACTTGAGTCTTCCCTTCTAATAGGAAGCAATCGGAGCGGACTCCAGCAATAATTCAATTTGCTTATGTTGGACCTCCTCGTTCAATAAACTATTTTTGACTGCTTCCATCGTGACAACTCCATGGGTACGGAGTTGCTCATCGATACCACCAACTTCTCCCAGCTTTCTAGAAGGGAACTTAAAAGCAAAAGGGCCTGAAGCTCATCTTTAATCACCATCTTCATCGCAGACAGCTAATTAATGATATACTGAACCTAGTTCAGATGTTGTGCCACTGGGCACCCTCTGTATACTTCGAGTTGACGAGATAGAGAATAAGAAATGCCTTGTTGCCAGCCATCTTTCATTCGTACATCAAATGCAGCTTCTCCCACAATTCTTTTGTCGAACTCTCGATTTACACATGGTGAAACACTGAATCGTTCAACCATTAGCGGATGAATCCAATGGCCTTCCGATCCAGTCGTTTCCACCCATCAGCAGCTTTGTTCAATTGCTTGGCAATGTCATCCTCTAACGGACCATGCAAGTCCATTTACCAGAGTAGATTCCTCCATCATTGGCTTCCAAATTACCTAGTTACCCCTGTGAGGGTGATATGGAGGATTCGGTTGGTCGAGACAAAGTGATGAATGAAGGTGAGTCAAAGATCGAGGATCAGTCTGTCGGTCCCGTGATAGCTAGTCGGTTTCCAGATAGGGGTAGTTCTAAGAATCCAATTTTAGTGATGAGTGGTTTGCCAAAGCTTTAATGAGCGATATTGGGTTCAGCAGCTTAAAGCCGAGGCTATCAAGGTATGCAAAAAACTTAATCTGAGGCTAGTGCATCTCCATTTGCAAAATTTTGGGGGAACTATGAGTCATTAATGACGTGCATAGTGCATGATGATCTGTTCGAGGATGCATGTGTATGGGGGGAGCTTCAGCGTCGGACATGAAGGTTGATAGTTCATGAGACTAAATCTTGGGAGAACTGCATCGTCTGCTTGGTTGGGCCAACCAAGGTTGAAGAAGCTCGTCGGAACGGTATCATATTTTGATGGAAAAAAGAAGTTAGAAACAGGCATCCAAGACTTATGGTGAGAGTGGTCATCAAACACTTCGGTTTTGGCCGCGTCATTGATGTCAGCAGGATCCCAGTGGTGCAGTAGGTGCTACGCATGGCAACTAGCATCGACGTTGTGGTCGAGGAGCTGGAAACGAAGAAAGATGCAAAGTAGCTCGGTGGATCAGAGATCAATGATAAGAGGAAGCAGGAACTCTGTCACGGAGGCGACATGTACGAAGTCTAGTTAAGGAGCAATGGATTCAATACCTCTCATCATACTAGGGAAAGTACGTTAGGTCCAGTTTGCATTTGGTAATTGTATATTTGTGGAGCCCAAATCTAGTCAAATATTTGATTTGATGAGATTTAAAAATTTGCATTAAATATTTGATTTGATTTGGACATACATAATTAATGTTGGAATATTTTAGGATTTTTTATTATCTAAAATAGGGTCTCTTATTTTAGTAACAGGGTTTACTATTTTAGGGTTTCATATTTTAGGAATTACTATGACCTAAAATAGGTTTTCTCAACTATATATATGGGTTGAGGGTGGATGCATAAAGAATAACACAAGGTGATAGATTTAGGGTTCTTATCCATAAAGAATCATAGAGAAAGTTCGTATTTTGCTCTTAGGGGCAGCGAGAAGGAGAGATTTGTTCATGGAGTCGTCTTCAATCAGTAAAATTGTTACGGGATTAGTTGAGTGATTTCAGTTATAATCTCTCTCTTTCTTCCTGAATTCAATGAGGGAGTTGAACTTTTAGGTAAAGAGTTCAACATAGTTTTTATCAATCTTGTATCTTTTGTCGGAAGTTATAAAAATTGGGATTTATCCAGGTGACGTAGTCACTGAAATACGTTGTTTGATCTATCTTGGCGTTCGTGGTAGATTGGTTCATTATCTTCAGGTGTGTTTGCATCGCTTTCGCGTCCGTGTTAGTGGTCGAATCCAGTTCAGGTCAAACAGGGGTTCCCAACAAGTGGTATTAGAGCATAGTATTTGCTTTCTAATCCCAACAAGAGGTATCAGAGCAGTAAGAAGAGAAGATCTGTACGATGAGTCATCGTCGTACATGGAGATCGTTGTGGGTAGGGTGAGTGATTTCAAGTTATAATCTTCTTCTTTCTACTTGAATTTGGTGAGAGGGTTGAACCTTTGGGCAAAGGGTTCAATATAGTTTTAATAATCTTGTATCCTATGTCGGAAGTTATATGGATTAATATTTGTCCAAGTGACGTGAACATATATTTTGTTTGATCTGTCTTGGCATTTGTGGTAAATTAGTTCATTTTCTTCAGGTAGGTTGGCATCATATCCGCGTCCATGTCAGTAGGCGAATCTAGCTCGAGTCACGGGTTTCCAACATCTGGTATAAGAGCTCTCAGGTTTGCAAGATGGAATGTACAACTATGTCTTCGGGGCAGATAAACACACGTATGATCGTTCTTACAAGAGGGAACTGGGCGATTTAGAAGTCAAGGATGGAGGACCTACTCTGGTGCTAGGACTTGCATAACCCGTTGGAGGGCGACAGTGCCAAGCCATCCAATAAAACTGTTGATGATTAAAAACGACTGGATCGAAAGTTCATTGGATTCATTCGCCAATGGTTGGACTATTCGGTATTTCACTACGTGTCTATGGAGAGTTCGACAAAATCATTGTTGGAGAAGATTTATTCGTTGTATGAATGGAAGACAAATGGGAACAAGGTGCTTCTTATTCGCCAACTCGTAAACTCGAAGTACACGAAGGGTGTCCCAGTGGAACAATATCTGAATGAGGTTCAGGGTATCTTCAATCAGCTGTCTGCGATGAAGATGGTGATTAACAATGGATTTCAGGATCTGCTACTTTTGAGTTCTCTGCCAGAAAGCTGGGAGACGTTGGAAGTATTGGTGAGCAACTCCGCACCTAATGGAGTTGTCACAATGGAGGCGGTCAAAAATAGTTGAACGAGGAGGTCCAACATAAGCAAAATGAATCGTCACAGGAGTCCGCTCTGGTTTCTTTCTACGGTAAGGGAAGACAAGTCACGAGCAAGAATAAGGGAGTTCTCGAGATTATATGACTGTGGAACGCAAGGAGTATTGCTATCACTATGACAAAATGGGTCATATTAAGAGAAACTGTATGAAGCTAAAAAATAAGAAGGCCAAAGACAAGGATGATTAGGAAGATCTTATGGTTATGGGAGATATTATCATCACAGGAATCGACTTGTGACACGTGTCATGACGGCGATTGATTTATAGACATGGGAACGTCGTATCACGCTACTCCGTATAGGGGGATCTTCATGTCATACCAAGGCAATAAGTTTGGACATGTGAAGATGAGCAACAAGGGAGTGTGACATATGCCGAGTTTGCGCTACAACTTGGTTTCGGTAGGTTGGCAAGCGGATGATAGTTGTCGTATTATGTTTGGGGACTAAGATTGAAAGCTTACGAAGGGTTCCTAATAGCTGGCTCGAGGAGTTATATGTTATGGCATGTACAGGCTCAAGCCGCTGAGATGTACAGGCAGGCCACAGACATCGGATAGAGGCTCGAGGGTGTTCGACATGAGTTTGTGGATCGTCGAGAAGTTGTCTTAGGAGATCTTCGAGATAATTTAAGGGATACAGATGGAGGTGAGTAAAAGATTAAGGATCAATATGTCGGTCTCATGACAGTTGGTCGATCTCAAGTAGGGGTTCCACGGATCCGATTTTGGTGACGGGTGTCATGCCCCGGTCTCCTGCAGGCTAAATGGCCATCCCCGGTAGGCGGAAATAACTGCGCCAGCGCTCCTGTGAGACGATCACTTTGACCCATCCGGGCGTGATGCCGCATGAGCGCTAGCCGCGCCCGTGTAAGACCGTAGTTTATTGGCTGGCGGTAAGAAGTCTAAGCCACAGAGTCGCACAGATTGTCCGAGTGCAACAGAATTTATGAACGCATATGCGAACGGTAACAAGTTTACTGAGTCGACAATAGCGGAAGCATTGAATAACACAAGTAGAAGTAAAGCAACTCTTTTTATTCATATTGAAACAAGTGTTACAGGCGGCATATAGCTGAGATTATAAGTCGCTCAAGCACTCTCACTCTGAAACATAAAAATGTGCCAAATGGCTACATTTGTGGAATGATGTATAGGCGATGTTCAGACGATGTTCAAATATTATGTCTTGTATATGCGCTTCAGTTCCGGACGTAACGCTCTAAGGCTTCAGAGTGAACTCCACGCCTTAGCACGCACGAAGGAGGCATCTGCACCGAGCGAGGTTCTCCCGCACCCTGCAAGCAATCTGGTGGATTATCAGTACATGAATGCACTGGTGGGGAAGCTACTCGCCCGCTCGACAAATTCAAACACGTAATATAGTTACCGTGCACCAACTATTTAGTTGTCTTTCTAGTATTGCCATATGATCAGTTCATGGCATATATGAAAAGTCTAACTTGTGTGGCAGTACGCCGTGCGATATAAGAGGTAACACGGCGAGACTTACCCACTTACCATTTTCCTTCCCTATCCAAGGCAAACCAAGTTAAATTCAAACAGGAGCTTATAAACATTCAGGGGCATAGCATATGCAAACACTATGTTATGAACGAGATTATGCTACGAGTGCACGAGTTACAGGAAATATCAGGTGTGTTGCATACGATGATCAAGTGTTCTCATGCACAAGTGTTGCTATATCATGATCGTTCATGATTTCAGTTATTCTCGAGGTGATGCAATGACTCGCACACGGGTAGCCGCTAAGCGAGGATGGCTTATCAATATGAATATGAGGTCACTGGCACGGCGCCATAATAGACGGTCTAGTCTCAGTACGGAATGGCATGCGACGCAGGCCATTCCGTCCTATAGCAGGCGACTATCAGGAGTTTCGTCCGGATCAGATCGGTGCCAGTGCCCCAGCAATCGTCCTCGGACTAAACCTTGTTTGTAAGTTGTCCTGTGACCATGCAAGTCTCTAATCTTCAGGTCTCTGGTCAGGCGCAGGAACAAGTTCGAGGCAGAATATATATATATATATATATATATATATATATATATATGGAACAAGTTACATAGAACAAGTTCGAGTCAGGATATATATATATATATATATATATATATATATATATATGGAACTTGTTGAGGCAGGATATGTATATCAGGCACTTATTGAGGCATGATTGTTCACAATGTGTGTATTGACTCTACAAGCTATTTGATTCGGTACAGGACAGTATTGCTCCACGAGCTGTGATTCTGGGACATTGACTTGGTGCAAATTCCCTGGTTAGGGAATTGCCTTAGCGACCCAACGATTCCGGATACATTTTAGGTTTATTCATGCACGGAACAACTATCAGGTAGTCTTCCGAGGAGAACCAAAATGAATGCATGACATGCACAGTATTTCACGGTCTTGGCATAGTTATGAAACAAGCATTGAAACTAGGCAATATATATAAGCAGGCAAGCATGCACTTGTGTAACATAAGCATTCACGTTTTGGCTCGGGCCCGAAGGTACGCCGAGTAGTGAAACCGTAAGGGACCTTATCGAGCGGCATAGACTAGGGTTGTGCAGTGTAGCAGTATTGGAGTGCACAACAAAGAGTGTAATAACTTACCATTCTACTCGAGGCATAGCGGAGTAAGTATGCACAAGGCAAGGGTAGCATACAAGGGGTCTATATATAAGCAATGTTTCGTTTCCATGTTCTAGCACAAGCAATAAGAGTTGGGATTATTCCCTTAGCTAGGTGCGTTGGATTTTTATTAGCATGCAGGGGTGATTCACCTAGCGACTAGCATGTATCATTTCGTATTTTATATGTGCTGGATAAGCAAAGACAAGTTCACCATAGCCACCCACCTTAGCGATGCTCCGCCTCGGTTGAGTGATACTCCGAGCGAGCCTCTGAAAGCCTAAGCTGAAGCCCCGAAGGGACAGTCTGGAAATCCCTTGCCTCAAATGAGTCTTCTCGCTGAAGCAAGATGGGTCGGGACGTTGCACTTTTGCCATTTTGAATCGGCAGTCCGCTTGAGCGGAACGGGGTATTACATTATCTACCACTCAGAAAAAGTCTCGTCCTCGAGACTTCCTGAGGGCAAGCCGTACTATCGAATTTTCGATTATAGCCCGAGCGTAGTTATCGGTACCACTAGATCCATTGGAACACAATCCCCTACTCGATGCTTACGCCGTGTTGCGTGTATACTGATTCAGTCTCATTTGTGCCTTAGCGCGGGACAAGTTTCTTAACACGAGGTACATTTAAATCGATCCTGGATAGCGATCTAATGGCTTAGGCAAACTTATACAAGTCATTATGCTTGTTCAGGAGGATATTCACTTGCACTAGCATTTGAGTTAAGCATATCGCAAGTCTGTATTGTGCACATATTCAAAGCGTCCTTCAGACATATGCATTTCACCAACTTAGCGGTAGCGAAGTCTTTGCACTCGAGTTTCATGTCTCATCGAGTTTTGGATCATGCACACATTCAAGGCGTCCCTCAAACATACGTATTTAACCAAACTTAGAGATAGTGAAATCAGACAAGCTACTTACGAAAATCTCAAGGGATCCCGTTTATAAATCACAAGGATACTTCCGATAGGGTCAATCAAATCCCAAGTAAATTCCATCCCACTCAATCAAAGTATTTGCACTACCGATATGCACGATCTATCCGATTAAACCGACTAGCGTCCATTTGTTTGGATCAAACATAGGATGCATCATCATTCCTATTCTAACCCTAAGTCTTGTTACCCCAGTTCTTTTGCTTGTTCAAGCAATGTTCTAAAGTCGGTTGCACATGTTCATTCACTCAGTACAGGGTCGTCTGCCTAATTGCTAGGTTAGCTCACAAGGTCAAAGGGACAGGTTCAAGTATACGATACATCGTGCAAATTCGTCGCACGATGCTCGCCCCAATTCCTAGGGTCAAACCATTATTTATTTGTACGGGGTATTCTACCCAAGCTCGTTTCACTCAGATTTTTAAACATCAAGCACAGATTTTTCCTACTCACAATAACACGTTCTTTTGCACGGGGGATGAGTCGGTTCAGTAAAATCCACTATATCCAAGTTGCAGGACAAGCCTAGTGATTTGCGTAGTCTATCTCTCCAAACATGTTTCGATAGAATCCATATCCATTTCAAGTCTAGACCACCAAGCCAAGATTCAATTCTAAACCTTAGATTATATCCTCAACTCGTCCAACAATATCAACGCATTCGTCCACGAAACCATCAAGCATGATTTACTCCTGGTTCTAGGCTAACTCATCCTAAAACACTTTTGATTTACTGTATTCAAAGTTTTTGTATCCATCGAATCAAGTCCGTTCATACAGTGATTGTAGTTCGTCTTGTAAAATCATTCGGCTTTTATTTTACCGTTTGGTACATCTATAGTCTACTTTTGGCATTCCTCATCGACCAAGTTAAAATATTCAAGCCCAAGTCCCTCCATTTCTGATACGTTCAATATATCGAGTTTGTTCTTCCAAACTCCAAGTAAAATCCGTTATCGCTCATATCATTCCTAGAAACACAATATTTCCTTTGCTTGTATCGATCCATGCTATCTTCCAATTATCGATACCAAGTCAAATTCATATTCCGAAGCTAAATATCCATTCTCGGGTTAACTTAATCGAGCGATATTTTATTTACGTTCAATCCATTTGTTTCAAATCCGAAACCGCTCGCACGATTCTCAATTTCTAGCAAGTTTTCCTTAGTCAGGGTATCGATTTCCATTTCCATGAATTCTTATTCGATATAAGCCTTGTGGTTGGTCCCAACATATTCCCAATTCGTTCAATTCAACTATCGCACGAGACCTCTGCATTTGTTTGGACTTTTTCTAAATGATCCATCCACCACTCGGAATTGAGTCATTCTATCAAATCCTCACATTATCGTTAGCTTATTCACCAACTCGTTCCTCAAATTCTTACACGATACTCAGGTTCCGCCTGATAAAAATCTAGTCTCATACAGTATTCTGGATTGATAGTCATCCAAGCAACTATATTCGATTTATGCCTTCCAACACGAAATATCGTTCGAGCTATTTCTAAAATCAAGTATGATTCTTAATATTCGCCTAAGCGATAAATTCGATAAAGTTTCTATTGATTGCAGTTCTAAGTCTGACTTGTCTTATTCCTGAACGATGTACAAATCTCATTGTAACTGGCTTACACCAAAGGGTCTTGGTGCACGATACCGAACACAACTTAGCCAGAAGGCTGTGTGCATAGCGAACCGTTCGGGACAATATTGGATTCCGTACTAACCAGTGGGATAATCAGGCACATGTATATGGTTGCCTATATCGTGTAAATCTTAGCATGAGTCTGTTCCCCAAAGGGTCTAGCACAGGTTGGCACAAAGGCCTTTCGATCACAATATCGTACAAGCAATCATATCATTTCACATGCAACTTTTTGAAAGTATTTAGACTTATTGTTTGGAATATCCCATTGAGGCATTGAGAGAGTGTATGCACATAATCCACGAATAAGCTATCGAAACAGAGATATTCGAAATGAAGTCCAAAGGCATATAAGCCAAGCTCTGATACCAATCTGTCACGCCCCAATCTCCCGCAGGAAAAACGGCCATCCCTGCTAGGCGGAAATGATCGTGCCAGCACTCCTGCGAGACAAATCGCTTTGACCCATCTGGGCGTGATGCCGCATGAGCACTAGCCGCGCCCGTGCAAGGCCGTGGTTTATTGGCTGGCGGTAAGAATTCTAAGCCATAAAGTCGTACAGATTATTCGAGTACAGCAGAATTTATGAACGCATATGCGAACGGTTACAAGTTCACTGAGTCGACAATAGCAGAAGGATTGAATAACACAGGTAGAAGTAAAGCAACCTTTTTATTCATATTGAAATAAGTGTTACAGGCGGCATATAACAGAGATTACAAGTCGCTCAAGCACCCTCTCTCTGAAACATAAAAGCGTGCCAAGTGGCTACATTTGTGGAATGATGTTCAGGCAATGTTCAAACATTATGTCTTGTATATGTGCTTTAGTTCCGGACGCAATATTCCAAGGCTTCAGAGTGAACTCCACGCCTTAGCACGCACGAAGGAGGCATCCGCACCGAGCGAGGTTCTCCTGCACCCTGCAAGCAATCTGGTGGGTTATCAGTACATTAATGCACTAGTGGGGAAGCTACTCGTCCGCTCGACAAATCCAAAAATGTAATATAGGTTCCGTGTACCAACTATTTAGTTGTCTTTCTAGTATTTCCTTAGGATCAGTTCATGGCATATATGAAAAGCCTAACTTGTGTGGCAGTACGCCGTGCGATATAAGAGGTAACACGGCGAGACTTACCCACTTACCATTTTCCTTCCCTGTCCAAGGCAAACCAAGTTAAATTCAAGCAGGAGCTTATAAACATTCAGGGGCATAGCATATGCAAACACTGTGTTATGAACGAGATTATGCTACGAGTGCACGAGTTACAGGAAATATCAGGTATGTTGCATACGATGATCAAGTGTTCTTATGCATAAGTTTTCCATATCATGATCGTTCAGGAGTTCAGTTATTCTCAAGGCGATACAATAGCTCGTACGCGGGTAGCCGCTAAGCGAGGATGGCTTATCTATATGAACATGAGGTCACTGGCACGGCGCCATAATGGATGGTCTAGTCTCAGTACGGAATAGCGTACGACGCATAGGCAGGACGAAACAGGATATTCCATCCTATAGCAGGCGAATATCAGGAGTTCCGTCCGGATCAGATCGGTGCCAGTACCCCAGCAACTGTCCGCGAAACTAAACCTTGTTTCCAAGTTGTCCTATGACCATGCAAGTCTTTAATCTTCAGGTCTCTGGTCAGGCGCAGGAACAAGTTCGAGGCAGGATATATATATATATATATATATATATATATATATATATATATATATATATATATATATATGGAACAAGTTACATGGAACAAGTTCGAGTCAGGATATATATATATATGGAACTTGTTGAGGCAGGATATGTATATCAGGCACTTGTTGAGGCATGATTGTTCACAATGTGTATATCGAATCTACGAGCCATTTGATTCGGTACAGGACAGTATTACTCCACGAGCTGTGATTCTGGGATATTGACTTGGTGCAAAATCCCTGGTTCGGGAATTGCCTTAGCGACCCAACGGTCCTGGATGTATTTCAGGTTTATTCATGCACGGAACAACTATTAGGTAGTCTTCCGAGGAGAACCTAAATGAATGAATGATATGCACAGTATTTCACGGTCTTGGCATAGTTATGCAACAAGCATTGAAACTAGGCAATATATATAAGCAGGCAAGCATGCACTTGTATAACATAAGCATTCACGTTTTGGCTCGGGCCTGAAGGTACACCGAGTAGTGAAACCGTAAGGGACCTTATCGAGCGGCATAGACTAGGGTTGTGCAGTGTAGCAGTATTGGAGTGCACAATGAAGAGTGTAATAATTTACCATTCTACTTTTGGCATAGCGGAGTCAAGTATGCGCAAGGCATGGGTAGCATGCAAAGGGTCTATATATAAGGAATGTTTTATTTCCATGTTCTACCACAAACAATAAGAGTTGGAATTATTCCCTTAGCTAGGTGCGTTGGATTTTTATTAGCATGCAGGGGGTGATTCACCTAGTGACTAGCATGTATCATTCCATATTTTATGTGTGCTGGATAAGCAAAGACAAGTTCACCATAGCCACCCACCTTAGCGATGCTCTGCCTCGGTCGAGTGATACTCCGAGCAAGCCTCCGAAAGCCTAAGCCGAAGTCCCGAAGGGACAAGTCTGGAAATCCCTTGCCTCAAATGAGTTTTCTCGCTGAAGCAAGATGGGTCGGGACGTTGCACTTTTGCCGTTTTGAATCGGCAGTCCGCTTGAGCGGAACAGGGTATTACAACGGGTGGTTTGCCAAAGCTTCACGAAGTGACATTGATTTTAGCGATTTGAAGCCACGAAGGAGATCAAGGTGTACAACAAACTCAATCAAAGGCATGTGCATCTCTATTTGAACAGTTTCAGAGGAGCTGTAGGTTATTGATGATGTGCACAATGCATAATATTTTGCTCGATGATGCATGTGTACTTCAGTATCGAACACGAAGGTGGCCAGGTTCATGAGACTGAATCTCAAGAGAACCGCACCATCCACTTGGTTGGGCCAGCCAAAGGTGAAGAAGATTGTTAGACCGATAGCATATTTCGATAAAAGACAAAAGTCGGGAACAAGCATCAAAGACTTACGGTGAGGCTAATAGTCAGAGAATTCGGTCTTGGCCGTGTTATTGATGTCGGTAGGATCCCAGTGGTATATGAGGTGCTACGCATGACAGCTAGCATCGACGTGGTGGTCGAAGAGTTGGAGACGAAGGAAGATGCAAAGCAGCTCGGGGGATCGGAGATCAGTGATTAGGGTGCGCAGGAACTCTTTTGCGGGACGACATGCATGGAGTCCAATTGAGGAGCCATGTGGTAAATACCCCTCATTAGACTGGAGGGAGAGTATGTTAGATCCATTCTGAATTTGGTAACAACAAGTTTGTGGGCCCCAAATCTGGTCATATTTGATTTGTTATGATTTGAAAATATGTATTAGACATTTAATGTGATTAATTTTAGACATCCATAATTGGTGTTAGGCCATTTTAGGTAATGGGTTTCCTATTTTAGGGTTTTAGAAATTCGTATAACCTAAATAGGGTTTCTGAACTATATATATGGGTTGAGGGTGGAGACACATATAGCACAAGGTAAAAGATTCATGGTGCTTTTCCACAAAAAATATGAGAGAAAGTTTGTACTTTGCTCTTAGGTCTCATCGTTCGAGACAACAGGAAGAAGAGATATGTTCGTGAAGTCATCTTCAATCAGGGAAATCGCTACAATGTTGGGTGAGTGATTTCAGTTGTGATCTCTCTTTCTTCTTGAATTCGGTGAGGGGCTTGAACCTTTGGGCAAATGGTTCAACATAGTTTTATCAATCTTGTATCTTTTTTTGAAAGTTATAAGGATTGGGATTTGTCCAGGTGTCGTAGTCACCGAACATATACTGTGTTTGATTTGTCTTGTTATTTGTGGTAGATTGGTTCGTTATCTTCAGGTGGGTTCTCATCGCTTCCACGTTCGTATCAGTGACCAAATCCAGTTTGGGTCATACACGGATTCCTAACATAATATGCCCGCCCCACACCCGTGATGCCACACCCCTCTGTCAACATAGCTTTATCAATCTTGTATTTTTTTTGAAAGTTATAAAGATTAGGATTTATCCAGGTGACGTATTGTTTGATTTGTCTTGTTGTTCGTGGTAGATTGGTTCGTTATCTTCAGGTAGGTTGGCATTGCTTCCGCGTCCGTATCAGTGGCTAAATCCAGCTCGGGACACACACGGATTCCCAACATCACCCGCCTGCCCTACACCCGTGATGTCACGCCCCTCTATTAAATAATTGGGTGCAAGTATATGACTGTGTCATGTCTACGCCACGACATCGATGGTAGTACGTTGAGGTATATGTATCCATAAATCTAGACATGTATCATGATCATAAAATATATTATTCTAACTCATTCAAATAACATGAACTTCGTTCATATGTTGCACCACCGGGATGCCCTCTTATGTACTTCGAGTTGACGAGTTGGCAAAGTAAGAATGCCTTTTTACCAGCCTTCTTCGTTCATGTGTGTTGTTGTTTAGGTATAGGACACATTGTATGTATCAGTCTAACTATGTACGTGTATTCTATGTGAATCATTTTGTTTTGGGAGTTAAGACATATCAAGATTCTGCAACAACATTCTAATATAATTATTGAGGCATCAAGTCACAAAATATAATATGTAATGCATGGTTCGTCTGGATCATTGGCGTAAAGATCTCCCTTTATTTTACTTTCATTTTCATTATTGATAATTTGGTTAGCTCAAATTGAGCACCATCCATTTCCAATTAAAAGAATCATAAAGATACAACCTGATACTGGATCAAATTGAGCACTATCCATTTCAAATATGTAATGCATGGCAATCAATGGTTCAGTCTTGTACTAGATGATTCAGTTGATGCTCTTCCTTCTTTTTTACTTTACTGTCATTGTCAATATTAACAATTTGGTTGGCTCAAATTGAGCATCTCCAGTTTATATTCACTTGTTCATTCAATAAAATCAAACTTCTACAAGAGAAATATATTAAGAAACCCAAAATTATTAGATGAGAATGAATTTATGTACTTGTTGTCAATTGAGAGCTCCTTCACCCTTTTCTAAACCATTATGTCTCCTGCTACAGCATTTGCCTGATCTCAGAGAAAACTAAAGAAGTAAAAAAGGAAAAGATTCTTTTCTAAATGCTCTAAAAGTCAAGTATGAACTAAGACAAAAACTAGTTCCAATAAGATTGTAAGCACAACTAGTATTAGAAATAAAAGATATAAACACTTTAATAAAAAAGATAATAGTAAGAAACTAAAATGAAACCAACAACATTAATTGCAGTCTGTTCTTAATGACGGGAAAGAGGAATAGTTCAATTCATCAATTATGTGTCATTTTTTGCTTTCATGTTGTACGTTAAACAAATAAGTAAATTCGAAAAAGGAAAAAAAATTCTGATCTTACAATAATTTGACATACGATATTAACCCCTAACTAAGAAAAGTCAAGCGAGATGACTCTTCAAGATAATTAAAATATCAGGACAAAACCACTCCAAATCTAACTAAAGCCATCAAACTTAAATGAAGAACTGAACATTAGCTACAATACTGCAAATTGTCTACATAGGACCTCATTAATCGTGCCAATTGCATGGCTGTTTGTTGTTTAGATTATCGAGGCCTCGCTAATAGGAACTAGCTGCTGGTCAAGCTCAAAGGCCAAGTCTGCAGTATTGCTTGTCTCTTAGCATGTATATACACGTACCTAAACAGAATTATCATATGAAGAACTGAACATTGGTTACATAACTACAATGATTGCAGAAAACTCAATTAAACAAATGTCGTGGATAGGTCAGGGTGAGTTTTGGGATGGCAACCGTTATGCTAGGAACTGGTTCGAGAAGGGATGGCTGAATGGAAGTTGCTACGCTGTCAGGACAAGAATTTTCACTGCCTCTACTGCTATGGTCACTAACTTGTTCATGCTAGTGATTATTACAAGATGTTGAATCTATCCAGCATGGAAGAGTGCAAAATAATGGTTCATAGTCATAAAAAGGGTGATTTGTTGATTAAATGATACTGAAAAAAGATAGCATATCAAGGCACTGTTCAGTATTTCGGTAACAATTCTATTTAATTAAACTTGGTGGATTTTCCTTCTTTTTGTTTCAAATGAAATTTCAGAGCAGGTATATTGGACTAGAACTCTGATATAAAAGAGAGGTTGGTGTACAATTGACAAAAGACAACAAAATTGCAGATTATGGCTGGAAACCTCCTAGAATCCTATCGATAACTCTTTCAAAGGAACTCTTATCCTTATTTATACAATATAATGTTGAAAATTTTGAAATACTTATTGTACTGCCCTTCTAACTTTTGAAAATGTTTATTATTTACTTACACGAGCAAACATGATATATACATGAGACTTCTCATTTTTATAGGTTACAATTTTCTTTTCCTTTCCCTCCCCTTCTCCTCCAGGTCCAAACAAAACATAGCCTCAACGAACTGCAAATGTGCCCTCTTTTTCAGGAAAAAAGATTTAAGATTTGCCCCAGATTACAGGACCCTAGTTCCAGCCCTGCGTATTCATTACTAGCATCCCCATTTATATCGGAGAAATAATACATGTACTTGTTGCGAATGGAGGGAAGAACGAAGCAGAATACAACTATTTTTGACTAAAATTACTTCGTGAGTACTAAAAACTAAATCAACATAAATTACAAATGCACAATCACATATAACAATACCACACAATTGCAAACACGAGGATTTTTAAATGTCGAAGTGAAGAGAAGGATAAACACGATGTTGTCAAAATGAACATTATATATTTCTGAATCCAAAAGCAGCTCTCAAGTCCACGAGAGGTGTCCGTGCGAATCCACGAATGATCTGGAATTCGATAGGTGTCACGCCCCGGTCCCGAGGGCCTCCCGACCACCGTTCCCCCACGGCAGACCGGACGCGAATCACCGCGCCTCGCCGCACCGGACACGAATCACCGTGCCTCAGCGCTTCCGCGGGGTGCGTATGGCCGTTTGATACCGGGACGTGATGTCGTGCGAGCCTGGGGTTGCGTCCGCACAAGGCAACATCATTAAAGTTTGGCTATCATAGCATCAATCGAGTAAGCAGCGGAGGGACATTATTGTAATGCAATGCATTTATCCAACTGAGTATTCGGGACAAATCGAGGGATTGGGTTTTTCTTAGCAAAGGCACCGTTCCATATATTATGCCCCTTTATATGATAGCAACTCGAGGCAATCGAAACCAGAATTACCGGGTCTTGGGGATGAGGCACACTTATCGCTCCCTCGGACGATCCAGTACCTGCAAGCAAGTAAATTATTGGTGGGTCAGCACTTTTATAAGTACTGCTGAGAATAAATAACTGAACAGAAGCAAATATTCACAAAAACAAATACTAAGTAATCATGTTATAAAATATTTCATTACTAGTGATCTTTCTAGTTTTACTTATGTTCGTTACATGCAGCAGAAGAACGGAGTCATATTACTTTACTTTGGAAACATCTTTAAAAATAGAGTTTCATATTGGATATAAGCAAGCAAGAAAGACAAGTCGTTCGTTCTGTTTCAGGGTGTGCGCAGCGTGTCTCGTGAGCTATACTCAAAGACTCTAGGAAAAAATGCATATCTAGATACCAATGCATATCTAGGGGCAGTCCTCTATCCAAACCAACACAATAAACTATCTTATATGCAGTGCGGTCCCCAAGTATCTCAGAATCGGCAGCGGTTGATCCAGCTAACCAATGACTCATTTATCTGATGCTATTGGCAATCGTGACACATGGTTGCTTTCCACCAATATCTATTGTCTGATCGATGCGAATGCATGAAACACTATCAAATAAACTCTAGGATTCAGATGAGACGAACCATCAGACCATTTATCTTTGTTGCGGGGCAAGTCGCCTTATCTTTGAACACATTCAAGCACATGATATGGTTCTCTCGGAGCATAGGCGATAGTGGAACATGTTCATGTAAACACATACTTTTAGATAAGCGTTTTAAGGTATCTTAGTTAAGCAGACATGTTCGTTTCAAAGACAAGCTAGGTGAGTTCACTTATTAGCATGCAAGGCAGGTTCTATCATTCTTTTATGAAAACAAGCATTCAAAAACTTAGATTCATTATTAAGGCATGCAAGAATCAGAGAACGAAGCTCTGCCCACACACTTTGATACATAATGCCGACGTGGAGCGGGGCATTACATACTTACCCACCAACAAAAAGTTTCGTCCTCGAAACTTCAAGGATAAACTTCTCAAAATTCCGAGCAGCGATAGTCCTCATCCCTCGCCGTACTCAATCAAAACAATAAAATCCAGAAAACTCTTTGCTCATTGAGAATATCTGTGGACTTATTGTATGGAACGCTCTATTGCAATACCATATCGAGCATATCTCAGAGTCATAGCAACGAATTGGGCAAAGAATTGAATCCGCTTTGATACCATTATGTCACGCCCCGGCCCTGAGGGCCTCCCGACCACCGTTCCCCCGCGGCGGACCGGACACGAATCACTGCACCTCGGCGCACCGGACGCGAATCACCGCGCCTCGGCGCTCCCACGGGGTGTGTATGGCCGTTTGATACCGAGACGTGATGCCGTGCGAGCCTGGAGTTGCGCTCACACAAGGCAACATTGTTAAAGTTTGGCTATCATAGTATCAATCGAGTAAGCAGCAGAGGGACATTGTTGCAATGAAATGCATTTAGCCAACTGAGTATTTGGGGCAAATCGAGGGACTGGGTTTCTCTTAGCAAAGGCATCTTTATATATATTATGCCCCTTTATACGATAGCAACTCGAGGCAATCGAAACCAGAATTCTCGGGTCTTGGGATAAGGCACGCATATCGCTCCCTCGAACGATCCAATACCTGCAAGCAAGTAAACTATTGGTGGGTCAGCACTTTTATAAGCACTGGTGAGAATAAACAACTGAACAGAAGCAAACATTCACTAAAACCAACACTAAGTAATCATATTATAAAATATTTTATTAGTAGTGATCTTTCTAGTTTTACCTATGTTCGTTACATACAGCAAAAGAACGAAGTTATATTACTTTGTTTTGGAAACATCTTTAAAAATAGAGTTTTATATTGGATATAAGCAAGCAAGCAAGACAAGCCGTTCGTTCTATTTCAGGGTATGCACAGCGTGTCTCGTGAGCTATACTCAAAGACTCTAGGGACAAATACATATCTAGACACCAATGCATATCTAAGAGCAGTCCTCTATCCAAGCCAACACAATGAACTATCTTATATGCAGTGCGGTCTCCGAGTATCTCAGGATCGGCAGCGGTTGATCCAGCTTACCAATGACTCATTTATCTGATGCTATTGGCAGCCGTGACACATGGTTGCTTTTCACCAATAGCCATTTTTCGGCCGATGCGAATGCATGAAACACTATCAAATAAACTCTAGGATGCAGACGAGACGAACCATCAGACCATTTATCTTTGTTGCGGGGCAAGCCGCCTTATCATTGAACACATTCAAGCACACGATATGGTTCTCTCGGAGCATAGGCGATAGTAGAACATGTTCATGCAAACACATACTTTTAGACAAGCGTTTTAGGGTCTCTTAATTAAGCAGACATGTTCATTTCAAAGACAAGCTAGGTGAGTTCACTTATTAGCATGCAAGGCAGGTTCTATTATTCTCTTATGAAAACAAGCATTAAAAAACTCAGATTCATTATTAAGGCATGCAAAAATCAGAGAAGCTACCATCCTCATGAGTCTATATAAGGAGGTGAATGGGGGATGTGATTTGGTGCTCCTTCTTGCTTCTTGGTGTTGCTCCTCTTGTGGTGCTTCTTCCTCGGGTGCTTCTTCAATAAAGTGTGTTCATACTTGTGTATGAGAGCAAAGAGTTTTGTGAGCCTCTTGAGTGAATCCAAGAGAGGGATTGTAACTTATAATCCCACTATTCTTAGTGGAGAAAGCAAAGAACTATAGTTGTCCGAGGACGTAGGCATATTATCGAATCTCGTTAATTCTGTTTGTGTTCTGTTTTATTGACTTGACAATCCATAACTTCTGCATTCTACGTAAAAGCTCAATTACAAGATATTGTTTCTCTCTTGACAATCCATAGCTTCCACATTCTACGTGAGAGCTCGATTGTAAGATATTGCTTCCATACTCTGTGTATGAAAGTCATTTCCATCCCAACAAGTGGTATCAGTGCATACCTAACAAGTGGTATCAGAGCCACACAAGCTTGTTGATCGTGATGGCGGAATCGTCTTCTAACTCCCCAACCATGATCAAGCTCACATCTTCAAACTATTCTATATGGAGGTCACGGATGGAAGATATCCTCTACCGCAAGGATCTGTATGAAGTCCTACTCTAAGATAGATAGAAGCCAGAAGGAAAATCTGACAAAGATTGAACAATTCTAAATCGAAAAGCTATTGGACAGACTTCCCAAAACAAAGTGTCACTCATTCGACGTTTGGTGAACCTCAAATACATAGATGGACGAAGTATTTCTGAACACTTGAGTAATTTCCAAGAATTGGTAAATCAACTCTCAACCATGAAGTTGGTGCTAGAAGATGAATTGTTGGTACTTTTGTTACTTAGTTCGTTGTCGGATAGTTGGAACACACGTGTGGTTTCCTTAAGAAACTTACCTCCTCAAGGTGTCCTCACCTCAACCTTAATGAATGACAATTTATTGAATGAAGAAGCGAGGCTGAAAGAATAAGACATATCAACCAAGCCTGAGGCCCTTGTTTCTGAGAATCGTGGAAGAAACTATCAAAAAATCCCACAACCATGACCACTCCAATAGCAGGCCTAGAGATTATTCCAGAGGCACTTCCAAACCAAGAAAGAAGATAGAATATTATCATTGTGGACATAAGGGTCACATGAAGAGAGAATGCAGAACTCAAAAGAGAGAGAAGAAATGAATCAAATGAGAAGAAAGAAACCAAAGACACAACTGCCACAAACTAATCTTGCAGTCCTTTGATGTTCAGTCTTGACTTGCTGACAAACTAAACATTTCGCCACGAACTAATCCTGCAGTCCTTTGATGTTCAGCCTTGACTTGCTGATAAACTAAACATTTCGCCACGAATCTTGTAATTTCTCTCTTCATTTCCATGCCACCAGAAATGCTACCTCAAGTCTCGGTACATCTTCATACCCCTGGGATGAATGGAATAAATCGAGCAATGAGCCTAGGTCATCAACTCTTGGCGTAGCTCGCCACTCGAAACATATAGGCGATCTCCACACCTCAATGTTCCGTCTTCATGAATCCTGAGTCCTGTCTGCATGCCGACCTCTGTTCTCTCTCGTAGAGGTCGAAATCTCACATCTGTTGGCAATGCTGCCTTGATCCTCTCAATGAACCTCGAGACTGGCTATCTTTCCATTCATGCCTGGCAATACATTCTCATTCCTGAGTTCCTGAAAATCCTCTAACATCTGGCGATGAGTCGTAATCTACATTCGCCTTGCCAGGGTGGTACTGCGACTTGATTTCATAATCTGTCTTCAATTCCATCCAGTGTCTCTGTCCCATGTTGAGCTCCTTCTTTGTGTATGTCATGACCCGATTCCGTAGAATCGTTGGGGCATCCCCCGAATCGTGATGTCGTGCGGGCCTGGGGTTGCGTCCGCACAAGGCTAAAATATTTTGCATAACGAGCACATATTCAGAGTCGCAGATAAATTGAAACACATATTTGAAACATGGAAAAGTTCTCTTTATTGATAATGAACATCTATTACAAACTCCTGAACGAGTCAGCTAATATGCCGAACTGCTTACAAAAGTGTTGACTCAAAATGAGATAGCAGTCATGTACATTACATTCCTTTATAAACTCAAAATGATAAAGACCTCCAGGCTGGAGGACGGCTTTGCCACGAAGCTGCATTGTGTATGAAAAGTTGCAAGCTTCTTCTTCAAGTACTTCAAGGGGCACGGTGAAGATGCGCCTACAGCTGGACTGGATTCGGGAAGACGACTTCGGCTCCTCGCTCGGTTCACCTTGGTGCGGAGAACCTGTTTCAACGAGGGTCAGTATGTCGAAATATACTGGTGAAGGCGAGCTAGTCGAACTATACCAATCAACACGTTGTTTTAATGAAGCATGCATATTTTGTAGGTTTCTATCTTGCCTTAGTTCATTTACAAGTAAGCAGCATATAGAAATTTACTGAAATGAACGTGCCACCGTTTGGTGGATTTTACCTGTCCGTCTGAATAACCTGCACAATACTTACCATGCCTTCCCTGCCACGAAGACACAAGTTAGTTTGCAATAGGTTTAAATATACAAGATGATCACTGGCTTGATTACCATAATGGATACTAGTCTATGACGAAGATGGTTTGCTACATGCAAGAACGTGAGGCGCCGCATACCATCCCGTCCTAGTACGTGAGACTAAACGTTAGTTCCGTCCGGAGCCAGAACGGTGCCAGTGCCCCAGCAGCCGCCCGCAGGAACTATACCTTGTGCACAAGTTGTCCGTGATCGCACATTAACAATCATTCGCCCGGAGGCTACGTTAACAAGCATTCGCCCGGAGGCTACGTGATTCGCCTTGAGGCTACATGAGTACAAGACAAGCAGTATTGTATGATTCATTTATATTGCATCTACGTTAAATTCATGCATTCAGGATATAGCTTTGTACATTCAAACTTGCATCTATGCATATGATAAACATTCCGAATTAACAAGCATGCAAAGATATAACCGTTCACAAGTTTAATTGACAAGCAATACAATTCAAGTCTATTCCCTTTTATCTTGGTTTCTTTTATTATTTCTTGGTATCGTTTGATCGGGGCAAAGGAGAATGCAAGATTTTAGGGTGTGAAGCTTGGAAGCAGGGCTAGCTAATCGGGTTGGTAGCCACTCACTTGGGTAGTTGGAAGGAAGAAGGAAAGAGGCGCTTCACGACTCCGCTCGCAAGCCGCCTACTGCTCGTTCACCTGCATCACGAACAGCTCGATCAATACTTCTTCCACTCTTTCCAATCTCAAAATTAAAGTGCAGTTCAATGAACGAAAACAATGAAACTCATTGAAACCGTTCAAGGAAAACAAGTAAATCCCAAAACCAACTCAAAGCACGAAAGCAACAAGCGACATCGAAAACCGAGGCAATAAAAGATAGCAGTGGAGAGGTCCCTCCTGACTCTGCCGCTAATTCGATCCCGGGGGCACGGTCCACTGAATATGGGAATCGATTCCGAAGAAATAAATCCATAACGAGGACGAGTTCTTAATTCAATCTATTCCGATCGAACGATACCGTTTGTGTTTCTCAGCCGCGCTCCCCGCACCGGGGGAATGGGGCGCTACAGTGTAGGCATACTTCAGACCTTTGTGTTCTGTATAAATCTGAACTCAACTCAGGGTAACCTGGTGGCCTAAAAATATAAATGCAACTACGTCGATAACCTAGTATCACGTGGTTTTGGCTCAGTCAACTCATACTAGGATGGTATCATCGTCCAGACTTAACCTCAAAATAAATCCTCCTATTCTGTTTACCACACTAATCCTTTAAAAGAAAATTTTCTCCCCTGCCTAAAGTATAATTTCCCTTCTCCTCAAATTTTTCCTAAAATTTTTATTCCTCGAGTTTCTTCTTTTCGTTATTTATCTCTCCAAGTCGCATAGTACAATAATGGTATCACTCAAGCACATACTAGAATTTCCTGGAATCCGATTATTATCTTCCAAGTGAGATCCTAAATTTTTTATCTCCTCTAGCTCATAATCATCGTTCCTAGCATTGCTATCATATACAACTACTAGTTTCCAACATCAGTCTATGCATTTCCGTAAATTATTCTAGGTCATGATCAACAATCCTTCCAGCTCTCAGTACTTCCAAGATCACTGCTACCCCAAGTAAGGGTAGGGTACTACTAGGTCCAACTCTCTTGCCAACCTTCCACACTAGTTCTAGAATCCAAAGAACCTATCAATCTATCCTGATAAGGTAACAATCTTTTCCATGAAAGGTATACGAATTCTGTTTTCTGTCGTCTGGTCTTCGATCTTCTTTTGGAGGGAAGTCATCAGTCACAAGCATTCGTCTCCCCGAACAATAGGGGACGAAAAACAAGGATAGCGATATTGACAAAGATTGAATGAATGCAAAGTGGAAGTCCAAGGGCGGTAATCACATACAAAGAGTTTTAAAATCGATTATGGATTGAGATCCTATTCAATAATCATAACATCTATTCCTAATTTGCAGGCTCGCTTGGCACAGTCAAGTGACCAAGACGATTTAAATCAGACCTGTATGGGCTACCACAAAAACATATCATGCCCCGGTCCCAAAATACGCAGGACCAGAAATACATGATACGCCAGCTACGCATTCGACCAGACTCTGGTCTGACTCGAATACGTATAAGCTGTAATATAAAGGGCATTATCTAGATATTCTATAAATGTAAACCTCTATGTCTCAATCCACAATGTACAACAGTATACAAGAAAGAGCTATATGTGCTAGAGTCGGCCGCCCAATAACACACTAACTCGAATAGACTCGAGAAGAAGTATGAGTCTATAAAAACTAGGCTACAACAGCAGATGAAATAAATAATGTAAAATAACCATAGTACCGGTAGATATAATGTGAGTACCTGGTACCATGCCCTCAAGACCTGCAACTCGAACGGCAACTCCAAATGCTCCGTAATCATCTATGCTGCAAAACTAGCAGGAAACCAGGTCCTTAGAGGGACATAAAAAGGTATAGAAATACAATATGCAAAGTAAACAGAAAGTACAAGTGCACGACAGGGTACTCTATCATATCCAACTAGTGTGACACAGTTTAAAGACAATGTTCGACGCATGGGCTTTCTAAAATAAACCGTAGCTCCGAACACAGAGACACCCAGGTCGTACCGTAGCTCCGAGCACAAAGACACACGGGTGATACCACTACACTATAATACAGGATCACTACATATACATATATAAGCGCGTGCAAAGTAGCTCAAACGTCTAGTAACTGTCTTCCCCTTTCCAAGCGGTAAATGATTGTGCATTGAACCTGACCCTCTAACTACAGTCTCGACTCACAGATATAACTCAACAGACGCGACCCTAAGGTCGTCCCAGTCTCTGGTCATGATGTCGGTATCAGGATACAGGAATCTGGCACGATCACAGTATATGAGTGTGTCTTGGGGTATCGATAAACTCAGGTACGCATATCGAGATACTACGAATCATCCAACAATCTTCCTAAGACATTACGACGTACATCTTCACCCGGTTGTGAACCGGACGTGAAGTACCGAACGTCAACAATAATACGTGCACAATGTACATAGCAAAATAATAAATATCTGTAACTGAAATACAAGGTGGCAAGGTACACTTGCCTGCGTGCGGCTGCTGATGACGGGATCCCGGTACCGCGTCCAAGCTCTCAAGTCCCGCAGTACATATTTCTCAAGCTCCCTGATCTGTGTTGTATAGTATTCAATAGCATCCACTCTTTCACCACAAAAGCCTAGGAATCCATTCTTTACCGTTGGTCTCTTATCAGGTTTTCTTTCAAATTTGAGCTGGTAATATTCTAACCGATTTTGAAGTCGGTCCCTTCTTCTCACAAGCTTGGCAAATTTATTTGCATTATAAACAGGAGTGAACTGATCAACACAACGATCTTGTGGTGCCAGAAAATGCAACCTCATAAAGGCTATATTATCATACTCCTTGTAGAGGTAATAGCAAGTCCATATGGTGAACAAGTATTCCATTACTTGGTGAATCCAGAACCGTTGAGATCCTGCCCTGACATTCAAAATTGAAAGCTTATCAATGTTGCTGTAAACTATTTCTGTGTGAAGACATGATAATGTTCCATCATAAACATTGACTGGAATAAGGATTACCAGGGCTGTGAGTGTCACTGGTATAAAGATCTTCAAACCGAGAATGTAGATCCTGAGGAAGATGGCGGAGTCGATCCCGGCGTGGGCGACAAGGTCGGTCTGGCTCATCCTCAGCGCCTGCGGCATCCAGTTGTGCAAAGTAAGGTACGTCGACAGGTTCAGCTCCATCATCCCCCTCCCCTGCCTCCTCGGCGACTCCCGGGACCCCGACAAGTACCACTTCGGGAGGTAGACGCGATCGTTCGCCGGCTGTAGGTGGAGGACGGCGAAGGCCAGCAGGAAGGACAGGGCGGAGAGGATATTGCTGAAGCCGGACACGGCTATGTCCTGGAGAGTCGCCACTGGTGTCGTAAAAATAGAGGTGGGAAGTGGGAGGAAGCCGGCTCGTATTGGTTTAGGTGGCCGGAGGCTGCTAAGTCCGGTCGGGGGTTGCACAGCCAGTCGGAGCACAGCGGGCGGCGGGGATGATGCACGGTGCTGCGGGTGGTCGGGAAAACAGCGGTCGGTCGAAGTCGGGCCGGACGGTCGAATGCTCTCAGCCGGTCAGGTCGTGGACTGCGCCGGTCGACGGGTCGTGGAGATCTCAGCCGGTCGACGGGTCGTGGAGCTCTCAGCCGGTCGACGAGGCTGTAGCCGGAGCGGGTTGCAGTCGGCGCTCCGCCGGAGCAATGGAAGAAGAAGGGTCGAGGGGGGGCTGTATAGTACAGACCGGCGCGGGGGGGGGGGAAGTCAGTGCCGGCTGTTGTGGACAACCGCGGTGGGGCAGTTGCACCATCGGCTACTGTGGACAGCCGTGGGGGAAAGCTGGGTCAACCACGGGGTCGGCCACGGTGGGTCGGCCAGAGGCTTCTCTCAGGAAGATGATTAATACCGGAAGAAGAAGAAGAATAAAGGAAGAGGAAAAATAATAAAGGAAGAAGGAGAATAATTTGTATGGAGAAATAATAGATGAGTGAGGAGAGAGAGAAATTTTTCTTGGGATTACGGCCGGTGGTGAGTCATGAGGGTGGGGTAAGGTGATGTTTTATAGGGGATTGTGAAATGGATGGAGGGTGGAGATGCTCCTATTCAAAATGGAGGGTGGAGATTTGTCATGAAGAAAATGATTTCTTCATGAAGAGTGGTGAATGGATGGGTGAAATTAGGACCCAATTTTGTGACCTCTCCATTTAGTTTGGCCAATGGGGTGAGGGCACCCAAAATTACTAAATTACAATTTAGCCCCTTAAATTCGAGAAATTGCACGAACACATAAAATAACGCTAAAATTGTGGATAAAATTGTGGGTGATTGTTTGCATGGCGAGGGGGGTGTTGGGGGTTTGGCACGGGTTTAATTTTATGGCCAACGGTATTAATTAAGGATTAGACAAAATTGGTATCCTCGATTTAAAATAGAATTAAAGCGTCCCGCGCTTTCAAATTAAATGGGGGCACTTGGGGTCAAAATCCGGAAATGACGCAAAAGTCAAAAATGGTGAGGGCTTGGAGTCAGTCTTGGACCCTGTAGTTGGTCCGGCTCAACGGGTTAAGTTGGTATCTCAAAATTTAGGGTAACGACACAGGTGTCCGACACGGAATTAAATATGGATTACGGTTTCCGAAAATTGTGCAATTAATTTAGAGCACAACGGAAACTGATTTTTGATTGACGTAAAAGTCCAGTGCCTAATTTGGCGAGTCAAGTCAAAAGTACAATAGTCCGATGGAATTTATGGGCTGATATTGGGCTCAGAATAATTTAGCAATGCTAGGGCACGCCAAGGATTTAAATTAAAAGAATTAAAATAATAGACAAACCTATCTCCACTCTAAACCTCAACATCTGCTGATAAAACCAATTTTTCCAAATCTACCCTAACTATCTACAGAATAAATCGAGGGGGTTTACATTCTTCCCAACTTAAAAAAATTTTGTCCCCGAAATTAAAGGTAAGGTACGATTCTAGCTACAAGAATTTAAAACAAACTGGTCATCAATTGTGGTACGAAAATTCGTACCTCGATCCTCAAACAAATACGAAAATGCTGTCGAATATAAGCTGCCGCATATCTCCTCAACTGCGACATATGAAATACGTTATGCATCCCTTATGATGATGGAGGCAATTCAAGACGATAAGCCACTTCGCCAACTCGTACCAAGATGTCAAAAGGCCCGACGTACCTCGGACTCAGCTTGTCTCTGCCTCCGAATCTGATGGTACCACGAGTAGGCAATATCCTCAAAAACACATGGTCACCTTCCTTGAACTCCAATGGCTTACGGTGCACTTCTGCCCAATATTTCTGTAATGCCCCGCTCCGCGTCGGCGTTATGTATCAAGGTGAGTGGGCAGAACTTCGTTCTCTGATTCTTGTACGCCTTAATAATAACCTGAGTTTTTGCTTGCAATGTTTTCTTAAAAGAATGATAGAACCTGCCTTGCATGTTAATGAATGAACTCACCTAGCTTGTCTTTGAAACAAAGTCTGCTTAACGAGAATCCTGAATTGCTTGCTTAGAATGCATGAACATGTTCACTATCGTCTATGCTTCGAGAGAACCATATTGTGCCTGAACGTGTTCAAGAGATAAGTTGGATTGCCCCACATCAACGATTGTATTCTGATGGTTCGTCTCTTCTGCATACTAGAGTTTATTTGATAGTGTTCCATGCAATCACACGCGGTCGGACAATGGCTTTTGGTGGAGAGCTGAACTGCATGCGTCATAACCACCATGGGTCACAGCTGCCATTAGCATCAGAGAATGAGTCATTGGTATGCTGTTCCACCAGCTGCCGATCCTGAGATACTCGGGGACCGCCCTGCATATAGCTAAGTCATTGTGTTGTCTTGGATAGTGACTGCCCCTAAGATTGTGCATTATGTGTCTAGCTTGCATCTGACCCTGGAGTCGCACGAGACACGGTGCGCACACCCTGGAACATGAACGGTTTGCTTGCTTGCATATTCAATATGAAACTCTGTTTCCAAACGTGTTTCCAAATAAGTAATATGACTCTGCTAGAATTGCATGAAATGAACCTAGGTAAAACTAGAAAGATCACTAGTAATGTAATGTTTTATAACATGATTACTTAGTGTTGGTTTGAGTGAATGCTTGTTATTGTTCAGTTGATTTATCTCACCAGTACTTGTATAAAGTGCTGACCCACCAACAGTCTACTTGCTTGCAGGTACTTGATCGTCCGAGGGAGCGATAGGCGTGCCACAGTCCCAAAGACCCGGAATCCTGGTTTCGATTGTTGTCCCGAGAATGCTATCGTATAAGGGGGCATAATGTATGGAACGAACATGTGCCTTTGCTAAAGGAAACCCAAGTTGCCTCGATTGTCCCGAACACTCAGTTGGCTAAATGCATTGCATTGCAACAAGTCCCTTTTCGCTGCTAACTCGATTGATACGATGATAGCCAACTATCAACTTAAATGATTGGCCTTGCACGGGCACAACCCCAGGCCCGTGCGATATCACGTCCCCCGAAAGCTCGAACGGGCCATTCGTATAGCTCCTTTCCTCCCTCGCAGCCGCGGGACGGGCGCGGTGATTCGCGTCCGGCGCGCCGAGGCACGGTAATTTGTGCCCGGTTCGTTGATTCTCTGGCCACACGGGGCGGGGTAGGGCGGAGCGGCGGGTCCGGGGCATGACAGAATGGTATAAGAGAGGAATCGATTCTCTGGCCCAATCCGTTGCTATGACTCTGAGATATTATCGATATGGTTTTGCAAAGAGCGTTCCATACAATAAGTCCATAGATATTCTCAAAGTGCAAAATGTTTCCTGAACTTGAATTGCTTGACTGTTTTGATTGAGTACGGCAAACTATCGCTGCTCGAAATATCGAGAAGTTTATCCTTGAAGTTTCGAGGACGAAACTTTTTGTTGGTTAGTAAGTATGTAACGCCCCGCTCTGCGTCGGCGTTATGTATCAAGGTGAGTGGGCAGAACTTCGTTCTCTGATTCTTGCACGCCTTAATAATAACCTGAGTTTTTGCTTGCAATATTTTCTTAAGAGAATGATAGAACCTGCCTTGCATGTTAATGAACGAACTCACCTAGCTTGTCTTTGAAACAAAGTCTGCTTAACGAGAATCCTGAATCGCTTGCTTAGAATGCATGAACATGTTCACTATCGTCTATGCTTTGAGAGAACCATACTGTGCCTGAACGTGTTCAAGTGATAAGTCGGATTGCCCCGCATCAACGATTGTATTCTGATGGTTCGTCTCGTCTGCATAGTAGAGTTTATTTGATAGTGTTCCATGCATTCGCACGCAGTCGGACAATGGCTTTTGGTGGAGAGCTGAACTGCTTGCGTCATAGCCACCATGGGTCACAGCTGCCATTAGCATCAGAGAATGAGTCATTGGTATGCTGTTCCACCAGCTGCCGATCCTGAGATACTCGGGGACCGCCCTGCATATAGCTAAGTCATTGTGTTGGCTTGGATAGTGACTGCCCCTAAGATTATGCTTTGTGTGTCTAGCTTGCATCTGACCCTGGAGTCGCACGAGACACGCTGCGCACACCCTGGAACATGAACGGTTTGCTTGCTTGCATATTCAATATGAAACTCTGTTTCCAAACGTGTTTCCAAACAAGTAATATGACTCTGCTAGAACTGCATGAAACGAACCTAGGTAAAACTAAAAAGATCACTAGTAATGTAATGTTTTATAACATGATTACTTAGTATTGGTTTGAGTGAATGCTTGTTTTTGTTCATTTGATTTATCTCACCAGTACTTGTATAAAGTACTGACCCACCAACAGTCTACTTGCTTGCAGGTACTGGATCGTCCGAGGGAGCGATAGGCGTGCCACAGTCCCAAAGACCCAGAATCCTGGTTTTGATTGTTCCCGAGAATGCTATCGTATAAGGGGTCATAATGTATGGAACGAACGTGTGCCTTTGCTAAAGGAAACCCAAGTTGCCTCGATTATCCCGAACACTCAGTTGGCTAAATGCATTGCATTGCAACAAGTCCCTTTCCGCTGCTAACTCGATTGATGCGATGATAGCCAACTATCAACTTAAATGATTGGCCTTGCACGGGCACAACCCCAGGCCCGTGCGGCATCACGTCCCCCGAAAGCTCGAACGGGCCATTCGCATAGCTCCCTTCCTCCCTCGCACCAGCGGGACGGGCGCGGTGATTCCTGTCCGGCGCGTCGAGGCACGGTGATTCGTGCCCGGTTCGTTGATTCTCTGGCCACACGGGGCGGGGTAGGGCGGAGCGGCGGCCCGGGCGGGTCCGGGGCGTGACAGAATGGTATCAGAGCAGAATCGATTCTCTGGCCCAATCCGTTGCTATGACTCTGAGATATTATCGATATGGTTTTCAAAGAGCGTTCCATGCAATAAGTCCATAGATATTCTCAAAGTGCAAAATGTTTCCTGAACTTGAATTGCTTGACTGTTTTGATTGAGTACGGCGAGGGACGGCACTATCGCTGCTCGAAATATCGAGAAGTTTATCCTTGAAGTTTCGAGGACGAAACTTTTTGTTGGTTGGTAAGTATGTAACGCCCCGCTCCGCGTCGGCGTTATGTATCAAGGTGAGTGGGCAGAACTTCGTTCTCTGATTCTTGCACGCCTTAATAATAACCTGAGTTTTTGCTTGCAATATTTTCTTAAGAGAATGATAGAACCTGCCTTGCATGTTAATGAATGAACTCACCTAGCTTGTCTTTGAAACAAAGTCTGCTTAACAAGAATCCTGAATCGCTTGCGTAGAATGCATGAACATGTTCACTATCGTCTATGCTTCGAGAGAACCATACTGTGCCTGAACGTGTTCAAGTGATAAGTCGGATTGCCCCGTATCAACGATTATATTCTGATGGTTCATCTCGTCTGCTTAGTAGAGTTTATTTGATAGTGTTCCATGCATTCGCACGCAGTCGGACAATGGCTTTTGGTGGAGAGCTGAACTGCATGCGTCATAGCCACCATGGGTCACAGCTGCCATTAGCATCAGAGAATGAGTCATTGGTATGCTGTTTCACCAGCTGCCGATCCTGAGATACTCGGGGACCGCCCTGCATATAGCTAAGTCATTGTGTTGGCTTGGATAGTGACTGCCCCTACGATTATGCTTTGTGTGTCTAGCTTGCATCTGACCCTGGAGTCGCACGAGACACGCTGCGCACACCCTGGAACATAAACGGTTTGCTTGCTTGCATATTCAATATGAAACTCTGTTTCCAAACGTGTTTCCAAACAAGTAATATGACTCTGCTAGAACTGCATGAAACAAACCTAGGTAAAACTAAAAAGATCACTAGTAATGTAATGTTTTATAACATGATTACTTAGTATTGGTTTGAGTGAATGCTTGTTTTTGTTCATTTGATTTATCTCACCAGTACTTGTATAAAGTGCTGACCCACCAACAGTCTACTTGCTTGCAGGTACTGGATCGTCCGAGGGAGCGATAGGCGTGCCACAGTCCCAAAGACCCAAAATCCTGGTTTCGATTGTTGTCCCGAGAATGCTATCGTATAAGGGGTCATAATGTATGGAACGAACGTGTGCCTTTGCTAAAGGAAACCCAAGTTGCCTCGATTATCCCGAACACTCAGTTGGCTAAATGCATTGTATTGCAACAAGTTCCTTTCCGCTGCTAACTCGATTGATGCGATGATAGCCAACTATCAACTTAAACGATTGGCCTTGCACGGGCACAACCCCAGGCCCGTGCGGCATCACGTCCCCCGAAAGCTCGAACGGGCCATTCGCATAGCTCCCTTCCTCCCTCGCACCCGCTGGACGGGCGCGGTGATTCCTGTCCGGCGTGCCGAGGCACGGTGATTCGTGCCCGGTTCGTTGATTCTCTGGCCACACGGGGCGGGGTAGGGCGGAGCGGCGGCCCGGGCGGGTCCGGGGCGTGACAGAATGGTATCAGAGCAGAATCGATTCTCTGGCCCAATCCGTTGCTATGACTCTGAGATATTATCGATATGGTTTTCAAAGAGCGTTCCATGCAATAAGTCCATAGATATTCTCAAAGTGCAAAATGTTTCCTGAACTTGAATTGCTTGACTGTTTTGATTGAGTGCGGCGAGGGACGGCACTATCGCTGCTCGAAATATCGAGAAGTTTATCCTTGAAGTTTCGAGGACGAAACTTTTTGTTGGTTGGTAAGTATGTAACGCCCCGCTCCGCGTCAGCGTTATGTATCAAGGTGAGTGGGCAGAACTTCGTTCTCTGATTCTTGCACGCCTTAATAATAACCTGAGTTTTTGCTTGCAATGTTTTCTTAAGAGAATGATAGAACCTGCCTTGCATGTTAATGAATGAACTCACCTAGCTTGTCTTTGAAACAAAGTCTGCTTAACGAGAATCCTGAATCGCTTGCTTAGAATGCATGAACATGTTCACTATCGTCTATGCTTCGAGAGAACCATACTGTGCCTGAACGTGTTCAAGTGATAAGTCGGATTGCCCCGTATCAACGATTATATTCTGATGGTTTATCTCATCTGCATACTAGAGTTTATTTGATAGTGTTCCATGCATTCGCACGCAGTCGGACAATGGCTTTTGGTGGAGAGCTGAACTGTATGCGTCATAGCCACTATGGGTCACAGCTGCCATTAGCATCAGAGAATGAGTCATTGGTATGCTGTTCCACCAGCTGCCGATCCTGAGATACTCGGGGACCGCCCTGCATATAGCTAAGTCATTGTGTTGGCTTGGATAGTGACTGCCCCTAAGATTTTACATTGTGTGTCTAGCTTGCATCTAACCATGGAGTCGCACGAGACACGCTGCGCACACCCTGGAACATGAACGGTTTGCTTGCTTGCATATTCAATATGAAACTCTGTTTCCAAACGTGTTTCCAAACAAGTAATATGACTCTGCTAGAACTGCATGAAATGAACCTAGGTAAAACTAAAAAGATCACTAGTAATGTAATGTTTTATAACATGATTACTTAGTATTGGTTTGAGTGAATGCTTGTTTCTGTTCAGTTGATTTATCTCACCAGTACTTGTATAAAGTGCTGACACACCAACAGTCTACTTACTTGCAGGTACTGGATCGTCCGAGGGAGCGATAGGCATGCCACAGTCCCGAAGATCCGGAATCCTGGTTTCGATTGTTGCCCCAAGAATGCTATCGTATAAGGGGGCATAATGTATGGAACGAACGTATGCCTTTGCTAAAGGAAACCCAAGTTTCCTCGATTGTCCCGAACACTCAGTTGGCTAAATGCATTGCATTGCAACAAGTCCCTTTCCGCTGCTAACTCGATTGATGCGATGATAGCCAACTATTAACTTAAACGTTTGGCCTTGCACGGGCACAACCCCAGGCCCGTGGGGCATCACGTTCCCCGAAAGCTCGAATGGGCCATTCGCATAGCTCCCTTCCTCCCTCGCACCCGCGGGACGGCCACGGTGATTCGCGTCCGGCGCGCTGAGGCACGGTGATTCGTGCCCGGTTTATTGATTCTCTGGCCACACGGGGCGGGGTAGGGCGGAGCGACGGCCCGGGCGGGTCCGGGGCGCGACAATTTCTGTCTGTCCTGTGCTACTCGCAGGTTGCTCTGAATCTGCTTGACCTTCTCCACTGTCTGTGTCACCAACTCTGGACCAAGTATCTGACGCTCTCCCATGTCACTCTAACAAACTGGCGACCTACATTTCCTGCCGTACAGTACCTCATAAGGTGCCATCTGTATGCTGGCCTGGTAACTGTTTATTATAGGAGAATTCTACCAAGTGTAGGTGGTCCTCCCAAGATCCTCCAAAATCAATCATGCACGCTCTCAATATATCCTCTAATATCTGTTTCATGCTCTCTGACTGACCATCAGTCAGAGGATGATATGCAGTGCTGAACTTGAGACGAGTTCCTAGGCTCTCCTGCATACTTCGCCAAAAATATGACGTGAATCTGGAATCACGATCTGATACGATGCTGACAGGCACTCTATGTAATCGTACTATCTGCCTCATATACACGTCAGCTAGTTTCTCTGTGGATTGCCCAACTCTGAAGGGCAAGAAATGTGTAGACTTGGTAAGTCTGTTTATGACAATCCAAGCTGCATCCTTCCCGCTAGGGCTCCGCGGGAATCCTGTGACGAAGTCCATGGTAATGTGTTCCCACTTCCACTCGGGAATGGAAAGCGGCTGCAATAATCCTGCAGTCCTTTGATGTTCAGCCTTGACTTGCTGACAAACTAAACATTTTGCCACGAATCTTGCAATTTCTCTCTTCATTCCCATGCCACCAGAAATGCTGCCTCAAGTCTCGGTACATCTTCGTACCCCCGGGATGAATGGAATAAATCGAGAAATAAGCCTAGGTCATCAACTCTTGGCGTAGCTCGCCACTCGGAACATATAGGCGATCTCCATACCTCAATATTCCGTCTTCATGAATCCTGAGTCCTGTCTGCATGCCGACCTCTGTTCTCTCTTGCAGACGTCGAAATCTCGTATCTGTTGGCAATGCTGCCTTGATCCTCTCAATGAACCTCGAGACTGGCCATCTGTCCATTCATGCCTGGCAATACATTCTCATTCCTGAGTTCCTGAAAATCCTCTAACATCTGGCGACGAGTCGTAAGCTATATTCGCCTTGCCAGGGTGGTACTGTGACTTGATTTCATAATCTGTCATCAATTCCAGCCAGTGTCTCTGTCCCATGTTGAGCTCCTTCTTTGTGTAGGCATACTTCAGACCTTTGTGTTCTGTATAAATCTCAACACGCTCTCTATAAGGGTAGTGTCGCCATAGCTTTAGTGCAATATTACTACATCTAGCTCTAGACTATGCATCGGATAGTCCTTCTCATGAACTCTCAGCTGTCCTGATGCGTAGACTATCTATTCCATCTAAACATATCTCATATTTGCGGAGCTTGGCGTACTGCCTTTCTGTTTCAACATCTCCAATACGATCCTGAGATGTCTCTCATGCTCCTCCTGACTCTTGGAACATACCAATATGCCATCGATAATTACCATCAAGAACTTATCCAAGTACTGGTGAAAAATATTGTTCCTCAAACTCATAATTACTACTGGCACGTTGGTTAAAACAACATGACTAGAAACTCACAGTGTCCATACTTCGTCCGAAAAGCCGTCTTCGGAATGTCCTCTCTCCGTACCTTGATCTGGTGATAACTTGATTTGAGACCGATCTTCGAGAATGCATATACGCCGCTAAGCTAATCAAATAAATCATCGATGCGCGGCATAGGGTACTTGTTCTTTATTCGTTACAGCCCTTAACGCCCTGTAATCGATACACAAGTATATTGTCTCATCCTTCTTCGGCACGATTAAGATAGTTGCTTCCCATGGGGAAACACTAGCCCGACTGAAACCCTTGTCTAAGAGATCCTCTACTATGGATCTTCAACTCGACCAACTATATCGGTGCTAGTCTGAAGACGAGAGAATAACTGGCTTGGCTTTGGGAGTCAACTCTTTAACCAAACTACATCTCTCTGTCAGGTGGCAGGCCTAGAAGATCCTCTAGAAAAATATCCTCAACTCTGATATAACATGGTGGTACACTGGTTCACCTCCTGCATTGTATACCCCTAAGGTAGATGGGCACCATACTCCTGGGCTCCCTGAACTCAACTCAGGGTAACCTGGTGGCCTAAAAATATAAATACAACTACGTCGACAACCTACTATCGCGTGGTTTTGGCTCAATCAACTAATGCTAGGACGGTGTCATCGTCCAGACTTAACCTCAAAATAAATCCTCCTGTTCTATTTACCACACTAATCCTTTAAAAGAAAATTTTCTCCCCTGCCTAAAGTATAATTTCTCCTCCTCAAATTTTCCCTAAAATTTTTATTCCTCGAGTTTCTTTTTTTCATTATTTATCTCTACAAGTCGCATAGTACAATAATGGTATCACTCAAGCACATACTAGAATTTCCTGGAATCCGATTATTATCTCCCAAGTGAGATCCTAAAATTTTTATCTCCTCTAGCTCATAATCATCGTTCCTAGCATTGCTATCATATACAACTACTAGTTTCCAACATCAGTCTATGCATTTCCGTAAATTATTCTAGGTCATGATCAACAATCCTTCCAGCTCTCAGTACTTCCAAGATCACTGCTACCCCAAGTACAGGTAGGGTACTACTAGGTCCAACTGTCTTGCCAACCTTCCACACTAGTTCTAGAATCCAAAGAACCCATCAATCTATCCTGATAAGGTAACAATCTTTTCCGAGAAAGGTATACGAATTCTGTCTCCTATCGTCTGGTCTTCGATCTTCTTTTGGAGGGAAGTCATCAGTCACAAGCATTTGTCTTCCCGAACAATAGGGGACGAGAAACAAGGATAGCGATATTGACAAAGATTGAACGAATACAAAGTGGAAGTCCAAGGGCGGTAATCACATACAAAGAGTTTTAAAATCAATTATGGATTGAGATCCTATTCAACAATCATAAATCTATTCCTAATTTGTAGGCTCGCTTGGCACAGTCAGGTGACCAAGACGATTTAAATCGGACCTGTATGGGCTACCACAAAAATATGTCACGCCCCAGTCCCAAAATACGTAGGACCAGGAATACGTGACACGCCAGCTACGTATTCGACCAGACTCTGGTCTGACTCGAATACGTATAAGTTATAATATAAAGGGCACTATCTAGATATTCTATAAATGTAAACCTCTATGTCTCAATCCACAATGTACAACAGTATAAAAGAAAGAGCTATATGTGCTAGAGTCGACCGCCCAATAACACACTAACTCGAATAGACTCGAGAAGAAGTATGAGTCTATAAAAACTAGGCTACAACAGCAGATGAAATAAACAATATAAAATAACCATAGTGCTGGTAGATATAATATGAGTACCTGGTACCATGCCCGCAAGACCTGCAACTCCAACAGCAACTCTAAATGCTCCGTAATCATCTATGCTGCAAAACTGGCAGGGAACCAGGTCCTCAGAGGGACGTAACAAGGTACAGAAATATAACATGCCACGTAAACAGAAAGTACAAGTGCACGACAGGGTACTCTATCATATCCAACTAGTGTGACACAGTTTAAAGACAATGTTCGACGCGTGGGCTTTCTAAACTAAACCGTAGCTCCGAACACAGAGACACCCAGGTCATACCGTAGCTTCGAGCACAGAGACACACGGGTGATACCACTACACTATAATACAGGATCACTACATATACATATATAAGCGAGTGCAGAGTAGCCCAAATGTCTAGTAACTGTCTTCTCCTTCCCAAGCGGTCAACGATTGTGCGTTGAACCTGACCCTCTAACTACAGTCTCGAATCACAGATATAACTCAACAGACGTGACCCTAAGGTCGTCCCAGTCTATGGTCATGATGTCGGTATCAGGATACAGGAATCTGGCACGATCACAGTGTATGAGTGTGTCCTGGGGTGTCGATAAACTCAGGTATGCATATCGAGATACTACGAATCATCCAATAATCTTCCTAAGATGTTACGACGTACGTCTTCACCCGGTTGTGAACCGGACGCGAAGTACCGAACGTCAACAATAATACGTGCACAATGTACATAGCAAAATAATAAATATCTGTAACTGAAATACAAGGTGGCAAGGTACACTTGCCTGCGTGCGGCTGCTGATGACGGGATCCCGGTACCGCGTCCAAGCTCTCAAGTCCCGCAGTACATATTTCTCAAGCTCCCTGATCTGTGTTGTATAGTATTCAATAGCATCCACTCTTTCACCACAAAAGCCTAGGAATCCATTCTTTACCGTTGGTCTCTTATCAGGTTTTCTTTCAAATTTGAGCTGGTAATAGTCTAACCGATTTTGAAGTCGGTCCCTTCTTCTCACAAGCTTGGCAAATTTATTCGCATTATAAACATGAGTGAACTGATCAACACGGCGATCTTGTGATGCCAAAAATTGCAACCTCATAAAGGCTATATTATTATACTCCTTGTAGAGGCAATAGCAAGTCCACATGGTGAACAAGTATTCCATTACTTGGTGAATCCAAAACCGTTGAGATCCCGCCCTGACATTCGAAATTGAAAGCTTATCAATGTTGCTGTAAACTATTTCTGTGTGAAGACGTGATAATGTTCCATCATAAACATTGACTGGAATAAGGATTACCAGGGCTGTGAGTGTCACTGGTATAAAGATCTTCAAACCGAGAATGTAGATCCTGAGGAAGACGGCGGAGTCGATCCCGACGTGGGCGACGAGGTCGGTCTGGCTCATCCTCAGCGCCTGCGGCATCCAGTTGAGGAAAGTAAGGTACGTCGATAGGTTCAGCTCCATCATCCCCCTCCCCTGCCTCCTTGGCGACCCCCGGGACCCCGATAAGTACCACTTCGGGAAGTAGACGCGGTTGTTCACCGGCTGTAGGCGGAGGACGGCGAAGGCCAGCAGGAAGGACAGGGCGGAGAGGATGTTGCTGAAGCCGGACACGGCTATGTCCTGGAGAGTCGCTACTGGTGTCATAAAAATGGAGGTGGGAAGTGGGAGGAAGCCGGCTCGTATTGGTTCAGGTGGCCGGAGGCTGCTCAGTCCGGTCGGGGGTTGCACAGCCAGTCGGAGCACACCGGGCGGCGGGGACGATGCACGGTGTTGCGGGTGGTCGAGAAAACAGCGGTCGGTCGAAGTCGGGCCGGACGGTCAGATGCTCTCAGTCGGTCAGGTCGTGGACTTCGCCGATCGACGGGTCGTAGAGATCTCAGCCGGTCAACGGGTCGTGGAGCTCTCAGCCCATCGACGGGGCTGTAGCCGGAGCGGGTTGCAGTCGGCGCTCCTCCGGAGCAATGGAAGAAGAAGGGTCGAGGGGGGGCTGCATAGTACAGACCGGCGCGGGGGGGGGGGAGTCAGTGTCGGCTGCTGTGGACAGCCGCGGTGGGTCGGCCACGGTGGGTCGGCCAGAGGCTTCTCTCAGGGAGATGATTAATACAGGAAGAAGAAGAAGAATAAAGGAAGAGGAAAAATAATAAAGGAAGAAGGAGAATAATTTGTATGGAGAAATAATGGATGAGTGAGGAGAGAGAGAGAGAAATTTTTCTTGGGATTAGGGCCGGTGGTGAGTTATGAGGGTGGGGTGAGGTGATATTTTATAGGGGATTGTGAAATGGATGGAGGGTGGAGATGCTCCTATTAAAAATGGAGGGTGGAGATTTGTCATGAAGAAAATAATTTCTTCATGAAGAGTGGTGAATGGATGGGTGAAATTAGGACCCAATTTTGTGACCGCTCCATTTAGTTTGGCCAATGGGGTGAGGGTACCCAAAATTACTAAATTGCAATTTAGCCCCTTAAATTCGGGAAATTGCACGAACACATAAAATGACGCTAAAATTGTGGAGAAAATCGCGGGTGATTGTTTGCATGGCGAGGGGGGTATTGGGGGTTTGGCACGGGTTTAATTTTATGGCCAACGGGATTAATTAAGGATTAAAATAGGATTAGACAAAATTGGTATCCCCGATTTAAAATAGAATTAAAGTGTCCCGCGCTTTCAAATTAAATGGGGGCACTTGGGGTCAAAATCCAGAAATAACGCAAAAGTCAAAAATGGTGGGGGCTTGGAGTCAGTCTTGGACCCTGTAGTTGGTCCGGCTCAACGGGTTAAGTTAGTATCTCAAAATTTAGGGTAACGACACAGGTGTCCGACACGGAATTAAATATGGATTACGGTTTCGGAAAATTGTGCAATTAATTTAGAGCGCAACGGAAACTAATTTTTGATTGACGTAAAATTCCAGTGCCTAATTTGGCGAGTCAAGTCAGAAGTACAATAGCCCGATGGAATTTATGGGCTGATATTGGGCTCCAAATAATTTAGCAATGCTAGGGCGCACCAAGGGTTTAAATTAAATGAATTAAAATAATAGACAAACCTATCTCCACTCTAAACCTCAATATCTGCTGATAAAACCAAATTTTCCAAATCCACCCTAACTATCTATAGAATAAATCGAGGGGGTTTACAGAACCACTCTAAATGACATATGCTAAGATCAGCAATCAACATGTTTAGATTATCTAGGCCTCACTAACAGGAACAAGCTGCTGGTCAAACTGAAAGGCCAAGTCTAGAGTATTGATCATCTCTTGGTAAGTATATACACACACCTAAAAAGAATTATCATATGAAGACCTGAACATTGGCTACATAACTATAATGATTGCAGAAAACTTATTTAAACAAATGTCGTGGATAGGTCAGGGTGAGTTTTGGGATGTCAATTGTTATGCTAGGAACTGGTTCGAGAAGGGATGGCTGAATAGAAATTGCTACACAGTCATGACAGGAGTTTTCACTACCTCTATGCTATTGGTGTTGTCACTAACTTATTCGTGCTAGTGATTATTACCAGATGTTGAATCTCTAAAACATAGAAGAGTGCAAAATAATGGATCATGGTAAAATTGTGATATAGCTTTTATGTCGTTGTAGAAGCATAAAAAATATGCTGGAAGCTCTACGCAGCATATTGATGCAAAGCAGCATAAACAGAGGACTTCAGAGCCTTCAAACGTGCAAGCATAGCTTCTCCGCCAAAGCCCAGTGAGAAATACAGGCTCAAAGACCATCCGCGTAGGGCAGTATATCCAGGCTACTTCATCGCCTTTATGGCATAAAACTCATCCTCTTCTCATGCAGCATTGAAGTGTAAGAGGGAAGCTTCGTATTTTTCGAAGTGAACCTTTCAGAGCCTGCAATAAACCTGTCAGAGCCTACAATGAACCTGTCAGAGCCTACAATGAACCTGACGTCTCGACTTCTGACAAAAGGATACTGCTCGACTACCCAGGCGACGGCTATAATGATGGCGCGATACTGCAACCCAGGCTGTCATTTACTGCCATTTCCCTTGCGTAAACCGCTTTTACGTACACAGAGGAATACGCTGCCTAGTTTACAGAGGCAGATGAGAGCTCATTACGCTCCGCAGAAGACAAACCGCCTGCCACGTCAAAAGCTGCACCTCGTACGAGATTTGAGGCACGTCTCTGCATTTTTATGCACAGAGCGGTGACAGGTTCTCAAGGCACGTCTCTGCAATTAATGCGCCGAATACTGACAGATGCCTGAGGCACGTCTCTGCGTTTGATGCACAGAAGGGTGGCAGACCTTCAAAATACGCCTCTGCATTTAATTCGCAGGATGATGGCGGATCTCCACATTTAATGCAGGAGATTTGATTAAATATCATCGAATCGTCGTTTAGTGACATCCCCTTTGCGAGAGCTGCTCCTACGCATACAAGGGAATACGCTGCCTAGTTTTACACAGGCAAACATGAGCTCCTTACGCTCCGCAGAAGACGAACAGACTGCCACGACAGCGGTTACTCTTCGCACAGGGTTCAAGGTGTGTATCTGCATTTAATGTGCAGAATGATAGCAAATCTTAAAGACAAGCATCTGCATTTAATGCACAGGATGGGGGCAGATCTCTGCATTTAATGCAAGAGATCTGATTATCTCCAAGAGACGTAATTCCGGCTAAAACGTCAACATCATCACTCTGGCACGTTACGCTCGGCTTCTACGCCCATTCAGCTTCGGTGCGTGCTCGGCCTTCTGTGCCTGCTCGGCTTCTACGCCCATTCAGCTTCGGTGCCTGCTCAGCCTTCTGTGCCTGCTCGGCTTCTACGCCAATTCATCTTCGGTGCCTGCTCGGCCTTCTGCGCCTATTCAGATTCGGTGCCTGCTCGGCTTCTACGCCCATTCAGCTTCGGTGCCAGATCGGCCTTCTGTGCCTGCTCGGCTTCTACGCCCACTCGGCTTCTATGACCACTCGGCTTCTACGCCTATTCGGCTTCTATGCCGGTTTGATAACTATTTGGCTTCTATGCCATGGTGACAGACACTGGCTTCTATGCCAACCTCTTCTACACGAGGGATACCTACCTACGTGGCTTTTACGCCATGATCTTCATAGCGATTATACGCGTTTTGTCCCTTAGTTGGACCCGCATCACACGCTCATTCAAAGGATCATCTATATGCAGGCATTGGTTATTTTAACCGTTGTGTAAAAGGGTGCTGTATTTTTCCACTACTCGGTTTTTACACCGATTGAGTGGTCACTGTCACCAAAACTCTATAAATAGAGACCTCTATCAACAGAGGTGTCACGCCCCAGTCCCAAAAATACGTAGGACTAGGACACGTGAGCATGCCAGCCGTATGAATATGGCACTCCAATATATGGAAACCATAACACACGTACGCTGTACTATGAATAACAATATCCACAAGTGGTATAAATCCATCACAAGTCACATGGTATAATCTAGATCTCATCCATAGAATCAATATAAATAAATGTCTAGTATCTACGAGCTAGATATCAATGTGAGGTATCTCAAAAATGACAGTCGGATGGAAACAAATCCACTGCCAAACTAGAATATTGAATACACAAGATAAATACAAAATAAGAATATCAACTACCAATCATGGGCTCGACGAGAAGACCTCATCGCGAATGCGTAGCATGTCTGAACCTGTGCTCCTGCGAATACTCATGAACAATACACCTGGAAATAGTCCAAGTCCTCAGAGGGACATAACAAGATACAAAATGCATGCCATAAAGTAAATACTATAAAAACTCCAGGGTGACATAACCATCTAAGTGAATGCAATGTGAGGACAACGCTGGTGCGTATGAGTAGGTGTAGGCATAACGTCTATGCTCTTAAGAGAATGGCATCAGTACAGTATATCGTCCATATCGCTCCGAAGAACGTGGCATCATTATAAAGGGAAGGTCATTGGATCCGAGGCTCCTCCGAAACTACGGCTCCAATGTGTGTACCCCATACGCCTACTAGTTGTCCTCCCCGCCCAATGATCTAAGCATATTGTATCCACAACACGCGTCAGCTACTACGCCTCGACGTCGTAACCCTGGCTCATAGTCTATCACTAGAAAAATAGCCCAATCCTTCAACTAAACAAGGACAAGGATGGGACCATCGTACCACGCTAGTCTATGCTCCGCCTATCAATAACTGCTAAGTCTTCTAACATGCATTCCTATTAGCAGTTATACCCTATCCGTCGCACGCCTACACGTACAGGTGGCCAACCACATACGCAGGACCATGCCCTACATGAGACTCACAACACGTGTCAGAGATGTGTCAAGGCCTGGGAGTCATACCAATAACTCCGCGACTTTAGGTGGGTCTACTAGACACTAGGTCAGACACTATCCTAACGTCAACGCATTCGTTGACTGCACCCGAGTCTCTCTCGGACACGCACAATTATAATAATAACATGCAGCTAAAATAATACAGAATTTAAACATTATAACAAGGCAAGGTATACTTGCCTGGCGAGAAGGCTGCGTAGCACCAATAACCTTCTCCAGAAGTCATGCAGAACGATCCAATGGTCCTCGGGGTCAACGTGCACAGGTACGGGAATCGGGGTATCTGCTACGGTTGTCTGGCAAGGGTGAGGGGTCCATGATGAGCACAAGGACGAGGGTGATTAGGGCAATGGTGATGATGACAGTGATGAGGATGATAGGGATGAGGATAATGTTGATGATCATTAAGATGGGGATGGTGACGATATCGGTGACGATAGCGATGGTGATGACGATGATAACGACGATGACTATGGTGGTGATGATGGCGATGGGGACGATGACGTGGACAATGGTTAAGGGAGAAGACGTGATAATTTATGGGATGATTAGGGTTTATATGTTTTGAGAATGGATGATGATGAGGATGCCAAGAACGATGATGATGACAACTAGGATGATGATGACGAGGATGACGACGTGGACGATGGTGAGGATAAGGACGACGAGGGTGATGACGATGTTAGGGTCGATGACAACGACGACGATGGCAATGATGGTGGTAAAGGTAATAGAGGTGGGGATGACTATGACGACAACAACGAGGATGAGATATTGATGAGACGGGAGGATGGTGGAGATGGTGATGATCACCGAATTCCGGCCAGTAGGGGGGTCCGGCCATGGGGAAAGGAGGGGTCAGGGAGTAGGGACGACAGGGAGGAGGAGAAAGCAGATGACAAGAAAGGGAGAGGGAGGTCCGGCTCGGCAGTTCAGGCGTCGAGACTGCTGCTGTCGACATTCAAGCGGCTACACTGGTCGATGAAGAGGAGGGGAGGTCGGATATGGCGGTGATGTTGCTGTAGGGTGGCCTGGGTGCTGTTCCGGTCGTCGAGAAGCAGTGTAGAGGCGGGGGAGAAAGGAGGGCAGGGTGGAGAGGAGGTCGAGTCCGTCGTAGGTGGTGGAGTGGTAACGGCGGGCCGTGGCGGAGGCTGATCTGAGGTGGAGGTCGACTCGGGGAGGATGGAGATGACTGCAGGGCGTCCTCAGGCGGTTGGTGGCTCACGGCGTTCAGGGACGGCCGCGGGGTGTTGGTCGGGGAAGAGGAAGTCGACGAGGGGGAGGGCTCGGATGTGGTGAGGTGCAGTGCAGCGGGCACGACGGAGGGAAGGAGGTCCGGCGCTGACGACTCCAGCGAGAACTCCGGCGTAGGTTGGTCGGCTGAAGGAAGGGGAAGGGTGAACAGTTGTGTCGGCTAGGATGGTTTAGGTTTGTTTTAGAAAAATAAAGAAAATGAAAGAAGGTTGCATTTATATGTGGGATTTGGGGTTTTGTTGACCTAGAAAACTTGACTTTGGTCCACGTCCTCTTGGGTTGGGCCTTGGGCTCACAGGGGGATGTTTGGGAAGGCTACAATTTTGTATTAACTAAATACAAGGCTGAAATTTAAATTAGGACGATGTACGCGTTTGCACATCCCGAAAATTATAAAAAAATTCACGTGAAGGGAAAATTGGATTTCTTCACGTATTGTCCAAGGGTGGGGACACCTCAGTGCATTTTTGCATAATAGCCCCCCAACAATTGGGAAAATTGCACAAGGTGAAAATTAGATTTAATTAAATTAATTGAATGCGCACGATGTTCTGGAATTAATTAGAAGTACCTGGAAATAGAATTAGGTCGGACACAAGTGTCTGGGACATAGAAGATACAGTATAGAATATTAATAAAAATTCGGGTGGTACAAAATGGTCAAGATTTTGTCTCCAATTTCGATTAGGATGCACATGGGTATGAAGATATGATTTTATTTAGAATTACGAAATAACGTCCGCGACGTTTATTGTGCGACTAAAATGTCGCACCAGAAAGCATGATTATAATTTATACAGAGATCAGAATAGATGGTGGTCAAGTCTAGGACAGGGTTGTGAAATTCGTTGGAAGGCAATGGTTAGTGTAGAGCTCCAATTAATGAAGCAACGGTAAGGTGCGCTACGCGATAAAATAATATACAGTTAAATCAAATGTCATGTTCTAAATTCTAATTGGGTTCAACTAGCCCTAATTCCACTATATAAGCCAAGTAACCCTAATTTTGGGTGAGGGGGTTTACAATCTACCCAGCTTAAAAATAATTTCGTCCTCGAAATTAAAATAAGGTATCATTGGTTTAACTCCTTCACTTGCGTACGTAAGGCAAGTTAAATTGCAATCTCTTCCAAAATTTAACTTTTTCAAATCCATCGAAATCTCTTTCAAATTGAACCATTGTTTAAATCAAACGTCCACACATCGCGTCGTCTTCTCTATTCTCAATTTAATAATCCACATCCATTCTAATTCAAATCTCTATGACATCCCAAATCAGAATTTACGTCGCAATCTTCAACTGTTAAAATTTTCTCTAGAAAATTATAATCAATTATTATTTCTATCCTCAACTTGTGAATTACGTATTCTTTAATTTTTTTAAAATTTAATTTCTATCCTCAATAGTTCAAATAGGTAATCCTGCAACCAAAAAAAATTCTTTTAATTTAATCCTCAAATTCGAAATTTAATCCGTCCATGTCCACGTTTAGAGTTCTATTTATTTTCCTCGAGATTTAAATCGATAATTCAGTTCCCAATTCTCAAAATTTGAATCACGTGCTAAAAATTGAAATTCATTGATCCTCATCCTCTTACTTATTCGTCCAAAATTCAAAAATTAAAATAACTTGAATCTTTAAATTAAAATTTGTTCGATCACAATCTAAAGAAATTCCTTTTAAGCTGATAATGCAACTGCTACCCAACTTAGGATCTACCCCTCTATCACATAGGCTCTTACACTTCAGAAATCTCATTCCTCAATTTTACTTAATCCTGTTACTCAATCCTCAAAAAATTTAACACCAATATATTACATGTGATATGCCCGTGGTTACAAAATAATCATCAAATAATGTATTTGGCCCATAGGATACATCTAATACTAATCGTGTATCAACTTATGCTAAGCACGAGGTTTCGTCTTTCCGAAATAAGGGAAGACGGAAAACATTGATAAAGAGTTCAAGGGGGAGGTAATAGATTAGGAGTGTGGGGGTCAAGGCGTTTAAAGAATTCAATGGGAATTGTCAAGGCAGTTGTGGATTGAAATCCTATTTTGGGTAATTCCTATTCACTTGCTCGTATCAATACAGTTATGTAACGGATATGATATGCTCAGGCATATCTAGAGGGCAAGTACATTCGTCTACTAATCATTATCTATCTCAATCTACGTAAAGTAGTTATGCAAAGGGCGAACCAAGCGCACTATGGTTGATCAGACCGTAGTACACTGATTCTGAAATGTATTAGTGTACGCGTCCAATAATACATATGTCATGAACAAGCTTGATAAAAGGATGAGCTTGCAAAACTAGGCTGTAACAGCAGCATAAGTCGAGGTAGTACAAAAATATAAGCACGCTAGATTATGATGAGAGACATTACAAAATAACTCGAGTTCACAAACAAAACAAAATAAGACTCTACCGTCTCTCTAGTTGTCATACTACTCCTTATCTAACTCGCTAGTCGATCAAATATAGGGGTATAGACCTTTAATTTCTACAGGCCGAATAAACACTATCTTCTTACGCAAGTTTAAAGTTGTGTCATCCTATTATACTTTATCAATGGGTCAGTAGGGCTATGTGGTACTATGTTGTGAGGCATATTACCCTACTTAAAAATAATTAACTATTACTATAACTGCATTAAAGGAGGTTCTACAAGATGATATTGTCCTTGTAAATAAGTATAGACTCTTATTGGGGTACATGCGGAAAAGGTCTTGGTGCTTATTAGGGTCTCCTGTTGTATTATGCAGGTAATGACCAACTTAAGTCTTAGTCATAGTGCTCATAGAATATATGTGTCATTAGTAAGAACGGAAGCGTTAATGTCCTTAAGAGAAAAGGGAAATATAACTCGTATCGAGTTACGGATACAAATCACGCAATTTAAGGCTAAGAATAATCGGGTCACAATCTAAAGGAACAACTCAACTATCAAGCTCTAACTACCAAGCACATAATTCAAGGTTCAAATTACCAACTATAACCCTAGCAAACTATATATCCTAACATAGAATAAGATCACTTGGCCTACAGTCATAAGAGTTTATGTGGCACGGGTTAAAAGATGGAGAAAAGAGGAATCATACTTTAATCGTCGCACAATTAGCGAACGTTAAGGTTATAGGGGAACAAGATATAAAATTATAATAGAGGGACTTTAGATACTATCATGGTTTCCTAAAGAAAGGCAGCGAGCAAATCTCCATATTTGAGGTAGGATCTCAAGGAAAATATAGTACTCGTTGCTCTGGGCTTCCTGAGGTACTGTCCGCTAATATCACGACAATAATCTATATCCTAACACTATCTCATTATGCACATTGGGTTCAGTCCCTACATTCGATCTCGGATTTCTATTGGTTCCTCAATACTAGGGTCAAACATTAGGGTCAAATCTCTAACTAGCTCTAGTAATGCCTATACTATTCTTAGGCCATTCATAATTATGTCAAGGAAAAAATGGTAAGCCATTTTTTTAGATAAGGGACGCTAGGGTTCAATAAGCATTCTAACTTAGTGACGGGTCAAGTATCTAGTTACTCTTACTAGGAAGGTTACCCTACTTATTATCTAACAATAGGGTCTTCTATTTCCTAGGAGAAGGCTACACTCAAGGAACAAAGGGAAGGGCATATGAATCAAGCAGGATACAATTATTCAATGGAATGGATTGGAAGGAGGATGAGTCATAGTCAGACGTGGATGAGATCCTATACTCTAATCCTATTTGCAGGCTTGCTCGGTACAGTAACGTAACCGAGACAATATGCTCTGACCTGCATGGGCCACCAAAAAAACATGTCATGCCCCAGTCCCAAAAATATGTAGGACTAGGACACGTGAGCATGCCAGCCGTATGAATATGGCACTCCAATATATGGAAACCATAATACACGTACGCTGTAATATGAATAACAATATCCACAAGTGGTATAAATCCATCACAAGTCACATGGTATAATCTAGATCTTATCCATAGAATTAATATAAATAAATGTCTAGTATCTACGAGCTAGATATCAATGTGAGGTATCTCAAAAATGACAGTCGGATGGAAACAAATCCACTGCCGAACTAGAATATTGAATACACAAGATAAATACAAAATAAGAATATCAACTACCAATCATGGACTCGACGAGAAGACCTCATCGCGAATGCGTAGCAAGTCTGAACCTGTGCTCCTGCGAATACTCAAGAACAATACACCTGAAAATAGTCCAGGTCCTCAGAGGGACATAACAAGATACAAAATACATGCCATAAAGTAAATACTGTAAAAACTCCAGGGTGACCTAACCATCTAAGTGAATGCAATGTGAGGACAACGCTGGTGCGTATGAGTAGGTATAGGCATAACGTCCATGCTTCGAAGAGAATGGCATCAGTACAGTATATCGTCCATATCGCTCCGTAGAATGTGGCGTCAGTATAAAGGGAAGGTCATTGGATCCGAGGCTCCTTCGAAACTATGGCTCTAATGTGTGTACCCCATACGCCTACTAGTTGTCCTCCCCGCCCAATGATCTAAGCATGTTGTATCCACAACACGCGTCAGCTACTATGCCTCGACGTCGTAACCCTGGCTCATAGTCTATCACTAGAATAATAGCCCAATCCTTCAACTAAACAAGGACAAGGATGGGACCATCGTACCACGCTAGTCTATGCTCTGCCTATCAATAACTGCTAAGTCTTCTAACATGCATTGCTATTAGCAGTTATACCCTATCCGTCGTACGCCTACACGTACAGGTGGCCATCCACATACGCAGGACCGTGCCCTACATGAGACTCACAACACGTGTAAGAGATGTGTCAAGGCCTGGGAGTCATACCAATAACTCCACGACTTTAGGTGGGTCTACTAGACACTAGGTCAGACACTATCCTAACGTCAACGCATTCATTGACTGCACCCGAGTCTCTCTCGGACGCGCACAATTATAATAATAACATGCAGCTAAAATAATACAGAATTTAAACAGCATAACAAGGCAAGGTATACTTGCCTGGCGAGAAGGCTGCGTAGCACCAATAACCTGCTCCAGAAGTCGCGTAGAACGATCCAATGGTCCTCGGGGTCAATGTGCACAGGTACGGGAATCAGGGTATCTGCTACGGTTGTCTGGCAAGGGTGAGGGGTCCATGATGAGCACAAGGACGAGGGTGATTAGGGCAATGGTGATGATGACAGTGATGAGGATGATAGGGATGAGGATAATGTTGATGATCATTATGATGGGGATGGTGACGATGTCGGTAACGATGGCGATGGTGATGACGATGATAACGACGATGACTATGGTGGTGATGATGGCGACGGGGATGATGACGTGGACAATGGTTAAGGGAGAAGACGTGATAATTTATGGGATGATTAGGGTTTATATGTTTTGAGAATGGATGATAATGAGGATGCCAAGAACGATGATGATGACAACTAGGATGTGATGACGAGGATGATGACGTGGACGATGGTGAGGATAAGGACGACGAGGGTGATGACGATGTTAGGGTCGATGACAACGACGACGATGGCAATGATGGTGGTGAAGGTAATAGAGGTGGGGATGACTATGACGACGACAACGAGGATGAGATATTGATGAGATGGGAGGATGGTGGAGATGGTGATGATCACCGGATTCCGGCCAGTAGGGGGGTCCGGCCATGGGGAAAGGAGGGGTCAGGGAGTAGGGACGACAGGGAGGAGGAGAAAGCAGATGACAGGAAAGGGAGAGGGAGGTCCGGCTCGGCAGTTCAGGCGTCGAGACTGCTGCTGTCGATGTTCAGGCGGCTACACTGGTCGATGGAGAGGAGGGGAGGTCGGATATGGCGGTGATGTTGCTGTAGGGTGGCCTGGGTGCTGTTCCGGTCGTCGAGGAGCAGTGTAGAGGCGAGGGAGAAAGGAGGGCAGGGTGGAGAGGAGGTCGAGTCCATCGTGGGTGGTAAAGTGGTGACGGCGGGCCGTGGCGGAGGCTGATCTGAGGTGGAGGTCAACTCGGGGAGGATGGAGATGACTGCAGGGCATCCTCAGGCGGTCGGTGGCTCACGGCGTTCAGGGACGGCCACGGGGTGTTGGTCGGGGAAGAGGAAGTCGACGAGGGGGAGGGGGAGGATGTGGCGAGGTGTAGTGCAGCGGGCACGACGGAGGGAATGAGGTCCGGCGCTGACGACTCCGGCGAGAACTCCGGCGTAGGTTGGTCGGCTGAAGGAAGGGGAAGGGTGAACAGTTGTGTCGGCTAGGATGGTTTAGGTTTGTTTTAGAAAAAAAAAGAAAAGGAAAGAAGGTTGCATTTATATGTGGGATTTGGGGTTTTGTTGACCTAGAAAACTTGAATTTGGTCCACGTCCTCTTGGGTTGGGCCTTGGGCTCACAGGGGGATGTTTGGGAAGGCTACAATTTTGTATTAATTAAATACAAGGCTGAAATTTAAATTAGGACGATGTGCGCGTTTGCACATCCCAAAAATTACGAAAAAATTCACGTGAAGGGAAAATTGGATTTTTTTTCACGTATTGTCCAACGGTGGGGACACCTCAGTACATTTTTGCATAATAGCCCCCCAACAATTAGGAAAATTGCACAAGGTGAAAATTAGATTTAATTAAATTAATTGAATGCGCACGATGTTCTGGAATTAATTAGAAGTACCTGGGAATAGAATTAGGTCGGACACAAGTGTCCGGGGCATAGAAGATACAGTATAGAATATTAATAAAAATTCGGGTGGTACAAAATGGTCAAGATTTTGTCTCTAATTTCGATTAGGACACACATGGGTACGAAGATGTGATTTTATTTAGAATTACGAAATAACGTCCGCGACGTTTATTGTGCGACTAAAATGTCGCACCAGAAAGCATGATTATAATTTATACAGAGGTCAGAATAGATGGTAGTCAAGTCTAGGACAGGGTTGTGAAATTCGTTGGAAGGCAATGGTTAGTGTAGAGCTCCAATTAATGAAGCAACGGTAAGGTGTGCTACGCAATAAAATAATATACATTTAAATCAAATACCGTGTTCTAAATTCTAATTGGGTTCAACTAGCCCTAATTCCACTATATAAGCCAAGTAACCCTAATTTTGGGTGAGGGGGTATACAAGAGGACAAGGTCGAAGAAAGGAGGGTCGAAGAAAGGAGGGTCGAAGAATTGAAGGACGAAGAATTGGTCGAACAATCAGAAGTAGGCCGACAAACTGAAAGGAGAAATAGAGGAGAGAGAGAGAGAGAGAGAGAGAGAGAAGCATCCAGAGCTCAGGCAAAGAGAAGGGATCGACGACTTTGGCATCGGGCATCCACCCTCTTTAGCAACCCTCGAAGCTGCTACCTGTCTTCCACGGCACTTCTTCAACATTGTGTGGTCCAAGGGCTAAAGTGATCGACTGCAGGTCAGACACCTATAGCAATATTCACCCAGATTAAATAAATTATACTTAGACATCCTCGTGTAGGATCCAATTTGTACAATATTGTTTGTAAACATAAAAGAAGGGCGGGTCTTCGTACAAGACCTCATTTTCTGCATTCATCAGAATCTTTTCTCGTTTATATTACATCCTTAAAATAAGATGGCGACTCTGCTGGGGACATCTTTCTCTTCTGATGAGGAAGCTATTGCTCAACACGATACGGTATCCGTGGGATCCGTGAAGAAGACACTGGTCGTCCAGTTCGACCAGTCTGCCTACGAAGATATGCTCCGAACAAAGGGCAGCTCTCACTCTCTCCCTGTCCAAAACAACAGGAAGCTGCGAAAGGCCTGGATGCCCAAGACATCCTCTACCATTCCTGTGGACTCTCTGATCTCTCCGACCAATAAGGTTGTAGCGTTGCTCCCTCCGTGCCCTGCACGTAAAATTCAGTCGCCTGTCTCTGACAGAACCGACAAAATTTCTGGCAATGCCTCAGCGCTAACCCAGAAGTATACTCCGCGCTCTGCGCGTGAAATTCAGTCTCTCGTCCCTGGCGGAATAGACAAAACTTCTGGCAATGCCTCAGCGCTAACCCAGAAGTATACTCCGCGCTCTGCGCGTGAAATTCAGTCTCTCGTCCCTGGCAGAATAGACAAAACTTCTGGTAGAGCCTCAGCGCCAAATCAGAAGTACAAGGCACGCTCCGCGCATAAAACAGCATCCGACTTCTATGGAGAACCAGATGATCCCTGTGATCTCCGCAAGGGAAAGCGAGCGGCGGACTACTCAACTTCTCGGCCTTTACGCCAGCAAGTTAACGATCAGCACGCCCTCCGAATTACACGAGACGCTGATGGCCGACTAAGGACATCCTCAGCTTTACGCTAACCAGAGCGAAGCTCCAAATTATGCCAGGCGAAGTCCCTAGGCGTAAAGAAGGCTCCAGTTGCGGAAAGACACCCTCCTCGGGGATTATCCGCCACCCAGATGGCCAACCTGTTGTATACGGGTGGCACAGGAAAGACTATGGTTCCCGTCATCCGCATGCCCACCAATAGGAACAGAAGGAACAAGCCATCATCTTCTTCTTCTGCAACTCCTCCTGACCTGCGCAAATATCTAATCCGAAAACGCAAGGAGAGGGGATCTTCCAGCATGACTATCACGCCTCCTAGTGAGCACTGCTGTAATAGTCATAGGATTGTAATTAATTGTTGTTGTTCTAAAGCAAAACGACCGATTTTCGACCGACTGAGCTACTCTCCATCTTTCCTAGAAGAAGAGCCCGTGCATGCATCTGTGAACATGGCTTCACATATACCTGGAGGAAGCTCAGACTCAAGACGTCTGTCCTCTAGAACTCCGAGCCGAAGAAGATTCAACATGCTCCTTAGGGACACCGAAGCTAGGGTGTTCCAGAACACTCGTTCAAGGTCACGACAACTGACTTCGTGCTCTTTTGATTCTGATGCTGGGGGTCGCCAGTCTCCCGAATCAGATACTGAGAGTATAGAGTCAACTTCTGCAGCGACCTATACTCATCCTTCAATGACGCCCAGGGAGATGGGAGTTTATGCCATTGGAGATGAACACGAGGAAGCCTCGCCATCAGGGAACGCTGAGCAACGCATTACTATACTAGAGACATCTCTGAAGCAAATGCAATCCATGATGGAGAATATGCACCAAATGATGCTAACTCAACAGGCGGCTGCTATGGCTCAAACGTCGATCCCGCCTACTCAGATACGTGTGGGGGTGGACCTGCCACCATCCAACACGATCCAAGAGCCTGCTCTAGATCAAGAGTCAGCTGGTCCTTCACTTCCTCACCTGGAGAATGTACTACCTCCTGCGGGAGTCACGATACAACCAACTCTGCACCTTTCCGTGGTCTTGCTACCAGCTAAAAATCCGATGCAAGCAGTGCGGGAGTTGAAAACCCAATTCGACGCCTTGAAGCACAAAGATCAGCTCAAAAAATTGGGAATCAACCAGCCATACCCAGCTATCTGGGAAGAGGCACATTTTCCTCCGAGGTACAAACCTCAGACTATGTCCCTGTTCGAGGGAAAAACATCACCAAGTCAGTACATGAACTATTTCAGTATGATGACGGTGTTGCTACAAGGGAATAACGCCCTCCTCACCCGGGTGTTCAAGGGCTGTCTCTCAGGAGTAGCTTACCAGTGGTACCGCAGCCTGGCAGACAACTGCATTACTTCCTTTGAAGACTTCAAGGCTTTATTCTTCATACGATTCTACGAGGGAGGAATGGACATGTCTATGTCCTCTCTCATCGAAGTCAAGCAGAGGGAGAAGGAGGACGTTCGCACCTTCGTCGAACATTTTCGTCAGGCCACCTTACAGATGCCTCCAGGAGTTCCAAACTCAGCGTTGGTAGACATTTGCAGGAAGAACCTTCTTCCCGTGATCTCGGTGTTCACAGGACCATATCAGTTCCATGATTGGACCTCGTTCATCATCTCAGCGGTAGCCGTCGAGGACAACAGTCGCATGGCGTGTGACAACGGCATCATGATCTCTACCTCTAACAGAGGCAAGAGATCATCCCCCAACGGCGACCATCCTCACAGGTCCAAAGGGAAAGAAGCTCTGGCGATCAATACGTCCAGACAGAAGACTGCGGCAACCACGCAGACAAAACCGGGGACTTCCAGGCCCGTAGAGGTATACTCTTTCGATGACGACGATATTCCGAGTATATTCGAGTGTTTCGTCAAAAGTGGCAAAATCACCCTTCCAGAGGAGAGGCGGCCTGTTGAGGCCGACAGCGCCAACAACCCCAAGTACTGCATCTTCCACAGATACATACACCACCCAACAAAGGCGTGTTACATACTGAAAAGGAAGATCCAAGAGCTGATCGATGCTAAAGCCATCACTCTGCGCAATAGCGAGAAGACGGTCACGGCCAACATGATCTCTCTGCAATTTGGCAATCTGCCTCCCCAAGAAGTACCGGACGGTGTTACACCTATTTTCCGGACAACGATGAACATCGTTAATCTCCCTCCGGCTAGGGGTCAAAATCATGATCTGTTACCCCTAACTACCCGGAAAGGTGAGATTATGTGGGTGCACCCAGACTTGGTGTCGGAACTCGAAGAAGAGACTAATGCTACTAAAGCTAAGTCCAGGAAGAACTCCAAATGCAAGCCATGCCATATGGTTACAACTTCTTCGACATCAGACGAAGACGAGGTTTTGGCCACAGCAACCCGTTCAGGGAAGGCTTACCTCAAGGACTACGGAGCAAGTCAGGAAGATGCACCTACAGACGCTTCAGCTGCCAAGCCTTCGGAACCAGAGCCCGCCGTACCAGAGGCCGGTCCTTCGAGACCAACTTCGGCGGACAAGGGGAAGCAAAAAGAAGTGCGCTTCGATAAACCTGTGAAAAACATTCAAAACAAAGGTTTAGAGAAGCCGTACAACTTCGACATCTTGGCCCAACTGGCTAATACACCGGCCAGGTTGTCCATCTTCGAGCTACTCAGGCTCTCCCAAGACACTCATCTAGCCCTGAGTGAAGCATTGATGCAGGCGGATACATACTTGACCCAACTCAAGTCCCCCGACGAAGAACCTGCAGCGTGTCCCCGATGCCACAGTATGATGGAGGTGGTCCCAAACATCACTTTCACTCAAGACGATATGCTGTTAAAACATAACAGGCATGACAGACCTCTCTACCACACCGGGTACGTCGGTTCCATGGAGGTCGACCAGATTCACATAGATTCGGGATCCTCAATCAGCATCATTCCTCATAGTCTGCTCAAACCACTGAGGATTCCTACCAGCGAACTGGCTTAAACCACCACTACTATCGTGGGTTTCAACGCCGGAAGAAGTAAGCCGTTGGGAAAATTTTGCCTGAGGATCCAGATTGGCAACCTCAGATCGGTGGCTACATGCTACGTCATCGATTCAGAGGTGTCCTACAATATCCTGCTAGGAAGACCGTGGATCCACGACCACAACATTGTTCCTTCGACTCTACATCAATGCTTCAAATATGTAGACGCCCAAGGGACAGTACAAACGGAGGTTGTCGACCTAAACCCGTTTAAAGGAGTAGAATCCTACTACTCCGATGCCATGTTATACTCTCAAGACTACACGGAAGAGGTGTCAGCCCAAGCAGAGAAGGAATCCCACCGGGAGCCTGAAGAACCTTCTGCCAAGCAACCTCTGTCAATCAAGGTGAAAGGACGGACTACCCGTCCAAAAGCCACAGAGCCTATGGCTATCCACCTGAACAAGACCAGGTCAGGAAAAGAGGGTAATCCTCTAGTGGTCACTCTAAACCAGAAGCCTCCGCCCTTAATCATCAACCTTCGGTGCAACAAGCAGCCGAGTGATGTAAATGCAACCAGAAGTGCGGTTTCTGATAATAATAAAGGACCTCTTTTCCAGTATATTGACGCTCGGATTCCAAATCAGGAATCCACCCCCCATGACGATATAGAGCCTATAGCACAAAAATTCTTGGCAGATATAGATTTCTATCATCCGTACATATGGGAAGTGGCATCATCATCCAATGTCACCACGACGTATGGACCACATGAGGATTCTATCTTCATTGTTCCACCTGCCCGCAACGGTCAGCGTTCAATAGTCTTCGGCCGCATACGCAACGAACAGACTATACAAGAGGATTCCTTTGATGACGACTCTGGTGAAATGCAAGTTCACAGGTACAACCCGCAAGCCTTGAAGATCATGCAAAATATGGGTTATAACTTAAGGATGGAACCAGGTCTCAACTACGGAAAAGGCAGACGAATACCGCTGCTCGGCAATCCCCACTATCAACAAACCCGTTCCGGGTTGGGGTACGCCACCTCCCTTATGACTTCCAAGTCGAACGAGGATATCTTTTCCTCTTTTCAAGACAGCTCGTCGCCCTCTGACTCATCTCATGCCCTCGAGCAAACATTATCAGCAAATATGGTAGCAACGGATTCCTTCGAATCAGACGAACAAGAATCCGAACCATTCAAGAATGACGCTTGGGCTCAGCAGATGGATACACAATGGGAGTTCCGCTTCGAGCAGAGAGAACCTCCCACTAAAGATGAAGTTATCCAGATTGACGTAGGGGATAAACTTTCACCAAAGCCGATATTTATCAGTAACGACCTTTCCGTAGAAGAAAGCGAAGAAATTACCCAGCTGATAAAAGAATATATCGACGTCTTTGCGTAGAATTATGAGGATATGCCGGGTCTTGATCCAAAGGTGGCTACTCATAAACTCAACATACTGCCCGATTCAAAGCCTGTGAAGCAGCACCAACGTCGGTTCCGCCCGGACATGATGGACGCCATTGAAGCTGAAGTCAAGAAGTTGATAGCCTGCGGCTTTATCCGTGAAGAACAACATCCCGACTGGGTCGCCAATGTTGTCCCGGTCATGAAGAAGAATGGGAAAGTACGGATCTGCATCGATTACCGAGATCTGAACGCAGCCTGCCCCAAGGATGAGTTCCCTCTTTCCATCATAGACGTCATGATCGATAATACATGCGGTTTTGAACGCATATCTTTTATGGACGGATTCTCGGGATACAATCAGATCAAGATGCATCCTGAAAACGAGAAGCATACAGCCTTCCGGACACCACTGGGGGTATACTGCTTCCGGACACCACTGGGGGTATCTTGCGGCAAATTTCTGGGATTTGTCATCACCGCCAAAGGCATTCAAGTGGACCCTGATAAAGTCAAGGCCATCCTAGAAATGCGGCCGCCCCGCAATCTGAGGGAACTCAGGGGATTTCAAGGTCGTCTAGCTTATATCCGAAGATTCATATCCAACCTCTCCGGGAGATGCCAGCCCTTTTCGTACCTCATGAAGAAAGGTGTATCCTTCGTATGGGACGAAGCCTGTCAGCAAGCGTTCGGGGATATCAAACGCTACCTCACTAGTCCGCCAGTTCTGGTACATCCCGTCATAGGAAAACCGTTCGTGCTATACGTTTGAGCAATGGATCATTCTCTGGGAGCTCTTCTCGCACAAAAGAACGATATGGGCCACGAGCAGGCTATCTACTACCTCAGCAGGATGATGGTCGGAGCCGAACACCGGTACAACCCTGTGGAGAAAGAATGCTTGGCTCTGATGTTCGCTATTAAGAAAATGTGATACTATATCATGGGCCAAACTATTCATATCATCTCCAGGATCAATCCTCTTCGGGTACTGATGAGCAAGCCAAGTGTCCTTAATTCCCGACTCGCGACTTGGGTGATGTTATTAACGCCATATGACCTGGTGTACGTCCATCAGAAGTCCGTCAAAGGCCAAGCATTGGCCGACTTTCTAACTGCTCATCCCATCCCGGAGGCCTCCAAACTATACGAGGACATTCCCGACGAAGTTGCGGAGTGTAATTCTGCAACGAAAGGCGAGGCATGGCAACTATTCTTCGATGGCGCCTCCAAGATCGGTCCCAAGGGAAATGTGGTGTCAGGAGTAGGGATCGTCCTAGTCACTCCTGATAAACTCGTTATCTCCGAGCATATTCTCTTAGCGAGCCCTGTTCTAACAATGGGGCAGAATACAACGCTCTACTCATCGGGCTCCAAGTCGCTAAAGAGTTGGGGGTCGAATCTCTAGAAGCCTTCGGTGATTCTCGGTTGATCGTCAACTAAGTCAGAGGAATATATGAAGTCCGGAATCCTGACCTCATCCCCTATCACCGAGCAACGGTCGAGATAGCCATGACGTTCAAAGTTTTCTTCCTTGAGCATGTACCTCGATCTCAGAATCTGGAAGTTGATGCCCTAGCCAGTCTAGCTGCAGATTTAGCCACCCCTGTAAGAAGGCAGAATTCGGTAATCCTTCTTAACAGAGACTTATTCTGTGTGAAAAACAACTTTCACATAGAACATAGCTACACGGTAAACGCAGATCCGCCCAGGAGAGACTGGAAAGGTCCCTTTATAGATTTTATAGCATATAGAATCTTACCAGAAGATCCTAAAGAAGCAATATCTGTCAAAAGACGATCATTACGCTTCTATTTCGACGCATCGTCACAATGCCTATATTGCCGGTCTTATGACGGGCTATTATTACGATGTCTCTCTGATGATGAAGCACAGCGGATTATCCGTGAAGCTCACGACGGCGTGTGCGGGGCGCATCAACCCGGTCCTAAGCTACAGGATCGTATCAGAAGAATAGGCTATTACTGGCCCACTATGATCGCAGACGCAATCCAGTATGCCAGACGATGCAGGGCCTGTCAGGTCATTGCAGACTTCATACATCAACTATCCGAACATCTACATCCTACGGTTGCATCCTGGCATTTCGAAGCATGGGGTATGGATATCATTGGCCCTATTCACCCGTCTTCTTCCAGAGGTCACCGGTTCATACTGGCCATCACGGATTACTTCTCCAAATGGGCAGAGGCGATCCCTCTTGCTGAGGTAAAGACATCTAACGTGACCAGCTTCATCAAGCATCACGTTATTTATCGCTTCGAGGTTCCCCGAAGGATAATCCATGACAATAGGCCTCAGTTCATCAGCCATGCGTTTCACCGATTCTGCGATAAAAATTGGATACAAAATGTGGCCTCCACGGCATATTATCCAGCTGCTAATGGGTTAGCGGAAGCCTTTAACAAAACCATTATCAAACCCTTGAAGAAGTTCGTCTCTTCGAACAAAAAAGATTGGAATGAAAAGCTGGAAGAATGTCTCTGGGCATACCGCACAACGGTACGAGCACCAACAGGTTATACGCCATTCTCATTGGTCTACGGGAGTGAAGTAGTTCTCCCCATCGAGATTCAAATTCTGTCACTCAGGATAGCCGTGGCCAATGAGTTAACTCAAGAAAAGAACGACCTGTTAAGGCTTCAAGAGCTAGAAGAATTAGACGAGAAATGCCTCCAAGCTCAGCAGCGCATCGCGCTCTACCAAGCACGTATTTCCAGAACTTTTAATCAAAAAGTAAAGGAAAGAGTATTCAAAGCCGACGAGCTGGTCTTGGCTGTAAGAAGGCCGATGATTCTTACTCACAGGAGTAAAGGCAAATTCCAGCCCAAGTGGAAAGGCCCTTACGTGATCGAGACAACGTTCTCAAACGGCGCTTACAGGTTAGCCCAGCCTAATGGAGACCTGGTAATGGCTCCTATCAATGGAAAATTCCTAAAAATGTACTATGTTTAAACCTCCCTTGCTCAAGTGGAATAAGGTGATCTCATTCTGACAAAACTACTTCCAAAACAAAACTAGTTGGATCATATTTCTATCATGTCCATATGACCTCTGAATAGATATGTTCTATTAAAGCTTACCGAAAGTATATCACGTCCATACTACCTCTGATATCACTTTTACTCAAACCTGTCATTTACATTCCGAAATGATGGGTCCACAAAGTTAGATAAAAAGCCTCTTTATTATTCCCAGAAAAGAGCAAAAGTACATTTGAAAAACAAAAGCAAAAGTACATCATGAAGGGGGAGCGGTCAGGTCGCGAAGCTGCTGCGCCAGTACGGCCATCCTCTCAGCCCCGGAATCCAAGACATCAGCGCGGACCCGCTCCAACCGTGCCTCGTCATCTATCAGGAGGGACAACTCGGCTCTAGCCCGAAGGAGACCGGCACGGGCGACTCCTGCACTCACCAAGTTCTGTTGTGCTGCGACCAGTCGGCCATTCACCACATCTAGACCTTCCTACGACTGAGAAGCCCACTCCTTAGCCAGGGCAAGCTTCGTCTCCAGTTTGTGGACCCTCGCTACATTGCCGTCATGCTCGGCCTGGCACTTCGTTTGAAGGGCGAGAGTCTCCTCCAAGACGACTTTCCCTTTATCCATCTCCTGCTGATTGGTCTCGATGAATTTATTCAGACCTTCCTTCTTTTCAACAAGATGCGCAGTCAAGGAGTCATATCTGGCCTGGACCAGAGCTTCAATATTGCCTCGAGCTAGTTGCAGGTATTCGTTAATGGGTTACTCCAAACTATTAACCATCGCCTCCAGCGCGTCAGCTACCCCGGCATCACCAAATTCCCTGACCGCCTCTATCGTGAACCGAGAGGACCTCTTCAGCGACGCAAAGTCCTGCTTCTTCGCCAACACCATTGACATTAGCATTCTCAAAGTGGTGTAGAAGATCCCGGTGTACTGCTAGGTCAGCGCAACTAGGTTCGCATAAACGCGGGGAGTGACCGCGATCGTGGCAACTTCCCCTCCAGGAATAACCACAGACGATGTCGCCACGGCCGTCGCCTCAACAGGAGGTACGACGAAAGAAGAATCGCCAACACCGGACAAAATGACCGACGTACTCAAAAGAGACACTGTCGCAATAACAGGCTCGTCCTCCTCTTGAGATATCTCAAGAGCCTCCTCGACAGGCAAGCCAGCACCCAAAGAGGTTTCCTCTTCAAAATCAGGTATCTCCGTGTCACCACTAGGACCTAACACAGAGCCAACGGGCGCGTCTACATCACCCTCTCCGAAGAGGTCTTCCCCTGAAAAGAAGACAAAAGGAAGTTAATATTAACGCAATATTAATTTTTCCAAAGAAGAGGCATAAAAGACAACATTTACCCCTGGCTGACGGCATATACGTCGCATCTGCAGCCTGTACAGCTAAATCATTTCTTAATAATGCTAGGCGAGCTGTCATACCTGGAGAAAGGGGTCTGCGAACTGACACTAACAGGTAGTCTTCCAGGTCCTCCTCAAAATCCAACCGAGGCTCATCGCCTGGAATTGTGCTAGGTGCACTCGCAAGCACGGCAGAAGTCCCTCCCGATGCCGATCCGATTAGAGGTATACGGAACTTTATTATACTCAGCCCCGAAGGCGACCTCATTCCACTACCTGAAGCAGTAGCAGCGACGGCGGCATCCAGCTGAGATTCTCTGGCACCACCAGCCGTAACTGTGGAAGATCCCTCTCTAAAAGGCGAGGAACCTCCAATGAAAGAATCGTCCCCAACACGGGGAGATGCAAACTCACCTCCAGGAGCATCAATGCCAGGAATCTAGAAAGAACGATTTACCATCTTCTTCTTTCTCTTACGAAGGAAAGCTTCCTTGGAAGCAGGAGCCCTTCGCTTCCCAGAAACTACCAAAGCCCCTGCAGGCGGAGGTACTTCACCCCTAGGGACCGACACCAGAGGCTCATCCGGAGTAACGGACTCACCCTTATCGGAAGAAACCGAGGGGACTTCAACTCTTCCCCCAGGCTTGGAAGAGGACACCCTAAAGCTTCCATGCATATCAAAATCACGATGGAAGGTGTTCGTTGCCAAATAGAACTGGGCATACGAATGCAGGATGCGCAGCTCCGTGGAGAGTGTAATGACGGGCACAATGAAAATTGCCCTAGTGCAGCCCATGATAAAACATCGCCATCCCCGTGCTCCATCAATGAGTCCACCTCTGGACCTGAAGCTGGTGACGGCGTTGCCCACGTGCGACTGATCATACCCAAACTGCCGGGCAAACCGACTGGGCAAGTAGGGCTCCAAGAAGCAATGATCTTCGCTTCTGTACAGCAGATGGGATGGTCTAATACAGACCAACCAATTAAAAGCTTCGGGAGAAAGAATGGTGTAAACCCCCTCGACCAAAAATTAGGGTTAATTAAATTAAATAGCCTAATTAGGGTTAACTTGATATAATTAAGATTTATTATATAGTATTATAATACCTGTGCAATGATTTATTATTTTAGGATACTACCCTAGCAGTTGCCCTGAAATAATTTCCACATACATGGCCTAGACATAATAACCTATCATATTGAACCTAGAACAAACCCCGGATACTGATTTTAAGCAGAGACACCGGTGCATTAATTATGAATTAATTAATGTGGTGACCTAACCTCAATTAAATTAGACCCAACTCCAATCCAAACCCACACCCACACCCACAAGCCTCATACAAAACACCATACACCATCCTAGCCCAATGAAGAACACCAAACATGGTGTTTGTTTACATCAAATCCCCAATTTCAGAAATTGTGCAAATACCAAATTGTTCAGGGGCCTTTTTGTAAAATTGTAATGAGGTATCCCCCCTAATTGGCCTAAACCTCATGGAGAAAAGAATGTCATTCCCTAACCGTATCCATTCATTTCCCCCCCATTCCTAGTGTACTTGCACCCCTTTATGAAGGGCACATCATGGCCCTTCATTCAAAATGCTACATTCCTAGCCCTCCCCTCATCATGATGGACATCCCCAACTCCCCCAAAACAATGTCCAGTCGGCCCTAATCCCTAGGCAGCCCCCCCACTCTCTCACCTACTTATACACCTAGTTACATCACATATTTGCACAGAACCCAAGGAAACCCTACTCAAACACTATTTTTATTTTAAACCCTTCACTACACACCCGACCCCTGCCCGAGCCACCCGCCGCCTTCTCCCGGCCAGCCACCACGTCCGGCGACCCCTCCCCCCCCGCCAACCGACTCAGACCCCTTCGTCGGACCTTCCCCCACCTACCACCACCGCCCCCGACCACGGCTCCGCCCACAGCCGCCTCCCTCTCCGTCGTCCTCAACCCGAGCATCCCCCTCACGCACTCGAAGCTGACCACCCGACCGGCCAGTACTCCGCCGGCCGCCAAACTCCGCCGACCCCTTCCCCGGCCAACGACCATCCTCCCCGTCAAGTTTCACCGCCGGTCGACGCAGCATCTGACCGCAATCGCCCCCGCAGCACCGGCAGCTCCAGAAACGCTGTTGTAGCCGACGACCGCCCCGAACGTCGCCGGAGCTCCGTCCGGCCACCCCCGCTGTCGACGGCCCGCCACCGGGACCCCCTCGACCCGTGCATCGATCTGGTACATTATTTTATGTATTATTTTCTGTATTTTAGGCGTATTTCGATGTGCAACGTTCTATATACTAGTGTTAGTATAGTTTACGTATTTTCTACATATTCAGTATATTAATTAGTATTTACTGTATTATAAAGTATATATATATGTATACCTCCCGTATAAATGCTGTATTAAAAATATATCTTTATTGTAATTAGTGTTATATATAATGGGATTATTAGTATGTATATATGTGTATAAATACCTATTGTGTATATATGTGTATATATATATATATATATATATATATATGTATGTATAAATATTTTTATTATATGTAAAATATTAAGTATTTAATATATTGTGTTTATATATATATTATGTGATTTAGTATATATAATATAATAATATTGTTATATCATAAATTTGTATTTAATAACCTAGTATGTATATTTATATATATATATATATAAATATATATATATGTGTATGTACATATATATTAATATACATTTTATGATATTTGTGTAAATGTGAGTATGTGTGTATTATGTGTAATTAGTTTATTTAGTGCAATAAATATATGTATTATATAAATTTATATATATATTAAAACATATTGTGTACATAGTATATCAATACGGGTATATATATCTATATATATATATATATATATATATATATATATATATATATATATATATATATATATATATATATATATATAGTTGGGAATATTAAAATGGGTATGAATATATATATATATATATCTCTAAATATATATAAAATTATGTTATGTATATTTACTTATGTACAAAATTAATATTTAAATGCAAATAAATATGATTGTGTATATTTATTTGTGTACATAAAATTATATTTAAATATATGTTTATGTGTAATATATATGAATTTATGATTATTACCAATTATGTACATATATTTAATATGTGTATTATTAGAGTATTACTAAATAATACATAAGTACTATTTTTGTTCCATTAAACATACATATTATCTTAACATATTTAATTATGATTAAGTGTATAAATATATATATATTTGATATAGCTATATATATATATATATATATATATATATATATATATAGTCCAGACCCTGTGTCAGCTGTAGATACAAGCAGTGTGTCTTAGTCGTGCTATTGTAGCGACTAATATTGTCATTACTATATCATATATAGGACTACTGGACAGTACCGCCGAGGCATCAGGAGCAGGACTTTGGATTTCGCAGCTACCCGGGACAGGCAAGTATACCTTGCCGATTTACTGCTTAAAATTAAATGATAAATGTTGCAAATATGCATAAAACTGTGCGCGTCCGAGATTGACTCGGGTGCAGTCGATAATGCGTCGATGAGTAGTGTACTAGACCTAGTTGCTAGCTGACTCACCTTCGACGGTGAGGATATTCTGATATCCTCCTAGACCGTGACACTTACACGTATCACGATGGTAGATTCATATTGGGATGCAGGTCCGCGTACCCGATTCGCTATCGGTACGTACGACATGCATCACGGACTAGCCTGTATTCTAGAGTAGTATAGTTAGATGGGACTTGGCATATAGATACGGTATACTCACGTCGTGTATTCGACTTGCGTATCTACATTGGGCGGGAAGGACAACTGATAAACGTATAGGATACACCCATCGGACTCCGTAGTATCCAGAGGAGCCACAGACCCGATGACCTCCTTTATTCAGACACCGCGCTCTTCGGAGTGTTACGGACGTATATACATTGCAGATACCACGTCCCTTAGAGTGTTGGACGTTATATATATATACAGATACCTCATTCTTCGGAATGATGGACGTTGCAGATACCACACTCTAGAGGACGTTGGACGTTATCCTTACACCTACCTATACGTTCCGAGGTTGTCCTTACATTGCATTCACTTAGATGGTTAGCACACCCTCTTTACTTTTATTCAGTACTATATCTGGCATGCATATTGTATCTTGTTACGTCCCTCTGAGGACCTGGTTATCTTCCAGATCTGGACGAGGCCTATTATCCCACAGTGTATGGGACAGGTGTGGAGACGAGGTTTGCTCTTGACGAGGAGCTAGAGGTCCTTCCATCGGAGTACCCCTGATCATATTGGTAGGCCTTCCACCTATGACTGGAGCTCCTTACCTAGTTAGCAGTTGTTCCAGTCACTCTTATTATCAGTACTTTATTTCAGATTATCAAGTACTTTATCTCCAACATTTATAGTGGTTTGTTCCCACCGGACATATTTTAGTTGTACTATGTCATTCGACTATGTTCTTATATTCCAGTCTTTCATTTCAGTATTTTACTTGTTGTCTGTGGATGAGATTAGACACTGCCTGTTGTTGATGTTAGACTTGTTAGATTTAGGACAGCGTAGCACGCTTCGCTAGGATCCATTAAATTGGGATATCCTCAGAGACGTGTCAGTTGGCCAATGCCACGTGGCCTGGTTCCATATATTTTGGGACTGGGGCATGATAAATGGTCTTCTCTCTACCCGAATCCTCGAGCCTAATCCCCGACTGATTGCGATATACAGGAGGGACGGTGCAGAAAAGCTTCCAACTATGACTGAAGCCTAGCGCCCGCCGACAGTCTATAACCGTGCTCACGTTGCAGGAAGACTTACGGTAGTTCAACAAGAAACTACCCCCGGAACTACTGCCAGAACCGGGAGACATCACCCGGGGATTATGGAGAATTAACCACCCCATCAAATACAGTTATGGTAATTCTATCCGGGGAAAGCTATCACGTCGAATTTCATCGACGAGCAGCCCGTCAATCATGGCCTTCAGGCCAGCTTGTATACGGCACACCATGGCAGGGAGCAAGCCCAGTCTTGCCCCGAACAACAGACGCACTACAGGCCAGAGCGTGTTGCGGTAAATGCGGTCCGCAGATGCGACGCCAGGCACTACTAATCGGCGCAGCCATATGGAGAGAAAGCCAGCCAGTTGAGCCTCCTTGGACAGAGGCCTGCGACAGCGCCTCAAATAGCTATAGGCCTTAGTGCCTTCAGGATACTTTCCCGTTCCTTCGTCGAGGAATCGGTCCGGAGCACCAGCATCCACTATGAGATCGTCAACTACCTGAGCATTAAGCGAACTCAGGGGATTCACAGGCAAATCCTTGCCCTCCAATACCTTCTCCGGCTTGGCAGTCCTGGATCGGTGAAAGAAGAGATAGGACATCCATTTGCTGATGTGAGCCAAATCTGAGGGCTCATCATAAAAAGTGGTGCAGGCGAGGTAGTGGCACATCAGCTCCTGATAGACCTCCACTACTCGAGGGTCTGAACCCCCCAGCTCCCGGTTCTTGGGAACATACTCTTCGTATGGAGTATCCCACATCGGCAGTCTTGAGATCTCTGCCATCTCATGCAGGGCCAATCCCAACTCCCCCAGTGGAGGGCGAAGGTCCCGGTAAGCGAAATATATCTCTCCATCAGTGCCAAAAACAGGTTAGGGTTAGGAGGTAACCCAACACTGGTCGCACTCACAGCTGCAAACAGACCGATTTTCTCCAACTCGGTCTGAAAATGCTTCAGGGCCCAATCAACTAAGCGAGCCCATCGAAGGTTTGAAGGGATGATCCACCCGCCACACCGAGGGTTCACCTTAGGGTATACTCCCCCACGCCCCATAAAATCATTACAGAAAGTCGGTAACTGGACCGGCTGGATCACCAAACTGTCTTCACTCGGGACACTGCCCGGGTACAGCCCCCTGAAAAGCGTCACAGAGCAAGAAGGGCGGCTGACAAACGACCCCTGGTCAGCTCCTCTCAGATGAAAGATCTTCCCTGGCTTGCCGTGAAGATCGAGGGTTAGTGTCCACGACATCTTCCTGGGATGCGTAGCATGAAAGAAGGCCGAGATGGGGTAGTCTCTCGGCATATTGGGCAGATACAAGACCAAATCCACGGCAGGGAAAACCCAGAGTTCTCTCTTAGGCTTTGTCTGGGACTGCTTGTCAATCATATCCCCGAAAAGGAAAGTCAGCTTCAGGTATTGCTCTCCGTCTACATACGTCAGGGGCTCCCCATTGATCATGCTCAGCAGCATTCGCCCGGCCTGAGCCGATATCAGAATTGCCCTTCCTTCGGGATATTGGGGCCCGGAGATAGGGAATGTCACGTGTGACAGATCCTCCAAATAGTTGGAGTGCAGCATCCCGGCGGCAGAGCCCATCACTTCAGCTAGCGGAGACTCATGCAAGTTAACTGCAAAAGCACAGGAGAAATACGTCAGTTCCTAAAACTAGACATTTCGGGACTTGTAGCATCCAATCAACAGTCCGTGCTCTACGCCGAGACTGTGAAACTTGAACCTTTATGCTGGAATCCATTTCCTTAACATAAAAGTCAAGATTGCCAGTATACGGTCTGTTCTTTACGCCAGATGGATTAAATTGAGTTATTATGCCAGGATTTCCATCCACGAGCATAAAACTCAAATTTTAAACACCAAGTTTTTGGCGGTCAAGGGCTTTACGCTCGACTGCGGAAAAATGGAGTTTTTACGCGGCCACATTAGGAATGTGGGCGTAAAAAGATGAAACGTCTCCGTGCATCATCTTCCTCAAAGAGGCTATCAGCACAGAAGACGACCTAGCGCGGTCACGTTCAACGTGTGCGAAGGATTTTCAGTCATTCTCTTCTTTCCCAAAAGTTCTACCTTCCAGGCCGGGTGCACTACTCGTCGGCGGGATGCTCCGCTCAGAATGAAGTTCGCCTTGTCCAACCAGAGACGCTCTCGCTTGGGCCGAAGAACGAGAAGAAGAACCAACCTTCTTTCCCTTAGCGAAGGAAGTCTGTTTCGAAGCCATTACTGGAAACTTTGAAGATTCGAAGAAGAAAAGGAAAAGAACTCGAACAGTCAAAAGCTTTCTCTCGCAGAGGACGGATGGAAAGTTTTCCCCTCAGAAACTTGGGATATATATAGAGTTCGGATGGACTCCTCGGACCCCGAGCCAAATCTCCTAATTAATATTCGGTTATGATTGGGTCCCACGTCAGCCTATTTATTCAGAGAAGGCGGACAGTCGACGAATTCGAAAAGTTTTTCGCGCAAAGCAGGTTCATGGTTTCTACGCTAAGGAGCTTTCTACGCTCGACAACTATAGATCTACGATTTTACTCTCGCAAGCTATAAGTGTATGATTTTTACGCCCGGATGCCTTTTTGCTCGGTAGCTTTTATGCTCGAGAGGCTACAGACCTACGACTTCACGCTCAGCAGATACCAAATCGATGATCTCACGCTCGGTGGCTCTTAGTTTACGCTCGGAGACGACGGATCCACGACTTCACGCTCGCAAAATTTTCTTTTCGGAAGCAAAAAATCTACAATTCTATGCTAAGGAGCTTTCTACGCTCGACAGCTACAGATCTACGACTTTACGTTCGACAGCTACAAGTCGGGTTTTACGCCCGGATGCCTTTGTGCTCGGTAGCTTTTATGCTCGAGAGGCCACAAACCTACGACTTCACGCTCAGGAACTACAAGTCTATGATTTCACGCTCGATGGTGTTTAGTTTATGCTCAGAGGCTGCCAACTTATGATTTTGCGCTCCATGACTTCCCGCACATCTGAAAAATATGTAGGCCAGAGTACGCGTACATCTGAACGATCCTCAAGGCGGTCAATTACAGGAGTTCACACAGAAGATACTCCTTCTTGACCTCAAGATATCCCAAGTACCCGAAGCATACAGAGTTCAACATTAAAAAATTACTCTTCTTTACGGGTCGATTCGAAGTTCATCCAGACTCCAGTCTGAACATTTCATCTACCAAGAGGGAAAATCAGTTTGACAGCCATTTCTCGCCCTGTTCTAAGGGATTTTCGAGAAATCATTCTTGAAGATGATGTCTGAACAAAGAAATTCGGTTTATCAGAAGTAACAGTTCAGGATTCTACGCTGTTCCTCAATCATAAACAGCAGGACAGTTCGAACACTCGAATGCTAAAGCGGCTTTCTACGCATTCCTAGTTATACGTAAAAGACAGGACAGGACCTAGCACTCTTTCTAAACAGAGTTGGTATTAAAGAATCAGACGTGTCGAAGCTACACATATTCAGACTTCACAGCAAAGTATGGCAAGATGATCATATGAAGAAGAAAGACGATTTTATTAAAAATTAAAGTCATGATTACATATGAGGGAAATCCAGTCTACTAGGGTTTTCTTTCTTTATTTTCATGACTACATATGAGGAAAATCCCGTCGACAAAGGGGTTCCTCATCGTCGGCAGAAGATCGCACCGAGAAGAAGTTCTGACAGGTTCTCACATTGGTGAAGGTCTTCCTCTTCTTCCAAGACGGTTCGTCGACAACCACAGTCGATGAACAAGAAGATGATCAGTGGCGGGAGGATACAAAACTGGGCATAGACCCATCCTCCAACAAAAAGAAAAGCAGAGTAAATCTGCTTTCTTACATCCCGCGCCACGAAGGTAACGGGAGAAGGTGCCACTTGCAAGCAGCGTGGTGAAATACGATTCTTCGTCTCTCCCGAAGAACCACCATACAAAGTTGCTGATTATCCCGAGCAAAGGAGGCTATGATATCCTTCCATGATCCATCATTGCAGAGGACATTTGCTCGAATATGCCATCTTTTTCGGCTCCTTACATGCTGGAAGAGCATGATCTCCTTCTTCCTCAAGTCAACCCGACGAACTTCGGCCATCATCTCTGTATGATGAAGAAAGTGTGGGAATAACAGGAGAACTCCTCAGCCTTTTTATAGGCAAGAGAGAGCACCGATCCCCAATAAATCTGCCATAAAGTCAGCCTCGACCGTTTCAAAACTCCATTCAGAAACGTTTCGAGTTACGAGGAGCGGTTCATGCTTCATTCAAAGCATTTCAAATTACGAGGAATTTAAAAGCTTTGAAGGGGGTCTTGTAGAAGCATGAAAAATACGCTAGAAGCTCTAAGCAGCATATTAATGCAAAGCAGCATAAACAAAGGACTTCAGAGCCTTCAAACGTGCAAGCAGAGCTTCTCCGCCAAAGCACCGTGAGAAATACAGGCTCAAAGACCATCCCCGCAGGGCAGTATGTCCAGGCTGCTTCAGCGTAAACAGGGTGCTTCATCGCCTTTATGGCGTAAAACTCATCCTCTTCTCATGCAGCATTGAAGTGTACGAGGGACGCTTCGTATTTTCCGAAGTAAACCTGTCAGAGCCTGTAATAAACCTGTCAGAGCCTGCAATGAACCTGACGTCTCGACTTTTGACAAAAGGATACTGCTCGACTACCCAGGCGACGGCTATAATGATGGTGAGGCACTGCAACCCAGGCTGTCATTTACTGTCATTTCCCTTACGTAAACCGCTTTTACGTACACAGAGGAATACGCTGCCTAGTTTATAGAGGCAGATGAGAGCTCCTTACGCTCTGCAGAAGACAAACCGCCTGCCATGTCAAAAGCTGCACCTTGTAAGAGATTTGAGGTACGTCTCTGCATTTTTATGCACAGAGCGGTGACAGGTTCTCAAGGCACGTCTCTGCAATTAATGCGCCAAATACTGACAGATGCCTGAGGCACGTCTCTGGGTTTGATACACAGAAGGGTGGTAGACCTTCAAAACATGTCTCTGTATTTAATGTGCAGGATGATGGCGGATCTCCACATTTAATACAGGAGATTTGATTAAATGTCACCGAACCGTCGTTTAGTGACATCCCCTTCGCGAGAGCTGCTTCTACGCATACAAGGGAATACGCAGCCTAGTTTTACACAGGCAAACATGAGCTCCTTACGCTCCGCAGAAGACGAACAGACTGCCACGACAGCGGTTACTCTTCGCACAGGGTTCAAGGTGCGTATCTGCATTTAATGCGCAGAATGATGGCAAATCTTAAAGACAAGCATCTGCATTTAATGCACAGGATGGGGGCAGATCTTTGCATTTAATGCAAGAGATCTAATTATCTCCAAGAGCCGTAATTCTGGCTAAAATGTCCACATCATCACTCTGGCACGTTACGCTCGGCTTCTACGCCCATTCAGCTTCGGTGCCCACTCGGCCTTCTGTGCCTGCTCGGCTTCTACGCCCATTCAGCTTCGGTGCCTGCTCGGCCTTCTGCGCCTATTCAGATTCGGTGCCTGCTCGGCTTCTACGCCCATTCAGCTTCGGTGCCTTCTCGGCCTTCTGTGCCTGCTCGGCTTCTACGTCCACTCGGCCTCTATGACCACTCGGCTTCTACGCCTATTCGGCTTCTATGCCGATTTGATAACTATTTGGCTTCTATGCCATGGTGACAGACACTGGCTTCTATGCCAACCTCTTCTACACGAGGGATACCTACCTACATGGCTTTTACGCCATGATCTTCGTAGCGATTATACGTGTTTTGTCCCTTAGTTGGACCCGCGTCACACGCTCATTCAAAGGATCATCTATACGCAGGCATTGGTTATTTTAACTGTTGTGTAAAAGGGTGTTGTACTTTTCTACTACTCAGTTTTTATACCGATTGAGTGGTCACTGTCACCAAAACTCTATAAATAGAGACCTCTATCAACAGAGGACAAGGTCGAAGAAAGGAGGGTCGAAGAAAGGAGGGTCGAAGAATTGAAGGTCGAAGAATTGGTCGAACAATCAGAAGTAGGCCGACAAACTGAAAGGAGAAATAGAGGAGAGAGAGAGAGAGAGAGAAGCATCCAGAGCTCAGGCAAAGAGAAGGGACCGACGACTTTGGCATTGGGCATCCACCCTCTTTAGCAACCCTCAAAGCTGCTACCTGTCTTCCACGGCACTTCTTCAATATCGTGTGGTCCAAGGGCTAAAGTGCTCGACTGCAGATCAAACACCTATAGCAATATTCACCCAGATTAAATAAATTGTACTTAGACATCCTCGTGTAGGATCCAATTTGTACAATCTTGTTTGTAAACATAAAAGAAGGGCGGGTCTTCGTACAAGACCTCGTTTTCCGCATTCATCAGAATCTTTTCTCGTTTATATTACATCCATAAAACAGCCGTGTAACTATACATATATGTGCAGACTTGTGTCATGTATGTACACATTTCTCTACAATATAACTATATATGTGGATTATCAGGTTAATAGAACATAAAATAATCGTTCATACTTCATAGTGTTATATTGTTGCGTCGATAAACCCTTTCTAGTGTAATGTATGACTATTTCGATTGAATAAAAAAAGCATAACAATCCTAGATTCCAACTTTTCACTCTCCATATTCCAACTTTTCCACTCTCCAGTAATCAAAAAAGAATAATCGATAGTAGTAATATCACTTGAGAGTTGTGATTTTAAACATGTGGCCTCACCTTATACCATGTCAGGGGTTGGCTTGCAGATGCTTATCCCCATTCAACGCTAGAACTTCCACTAAATGAGTGAAGACCAAGTGCTTCAACTTTCAGACCAATCTGCACAAAGACATTCAAGTCATCATGCTACTATATTTAATTGTATCAGAGGAAATAGGTGTAATGGGATTCGGGATAATCTATTTTTCCTCTTGGGTTGCATATAGTTGCCAAAATGCGATCCATTTACATAAATCCTAAACTCAATAAAGTATAAAATATATAATAAAATATAAAAATGACCAGACATAGCAATCTCCAGTGAAGTAGCAGTTTGATGTTGTCACAGCAATCTTCAGTTGAATCATATTACGGTGTATCGAACCTAATTTAGTTAATTATCGAAATCAGGTTAACCATGACCAGATGAGCCAACAATCTCCCCTATTTTGATAATGGACAAACTGCGACTAATACGCAATAAATTGATAGATAGCTATAAAAGCGATATCTCCCCCACAAAGATAGCATGAAGACATTTGCAGAAAAAAAATTAAAGTATCATCATCGTGTGTATTCGTCTTGAACTGAAGTGTAAATATCAGTGTTTTCGTCCCTGTTGTCATTTCATCTAAATGGATTACTCCTCCGTAAAAGGTGAATCAATATAGACAGATAAATTACAAAATTGAAGTAGAAAGTAGAAACACACTATATATACGGAGTATAATGATAAAAAAGAACTAAAGAGTAGTAGACATCATTGCGACAAGTAGAATCAAAACACAACTAAATAATCAAACCAAAATTTTGTCACAACTAAAATAATGAAAGCATAGTGCATGACATAGCCAAACTAAAATCAAAACATAATGTGCCAAACTAAAACATAGTAAACAAAACTAAAACTAAAGTCGAACTAAAGTAGAACATCGTCTCATCAAAATATCTCTCTAATATCCGAGCATCAGAAGCTTTGCAACGACTACTGATCGTCACCGGTATCTGCTGAACGGTTGGGATCATAGTTGGCTACAGCTGGCTCAAAGTATCGCTGAACGAATGGATAGTCAATGCGATAACCAGATCGAGTAGGATCACAGGCTGCTTAAAATCGACTGATTAGAAGTTGAGATAGAGCAAAGTGAATATCTGCCAAAGTGTTAGATATAGCCTGGCCTGGAGAGTGGTGCGGTAGTCCAATGCACGGTAGCGATTATCCTCTAATCTGAAATAATCCTGAAGCATGGCCTGGATGGAGTCTAATGTGGCAGGTGGAGAAGCTGGTGCAGTAGGAGCAGGAGCAGGAGGTACATCAGGATGACCAGATGAGTCACCTTCAGCAGGAGGAGCAGGAGTAACAACAGGAGGAGTAGGCTCAGTCCTACAGGCTTTGCTAAGATAAGATGGCTCAACTAGGAAGGAACAGTCATCCATAGGAATCTCGAAATAATCAAAGATGATGGACAAGTACATCGCATAAAGTAGGTTGCGCTTGTTCTTGCGACATCGGATCATCGCCTCAATAATAGTCTTAGGACTGAAAGGAATTCAAAAATGCAAATAGTAGATAACAATCATCCCCAAAATAGTAATTTTATCAGTTGTAGTGTGTTTGGGTAGAATGACTGAAAATACCATACAATGCAACTCATAAAACCAATTGTTCAAATGCTTGGGGCAGAGACGTCAATGTGGACGGGATTATGATTATACATCGCGTCTCTAAATGAATTATAAGTCATGTCATTTTGAAAGCTAAATTTGGTGATTTCGACTAGGGGTTCACCTTCATTAGGAATACCAAGTATTTCATCCAAGTCATCATCATCAACTTAATATCGATCCCACCGACTCGTGTTCGTATAGTCTCGTGTGTAGAAGACATATTGCAATAGAACATACGGATAGCATTAAGATAAGTGCGGTGTCGTGTAACAACTAGGTCTTCTAAACCAAGTACCTGAAATATGGGTAGATTGGTCGAAAACACAGTAAAGTTCAAAGGGTTTCCTGTACAGATGTTTCGTTCACGGAGATCATCGAACCATTCCATAAAAGCATCAAGAGTTGTGAATAGAAATCCATCAAAATCACCTTCATCGGGCATTGATGGACTAAATAAAGAATGAGATGTCTCCTTTTGAGGAGGATTGGATTAAGAGGATTCGCTAACCTTTCTTTTCTTCCTAAACAACTTGGCCATTGTAAAAATTGGAAGAGAAGAAAAGTTTATATCTCGAAAAGATAGGGTATGATGGAAGAGAATCTCAAAATAGACTCGAATCTGAATTTTGGAGCCTTAGAGGAGCCTTGAGGAGGAAGATCCAAATGATAGGGTTTTAAGAACTAGGGTTTTCAAGAGGTGGAAGATGAAGAGAGGGGCTTGTTGTTCGGTCCTGGAATGAAATAGGTTGGTTTAGAACCAATTAGCCTATATAAAAGGAGTGTGGTCCACACGATTTGAATTTTGGAACAGAGGAAACCGAGTTCGGCCCAAAAGTAGTTGGCAATAATATGATCGGCCTTGGGTGCTGCTCGTGGTGGATTCCGTGGAGGCCGTGGTAGTCGACATGGTGGTCAGAATGCCGACCGTTATGGTGGAAGAAGCAATGACGGGCGTGATAGACGTTGACCGCAGACATGCTTCAATATGCAAAATTCGCTGAATTACAAGCTCAATGTCATGGTGAAAGCTTCTACATCTGGATCCACAACCGGATACTCAGCGGCGCGTACGGTAAGATCAAAACAATAGGTGATTGATTTGAGCGTGTCTGATCACTTGACAGGCGATCCAGGTATGCCGCATAATGATGTATCTGTGGAACATGTGACAGATATTACTATTGTGTATGACAGTCACTACCAAAATATGATGAAATAGCGACGTTTTTAGCGTCGTCGTCAGTTAACGTCGCTAATTTAATAAAATTTAGTTACTCCATAAATAAATGTCGATGTACGTCGCTGTTGGCGACGAATACTGACTAGTAGCGACTGTACTTGGGTTTTTTGACAGAATAGTCGCTATATATTTTTTTAACGTCGCTAAAGTTTTTGATTTAGCGAGATTTAACGATGTTTTTACCGACGCTGTTAATTTTTTAATTAGCGACATTTATAATTGTAACAATTCGTCGCTAATTTTTTTTAATGGCGACGTTTAGCGACATCTAAGAAGTCGCTAATATTTTTAGAATTAGCGACGTTTAGCGACTATATAAATATTTTAATTAGCGACGTTTAGCGACTATATAAACGTTGTTATTAGCGATGTTTAGCGACTATATAAACGTTGTTATTAGCGACGTCTGGATCAGACATCACTAATTTATTTTTAATATAACGATTGGGTTTTCCTTTCCCTCGTTCTCACTAGAAAATTTCTCCAAAATTTTTTAAATTCCCCCTACCTCCGTGACCCAACCCCTCGTTGACGACCCAACTCCATCGCCGACCCCCCTCCGACCGTGCTCCACTGTCGACGATGCACCCCCTCTTCCTCCTCCACTGTGCTCCTCCTCCTCCTCCTCCACTCTGGGCTCCTCCTCCACCGAGCTCCTCCTTCTCTCCAGGCTCCTCCTCCTCAACCGCCTATACCCGACCTCCTCTTCTCAGCCATCCCCTTCCTCGGTCAATCCCCAAGATCAGGTAAACCCTAACCCTATCTCTCTCCTAGCTATTTGACATGGACACGACACAGACACGAACACGACATAGACATAAACATGACATGGGATACGACACAGACACATACACTGACAGTACACGGAAAATGACACAGACCCTGACCCTAACCTATCTCTCTTCTAGTTAGTTGTCTGAGTTAAGATGCAGCCTTGCGTATCAGCATCGTATACAATACGATGCAGATCTCGACTCAAGGAGAGTCGTATACATGGACACAGAAATGACTCTTCAAAACTAATACACGATACAGTATTGGCTTCTTCTAGAACTCGTATCCAACTTGGGTTACAGCAGTGTCAAACATATCCTTGACACAAGAGTTCATGTTCGGGTGGTTGTGGCACGACATTGTTATATGTATCGCGTAACCAAGGACACAGCGTCTCCCTCGGCCCAACGACCCTCCTCGACTTCCCTCAACCCCGATGATCCCCCTCCTCGTTCAGAGGATCAGGTAACCTATATTTGGAGTGAGTGTCATAAGTGAAGTGTGTATCTAGGATGTACTAGTGATGTGTGTATAATAGTAGCAACAGCAACAACTTGCACCATGTGCAAGTGAGTGCACATTGTATACATGTATGTGTTGAGTGTGTTTAGTGAGTTAGTGTTAGTGAGTTAGTATAGGTTAAGTGTTGAGTGAGAGTATGTATTAGGATTGAGTATCTAAGGATATTTAAGTTTTTGTTTAGTATCCCAAGATACTTGAGTAGGTATCAATATACCAAGATATATGGATAAGTTATTGAGTGCATCAAGATATAGGTAATTGGGTATCTTTTAGGTAGATAAGTACCTATGTGGTATTAAGATATTAGAGTTGAGTTGGATTTCCTAGGGTATCCTAGTGTTGTGTCCATAGATATAACACTACCAAAATAAGGAGAATTATACAGTTACAGAAGTAGGTATAAATATGTGTTGAGTGTCAAGAGTGAGTGGTCTAGAGTGTATGTTGGTACCAAGATACCAGGATGCCAAGTGTCAAATATATTTAGTGTCATGCGTATTTGAAACTATATCCTACTGTAAAGATACAAGAGAGTATCAATATAAAATTATGTACCATGGTATGTGACATTCACATGATACACAAATACCTGTAGTGTTATCAACACACATATATGTATATTGGACACTCTGAATTCAAGTGTTCCTTGTGGGCTGACAAGGAACACATGACAACATAGATATCATTATCACCTATGTCAAGTGTCTATGTCAGCCCAAAGTCAAGTGTCCATGTCAGCCCTTCTCTGAAAAGTAAATTTGTATTTGTAAGCCTTTTTGAGGCTTTCAGAGTTCTACCAATTTTTAAAAAATTATAGAAAAGATAAAACGAGTCAAAGTGTCCATGTCAGATTTTTCGAAAATATGGTATAACTCTAAAAGCCTTAAAAAGGCTTACAGATACAAATTTACTTTTCAGAAAAAGGATGACAAAGAACACGTGACGACACCTATTTAATAGGAATTTGAAATCAGAGTTGTCCACATGTCTACTAGTTTTCGGATAGTCACGAATTATAAAACGGATACTCATGACTCATGATATTGATCTCGAATACTCATGCATCAATAGGAATTATTTCTTTGATGAACACAAATATCCATCTTTGCATCCATTTGGATAATATACTTGAACGATGTTTATTCATCTTTGTAGTAGTATCTAGAAATGTAAATGAATTACTACATGTGTTCGTTATGTACAACCGTTATCCTGATGACATATACGGTGTGCGGGATGAATTCATACAGGAGTGGAACAGTTTTTACAGTTCGCTAAGACGTTCCCTCAGTACATGGACGGCACTAAAATTAAGTGTCCTTGTGTGAGATGTCGCAACTTGAAACATCACTCAGAAGTGGATGTGACATATCATTTTTACTTGAGGGATTTCACGCCGAATTACTATCAATGGACCTCACATGAAGAACTTGTGTCTGTAGCATCGGCGCTGCAGCCTTATGTGGAGTCATATATGGAAGTTTAAGAACACGCTGATTATGACGACGGGTGCATGAACATGATTTTCGACGCTGCCGGGCCTAGTTTTGATTCGGATAATCATGATGCAGCTGAGGAGGCACTGAATGTCGATGCTGCAAAGTTTATGGAGTTATCGGAGAATGCAAGGACTTCATTATATCCCGGTTGTGAGGATCATTCATCGTTGGAGATGGTTACAAGACTGTTGAGCATCAAGATCGATTTTAACATGTCACAAAAATGTTACAACCGACTGATAAAGTTGACTATAGATATCTTGTTGGCGGGTGCTAAGTTACCTAAAGACTTCTACGGGTCTAAGAGACTGGTAAGATAGCTCTGGATGGGATAAGAGAAAATTGATGCATATCACAATGGGTGCATGATGTACTACAAAGACGACAAGGATGAAGATGTGTGCAGATTTTGTGGTGTTGATCGCTATATGGCAACTAGTACATGAAGGTCTGCCGATGCAAGAAAGCTGACCGATTCGATGCACTCCTTGCCTTTAACGCCGCGGTTGCAAAGGTGGTTTATGGTGAATGAGACTGCCAAAAACATGAGTTGGCATAGGAGAGAACAGATTGAAGGAGTGTTGGATCACCCATCCGATAAAGAAGCATGGAAGCACTTCGATCGAGAGTATCCCAATTTTGCTTCGGATCCGTATAATGTAACATTGGGGCTCTCCTCCGACGGTTTTACCCCATTCGGACATTCGGGCTCCCAATATTCGTGTTGGCCTGTGATCGTCACCCGTCTTCCCCGACGAGCCCTCCGCCGCGTCTCCACCGCACAGCCTCCTCCTCCTCCTCTCGTCTCGACCCTCCCCCGGCGGGTCGACCCCGCAGCAGCAGCGAGTAGCCCCGTTCGACCATCCCTTCAACAGCACCTCGACGAACCAAATCTCCTCCTCCCTCGACCGTGCCTCCCTCCGTCTCCTCAGCCCCGAGAGCCAGGCCGCCCCGCTGCGCCGTCGGAGAACACTGCACCCGAATCCCTCCCACTCTTCTCCTCCATCCTTCCCAGCGCCGCCCGAGGGCCGCAGCACCGACGACGGAGCCGACTCCCTGACCAACGAAACTCAGCCGCCCGCAGCCCTAGCCGACCTCGCCGACCCCGAGCCCGGCTCCTCGACCCGCTGACCTAGGCCTGGACACGACAGTGCAGGACACAGCGGACACGAGCACCTAACCCTAGGGCAGACACAGCAGACACAGGACTCGGTCGACGCAGGACACGAAGGAGACACTCGGACACAGGAAATCAGTCTTCACGGAGCCTTGTTCAGGTAGCGTTTTCTCTCACCTCGTGATTCCGTTTTCGATTCCGTCAGTTGTATCACGTAGACTGTATGACCCACTCGGTGCCTGTGCAACCCGCTCGGTGCATCGCGTCCTGTGGTGATCGCGAACCACGATCCAAAAACAGGAAAAACAATGCCCTGATTCACCCCGGAACTGAGTACGCCCCGCCAAACGGGACGACTTGGTCACGTGCGGTCTTTACCGATACGTGTGCGTCGTTGATATAGACGTACGGGATTTTGCGGAAGTTGATTTGGATGTGCGTGCACACCGGAATCAACGCGTATCCGCGGACGCCATCCCGTATCCGTCAATTCTGGAATACGCTGTAACTTTGTGTACACATGTCGGATTAAGACGAAACTTGTGCCATCGGACTCGTAGCGATACGCTGGTCCTGTGACCCAAGTTTGGTTCAATTCTGAGAACGTTGACAAAATCGTGTATCGTGGGCCCTACAGGCTCCACTTGACGGGCGATTTTGTGATCGGCGCATCGGAATCCAATTCTGGAAGTTCCGTTGGGTTCGTATCATCGTTCCTGACTTGTTGACACTAAGTTTGACAAATTTGGAGACCTTTGACCCTGACACGCTTTTCGGTGCAAAGTGGCCCATATGTGGACCCCGCTTTGACCCGGAAATGTCGTTTTTGCCCCTGTGTCCAAATTGGACTTAAGGACAGGCGTTTCTAGCTATTTGATATTTTCTAAATTTAATGGTGATATTTATTTCAGCAATCGGAGTAGTACCTGCAGATCACACTGAGACCAGAGCTACAGTTGGAGCCAGGACCCCAGGCAAGTGTACCTCGCCAAAACTTGCAGTTCTTGTTACTTATTTCCTTGGATTATATATATATATTGTGGTTCATGCTTGATTTAGGACCGTGCGACTTTACTTAGCGTCCGATTCATAGTCGGGTGCCAACACCGTACGCGACGTTGTGTATTGTCATCTAGACATGGATACCGAGACCCCATCTTTCTCGTACTTGTCCTATCAAGTACATTATAACCCATGACACTTGACACTATTCATGGATAGGATCTTCCTGAGATATTCGTGGTGATTCTGTATAGGATATAGGACTTGACATTGACATTATGTTCCTATATACTATATCACTTGTTGCATTAGATATGATTGTGCGTGACATGGACATGGGGCCACATGGACATGAGACGTATGATTACATTGGGTGGGGAGAGTCACACAGGATACAGGTTGATTTTATATTATGCTGGCATCTTAGTCTTTCGCTGAGCTCTATCGGCTCCCCGACACAGAGCTTGTAGTGGTTTCAGCCTGAGTTCTAGTGCTGCTCTCATCTTGTATTTCACTTAGCTGGTTATATAGTGTTTCCATCTTGTTTCATTTATTGCTGGAGAGACACACAGGCTACAGGTTGATTTTATATTATGTCGGTATCTCAGTCTCACGTTGAGCTAGACGACCACATGATATCACTGCTACCGGCTCTCCGACACAGAGCTTGTAGTTGTTTCAGCCTGAGTACTGGTGATGTTCTCACTTGCATTTCACATGGATGGTTACATATTTACCCTATTTATTTTATTGACTATTTTACTGCATTATTATGGCTTATATTTTCTGTACCTTGTTATGTCCCCTGAGGACCTGGATCCGGATTATGTCCCCAGGATTAGCAGAGGAGATCCACCCAGAGTTATACAGTACATGAGCATTAGCAGGAGCAGAAGCAGGAGTAGGAGCAGTTACTGGAGCGGTACCAGATTCCGTAAACGAGTGATCACCGAGGTTATCTTCTGGGTATATATTGTTTCCATACTCAGTATTGTTGTAGTTATCTTTATTCTTGCATCCTGACAGATGTATCAGACTCATTGTCGGGTTATTTCCCGGGTTTATATTCATTAGATATGATCTTGCTTTATGATTCTGATATTATGGTATTTATTCTGTGGATGAGACTAGTATATTTAGACCATTACTGTTATTTTACAGCTTAAGCATGCCCCGATGGATCCATTAAATTGGGTTTGTCCATCGGTGGGTGCTGCTGGCCATTGCCACGTGTCTAGTCCCTCGGTATTTTGGGACTGGGGCGTGACATGGTTTTTGTGGTGGCCCATGCAGGTCAATGACTAAATTGTTCGGTTTCAACTCAGGGATCGAGCAAGCCTGCAATAAGAATAGGATAAGTTTCTAGGACCTCATCCACTTGCTTGAAACATTTTTGATATCTATATCGGATTCGAATTAAATTCTTGACTTGCATCTTGCCTTGATTCCTGAGCGCCTCTTATTGTTTATTTTGGATGTAGAGTTATGGAACCACCAGCAAACGATGAGACTCCTGCAAGATCACCACGAGATGCTGTGGTAAACAACGAAGAAGAAGTAACACCAGTAGAAAAAGGTCAATCAGCTCAACAACGTAGTCAAGCGAATCAGCATGCCTCAGGAATCCAGCAAGATAACATTCCACCATCGACGCAATTTACTCCACAAATGCCCGTATTTCCACAAGGGCAGGCCATGGACGGACAACAGATGTTTCAAATGATCTATGCAATAATGCAAGCTCAACAAGAGACTTTGAGTCGCAGTCTAGCACTTGTACTGGAGCAGGCAAATCTACCAGCACGATGGCCAACGACGGGCTCTATTTCTGATTTTCGCCAGCTAAAGCCCCATACCTTCTCAGGCAAAGAGGACCCCACAGAAGTTCATGAGTGGCTCACCAACACTCAACATCAATTAGAAGCAGCCGAGCTTCCAAGGGAACGTTGGATGACTGCCGTCAGAATGCAGTTGACGGACAATGCACATCACTGGTGGCTATCTGAGGAGACACGGCTCGGACTAGACCGAGTCACTTGGGAAGAGTTTTCCAGAATCTTTCAGGAGATGTACATACCAGCCATCGCTCGATCAAAACTTCGTGACAAGTTTAATCGCCTCACTCAAGACAGTATGACAGTAGAAGAGTACAACGCGGAATTCATTCGTCTAAGTCGCTTCGCCCCTACCTTGATTTTGACAGAAGAAGAGAAGGATGAGAAGTTCTTCGATGGATTAAACATTGAGCTACATAAACTAATTGGATCCGTTGTACCTACATCTTACCCGAACGTCCTTGCTGTAGCCCGACTCATGGAGCGCGTTATCAGGAGAGAGGCCAGTCTGAAGCGATCATCCACATCAGCACCAGCCGGAGCACCACAGGTAGAAGCTACAAAGAGACCTCACATGCACCAGCCATCAGAAACATCTCCACAGGCACTACCTATCTAAGGGAGGTCACCCATCCTATGGGAGGTTATCCATCCTACAAGAGGTCACCCATCCTACCGGAGGTCACCCATCCTACGGGAGTCACCCATCCTAAGGGAGGTTACCCAACCTAAGGGAGGTCACCCATCCTAAAGTAGGTTACTCATCTTTTGGGAGGTCATCCATCCTATGGGAGGTCACCCATCCTATATTAGGTTTCCTATGGGAGGTTACCAATCCTAAGGGAGGTCACCCATCCAACAGGAGGTTACCCATCCTAAGGGAGGTCACCCATCCTAAGGGAGGTTACCCAACCTATGAGGGATCACCCATCCTATGGGAGGTCACCCATCCTTAAGTTAGGTCCCACCCATCCTGCGGGAGGTCACCCATCCTAAAGAAGGTTATCCATCCATCCTAAGAAAGATTATCCTTCCTAAGGGAGTTCACCCATCCTAAGGAAGGTTCCCCATCCTATTGGAGGTTTCCCATCATAGAAGGTCACCCATTCTAAGGGAGGTCACCCATCCTAAAGGAGGTTACACATCCTATGGGAGGTCACCCATCCTATGAGAGGTCACCCATCCTACAGGAGGTCATAGAATGGGTGACCTCCCTTAGGATGGGTAACCTCTCATAAGATGGGTGACCTTTCGTAGGATGGGTAACCTCCCTTAGGATGGGTGACCCCCTTAGGATGGGTGATCTCCCTTAGGATGGATGGCTAACCTCCTGTAGGATGGGTGACCTCTCGTAGGATGGGTGGGACCTAACATAGGATGGATGACCTCCTATAGGATTGGTGACCTCTCATAGGTTGGGTAACCTCCCTTAGGATGGGTGACCTCCCTTAGGATGCGTAACCTTCCGTTGGATGGGTGGCCTCCTTTAGGTTTGGTAAACTCCCTTAGGTAACCTAATATAGGATGGGTGACCTCCTATAGGATGGGTGACCTCCCAAAATATGAGTAACCTACATTAGGATGGGTGACCTCCCTTAGGTTGGGTAACCTCCTATAGGATAGATGACCTCCCTTAGGTTGGGTAACATGCCTTAGGATGGGTGACTCCCGTAGGATGGGTGACCTCCGATAGGATGGTTAACCTCCTATTAGATAGGTAACCTCCCATAGGATGGGTGACCTCCCTTAGGATTGGTGACCTCCCGTCGGATGGGTAACCTCCCTTAGGAATGGGTGACTTCTCATAGGATGGGTAATCTCTCAAAGGATGGATAACCTCTCATAGGATGGGTAACCTCCCTAAGGATGGGTAACTACACCTCCCTTCGGGTGACCTCCCGTAGGATGGACGACCTCCCGTAAGATAGGTAACCACACCTTCCTTAGGGTGACCTCTCGAAGGATGGGTGACCTTCCGTAGGATGGGTAATGATACCTCCCTTAGGATGGGTAACCTCCCTTAGGATGGATGACCTGAAGGTAACCTCCTTTTGGATGGGTGACCTCCCATAAGTAAACTAATATAGGATGGGTGACCTCCCTTAGGATGGGTGACCTCCCATCCTTAGGATGGGTAACCTCCCTCTGGATAGGTGACCTTCCGTAAGATGGATAACTCGACGTCGGCTCCTCCCATCCAGGAGGTTACTAATCCTAAGGGAGGTCACCCATCCATAGGGAGGTTACCCATCCTAAGCGATGTCACCCATCCTAAGGGAGGATACCCATCCTACTGGCGATCGCCCATCCTAAGGGAGGTCATCCATCATATGGGTATTACCCTTCCTACAAAAGATCACCCATCATACGGGAGTGACCTCCTATAGGATGGGTAACCTCCCTTAGGATGGGTGACCTCCCTTAGGATGGGTAACATCCCTTAGGATGGGTGATCTCGCTTAGGAAGGGTAACCTCGCTTAGGATGGGTAACCTCTCATGGGTAATCTCTCTTAGGATGGGTAACCTACCTTAGGATTGGTAACCTCCCATAGGATGGGTGAACTCGCTTTGGATGGGTGACCTAACTTAGGATGGGTAACCTCCCGTAGGATGGGTAATCTCCTGTAAGATGGGTAACCTCCCATAGGATGGGTGACCTATAGGATGGGTGACCTCACGTACGATGGGTAACCTCACGTAAAATGGGTGACCTAACACAGGATGTGGAACCTCCAGTAAGATGGGTGACCCCTCGTAGGATGGATAACCTTTCTTAGGATAGGTAACCTTCCTTAGGATGGTCTCCCTAAGGATGGGTGACCTCAAGTAGGATGGGTAACCTCACGTACAATGGGTAACCTCACGTAGGATGGGTGACCTAACGTAGGATGTGGAACCTCGAGTAGGATGGGTGACCTCTCTTTGGATGGTTAACCTCCCATAGGATGGGTAACCTCCCGTAGGATGGGTGAACTCCCTTAGGGTGGGTAACCTCCCTTTGGATGGGTGACCTCCCGTAGGATGAGTGACCTACCATAGGATGGATGACCTCCCGTACGATGGGTAACCTCCCGTAAGATTGCTAACCTCTCGTAGGATAGGTAACCACCCTTAGGATGGGTGACCTACCATTGGATGGGTAACCTCCCTTAGGATGGGTGATCTATAGGATAGGTGACCTCCCCTAGGATGGGTAACCTCCCTTAAGATGGGTGACCTATAGGATGGGTGACCTTCCTTAGGATGGGTGACCTATAGGATGGGTGACCTACATTTGGATGAGTAACCTCCCTTAGGATGGGTGACCTCGCTTAGGATGGGTAACCTCCCTTAGGATGAGTGACCTATAGGATGGGTGACCTCCCTTAGGATGGGTGACCTCCCTTAAGATGGGTGACCTCCTGTAGGATGGGTGACCTCCCATCGGATGGGTAACCTCCCTTAGGAATGGGTGACCTCTCTTAGGATTGGTGACCTCCCTAAGGATAGGTGACCTCCTTTAGGATGGGTGATCTCCTATAGGATGGGTGACCTCCCTTAGTATGGGTAACCTCCCTTAGGATGGGTGACCTAACTTAGGATGGGTGACCTCCCTTAGGATGGGTGACCTCCCGTAGGATGGGTAACCTCCAATTGGATGAGTAACCTCCCTTAGGATGGGTGACCTCACGTAGGATGGATGACCTCCTATAGGATGGGTGACCTCCCATAGGGTGACCTCCCTTTCCATAGGTAACCTAATATAGGATAGGTGACCTTTCTTAGATGGGTAACCTCCTTTAGGATGGGTGACCTCTCTTATGATGGGTGAACTCCTGTAGGATGGGTGACCTCCCGTAGGGTGACCTCCCTTCCCATAGGTAACCTAATATAGGATGGGTGACCTCCCTTTGGATGGGTAACCTCCCTTAGGATGGGTGACCTTTCGTAGGATGGGTAACCTCCCTTAGTATGGGTGACCTCCAGTAGGATGGGTAACCTCTTTTATGATGGATGACCTCGCTTAAGATAGGTGACCTCTTGTAGGATGAGTGACCTCCCTTAGGTTAGGTAACCTCACGTAGGATGGGTGACCTACCATAGGATGGGTGACCTTCTTATGATGGGTAACCTCCCGGAGGATAGGTTACCTCCCTGAGGTTGGGTCACCGCCCTTAGGATGGGTGACTCCCTTAGGATGGGTAACTTCCCTTGGGATGGGTGTCCTCCCTCAGGATAAGGATGGGTGACCTCCCTTAGGATTGGTGACCTCCCGTAGAATGGTGGACCTCCCTTAGGATGGGTGACTTCCCGTATGATGGGTGACCTCGCTTATGATGGGTAACTTCCCTTATGATGTGTAACATCCCTCATGATGGGTTACCTCCCACAGGATGGGTGATCTCCCGTAGGATGGGTGACTTCCCGTATGATGGAAAACCTAATATAGGATGGGTAACCTCTCGTTGGATCGGAAACCTCCATTTGGATGGGTAACCTCCCTTAGGAATGAAATTCCTGGGGAGTTACACATTTGTGTATTGATAAGATCGTTCACGATTTTTTGAAGCTCGATCTTCCCCCCCCCCCTTCTCGTAGGATGGGTGACCTTTCTTAGGATGGGTGACATCCCATAGGATGGGTGACCTCCCGTCGGATGGGTAACCTCCCTTAGGATGGCTGACCTCCCTTAGGATGGGTGACCTCCCTTCGGATGAGTAACCTCCCTTAGGATGGGTAACCTCCTGTCCTGTAGGATGGGTGACCTCTCGTAGGATCGGTGAACTCCTGTCCTGTAGGATGGGTAACATCCTGTCCTGTAGGATGGATAACATCCATTAGGATGGGTGACCTCCCATAGGATTGGTAACCTTCTACCATAGAATGGGTGACCGACCATAGGATGGGTGACCTACCTTAGGATGGGCGACCTCCCGTAGGATGGGTAACCTCCTTTAGGATGGGTGACCTCCCTAAGGATGGGTAACCTCCTTTAGGAATGGGTGACCTCTCATAGGATGGGTAACCTCCCGTAGGATGAGTAACCTTCCTTAGGATAGGTGATCTCCCTTAGGTTGGGTAACCTCCCCATTAGATGGTTGACCTCCTGTAGGATGGGTAACCTCCCCATTAGATGGGTGATCTCCTGTAGGATGGGTGACCTCCCGTCGGATGGGTGACCTCCCTTAAGATGGGTGACCTCCCATAGGATGGGTGATCTGCTATAGGATGGGAGACCTCCCTTAGGATGGGTGACCTCCCTATTAGATGGGTGACCTCCCATAGGATGGGTAACCTCCCCATTAGATGGGTGACCTCCTTTAGGATGGGTGACCTCCCGTCGGATGGGTGACCTCCATTAAGATGGATGGGTAACCTCCCTTAGGATGGGTGACCTCTTGTAGGAAGAGGTTACCCATCCAATGAGAGGTCACCCATTCCTAAGGGAGGTTACCCATTCGACGGAAGGTCACCCATCCTACAGGAAGTCACCCATCCTAAGGAAGGTCACCTATCCTACGCGAGGGGGGGAGATCGAGCTTCAAGAAATAGTGAATGGTCTTATCAATACACAAATGTATCACTCCCCAGGAATTTCATTCCTAAGGGAGGTTACCCATCCAAATGGAGGTTACCGATCATACGAGAGGTCACCCATCCTATATTAGGTTTCCCATCATACGGGAAGTCACCCATCCTAAGGGAGGTCACCCATCCTATAGGAGATCACCCATCCTACGGGAGGTCACCCATCCTGCGGGAGGTAACCCATCTTGTGGGAGGTCCCCCATCCTAATGGAGGTTTACCATCATACGGAGGTCACCCATCCTATGGGAGGTTACCCATCCTTAGGGAGGCTACCCATCCTAAGGGAGGTTACCCATCTTAAGGGAGGTCACCCATCCTAAGGTAGGTTATCCATCCTTAGGGAGGTCACCCATCCTAAGGGAGATCACCCATCTTAAGGGAGGTCGCCCATTCTAAGGGAGGTACCCAACCTAAGGGAGGTCACCCATCCTAAAGGAGGTTACCCAACCTACGGGAGGTTACCCATCCTACGAGAGGTCACCCTAAGGGAGGTATGGTTACCCATCCTATGGGAGGTCACCAATCCTACGAGAGGTCACCCTAAGGGAGGTCACACCCATCCGACAGGAGGTCACCCATCGTAAGTTAGGTCACCCATCCTAAGGAAGATCACCCATCCTACAGGACGTCACCCATCCTACAGGAGGTCACCCATCTTAAGTGAGTTACCCATCCTAAGGGAGGTCACCCATCCTATATGCCACTCATCCTATGGGAGGTTACTCATCCAAATGGATGTCACCCAACCTATGGGAAGTCATCCATCCTAAGGGAAGTTACCCAACCTAAGGGAGGTCACCCATCCTACAGGATGTAACCAATCATAAGGGAGGTTACTCATCCAAATAGATGTCACCCAACCTATGAGAAGTCATCCATCCTAAGGGAGGTTACCCAACCTAAGGGAGGTCCCCCATCCTACAGGATGTAACCAATCATAAGGGAGGTTACTCATCCAAATGGGAGGTTACACATCCTTAGGTAGGTCAGCCATCCTAAAGGAGGTTACCGATCCTATGGAAGGTCACCGATCCTATGGAAGGTCACCCATCCTACAGGATGTAACCAATCATAAGGGAGGTTACTCATCCAAATGGGAGGTTACACATCCTTAGGGAGGTCAGCCATCCTAAAGGAGGTTACCCATCCTACGGAAGATCATCCATCCTAAGTTAGGTCACCTATCCTACGAGAGGTCACACATCCTAAGGAAGATCATCCACCATAAGGGAGGTTACCCATCCTCACCTATCCTAAGGAAGGTTACCCATCCTACAGGAGGTCACCCATCCTAAGTTAGGTCACCCATCCTAAGGAAGATCACCCATCCTACGGGAGGTCACCCATCCTATAGGAGGTTACCCATCTTAAGGGAGTTACCCATCCTAAGGGAGGTTACCCAACCTAAGGGAGGTCACCCATCCTACAGGAGGTTTCCCATCCTACGAGCGGTCACCCATCCTAAGGGAGATTACCAATCCAAAGGGAGATCACCCATACTAATGGAAGGTTACCTATCCTATGGGAGGTCACCCATCCTATATGAGGTAACCCATCCTACGGGAGGTCACCCATCCTAAGGGAGGTTACCCATCCTAAGGAAGGTCACCCATCCTATACGAGGTCAACCATCCTATGGGAGGTCCTCCATCCTACTGGAGGTCACCCATCCTACGGGAGGTCACCCATCCGACAGAAGGTCACATATCCTAAGAGGAGGTCACCCATCCTAAGGGAGGTTACCAATCCTACAGGAGGTCACCCATCCTAAGGGAGGTTACCCATCAGAGAGGTATGGTTACCCATTCTATGGGAGGTCACCCATCCTATGAGAGGTCACCCATCCTACGGGAGGTCTTCCATCCTAAGGGAGGTTACCCATCCAAAGGAAGATCACCCACCATAAGGGAGGTTACCCATCCTCACCTATCCTAAGGAAGGTCACCCATCCTACGGGAGGTCACCCATCCTAAATGAGGTAACCTATCCTAAGGAAGGTTACCTATCCTACGAGAGGTCACCCATCATACATGAGGTAACCCATCCGATGGGAGATCACCCATCCAAATGGAGGTTACCCATCCTACGAAAGGTTACCCATCTTAAAGGAGGTTACTCATCCAATAGGAGGTCACCCATCCTAGAGGAGGTCACCCATCCTAAGGGAGGTCACCAATCCTATGTTAGGTTACCCATTCTAAGGGAGTCACCCATCATAAGGGAGGTCACCCATCTTAAGGGAGGTTACCCAACCTAAGGGAGGTCACACAACCTAAGGGAGGTTACCCAACCTATTGGAGGTCACCCATCCTACGAGAGGTCACCCTAAGGGAGTTCACACCCATCCTACAGGAGGTCACCTATCCTAAGTTAGGTCACCCATCCTAAGAAAAATCACCCATCCTACGGGAGGTCACCCATCCTACAGAAGGTCACCCATCTTAAGGGAGTTACCCATCCTATATATCACTTATCCTATGGGAGGTTACTTATACAAATAGAGGTCACCCATCCTACGGGAGGTCATCCATCCTAAGGAAGGTCACCCAAACTAAGGGAGGTCACCCATCCTATCGAAGGTCACCCATCCTACAGGATGTCACCCATCATAAGGGAGGTTACTCATCCAAATCGGAGGTTACCCATCCTTAGGGAGGTCACCCATCCTAAAGGAGGTTACCCATACTATGGGAGATCACCCATTCTAAGTTAGGTTACCCATCCTAAGGAAGATCACCCATCCTACGAGAGGTCACCCATCCTAAGGAAGATCACCCACCATAAGGATGGTTACCCATCCTTACCTATCCTAAGGAAGGTTACCCATCCTACAGGAGGTCACCCATCCTAAATTAGGTCACCCATCCTAAGAAAGATCACCCATCATACGGGAGGTCACCCATCCTACAGGAGGTCACCCATCGTATGGGAGTTACCCATCCTAAGGGAGATTACCCAACCTAAGGGAGGTCACCCATCTTACGGGAGGTTACCCATCCTACGAGAGGTCACCCATCCTAAGGGAGGTTACCAATCCTAAGGGAGGTCACCCATCCTAAAGGATGGTTATCCATCCTACGGGAAGTCATCCATCCTATGGGAGGTCACCCATCATAAGGGGGTCATCCATCCTAAGGGACGTTACCATCCTAAGGAAGGTCACCCATCCTATAGGAGGTCACCCATCCTACGGGAGGTCCCCTATCCTACTGGAGGTCACCCATCCTACGGGAGGTCATCCATCCGGCGGGAGGTCACCCATCCTTAGAGGAGGTCACCCATCCTAAGGGAGGTTACCCATCCTACAGGAGGTCACCCATCCTAAGGGAGGTTACCCATCAGGGAGGTATGGATACCCATCCTACGGGAGGTCACTCATCCTACGAGAGATCACCCATCCTACGGAAGGTCTTCCAACCTAAGGAAGGTTACCCATCTAAAGAAAGATCACCCACCATAACGGAGGTTATCCATCCACAACTATCCTAAGGAAGGTCACCCATCCTACGGGAGGTCACCATCCTACATGAGATAACCCATCCTTAGGAAGGTCATATATCCTACGGGAGGTCACCCATCATACATGAGGTAACCCAACCAATGGTAGGTCACCTATCCTAATGGAGGTTACCCATCCAAAGGAAGATCACCCACCATAAGGGAGGTTATCCATCCTACAGGAGGTCACCCATCCTAAGGAAGGTCACCCATCCTAAGGAAGGTCACCTATCCTACGGGAGGTCATCCATCATACATGAGGTAACCCATCCTTAGGGTGGTCACTAATCCTAAAGGAGGTTACCCATCCTATATTAGGTTACCTATCCGATGGGAGGTCATCTATCCTAAGGGAGGTTACCCATACAAAGGAAGATCACCCACTATAAGGGAGGCTACACATCCTCTCCTATCCTAAGGAAGGTCACCCATCCAAAGGGAGGTCACCTATCCTACAGGAGGTCACCCATCCTAAGGAAGGTTACCTATCCTACGGGAGGCCACCCATCATACATGAGGTAACCCATCCTTAGGGAGGTCACCTATCATAAGGGAGGTTACCTATGAGAGGTTACCCATCCTAAGTGATGTCACCCATCCTAAAAGAGGTTACCCATCCTACGGGAGGTCACACATCCAAATAGAGGTTACCCATCCTATGAAAGGTTATATATCTTAAAGGAGGTTACACATCCTATAGGAGGTCACCCATCCTAGAGGAGGTCACCTATCCTAAGGGAGATCACCAATCCTAAGTTAGGTTACCCATCCTAAGGGAGTCACCCATCATTAGAGAGGTCACCCATCCTAAGGGAGGTCACCAATCCTAAGGGGGGTCACCCATCCTAAGGGATGTTACCCATCCTACGAGAGATTATCCATCCAAATAGAGATTACCCATCCTAAGGGAGGTCACCCATCCTAAGGGAGGTTACCAAAACTAAGGGAGATTTTCCATCCTAAGCGAGGTCCCGCATCCTATTGGAGGTTTCCCATCATACGGGAGGTCACCCATCCTATGGAAGGTTACCCATCCTTAGGGAGGCTACCCATCCTAAGGGAGGTCACCAATCCTACAGGCAGTTATCCATACTATGGGAGGTTACCCATCCTTAGAGAGGTTATCCATCCTGCAGAAGGTCACCCATCCTACGGGAGGTAACCCATCCTTAGGGAGGCTACCCATCCTAAGGGAGGTCACCTATCCTACGGAAGGTTACCCATCCTACGAGAGATTACCCATCCAAATAGAGGTTATCCATCCTAAGGGAGGTCATCCATCCTAATGGAGGTTACCAACCTAATGAAGGTCACCCATCCTACGGGAGGTAACCCATCCGACGAGAGGTCACCCATCTTACATGAGGTCACCCATCCTAAGGAAGATTACCAATCCAAAGGGAGGTCACCCATCCTAAAGGGAGGTTACCCTTCCTAGGATGGGTAACCTCCTTTAGGATGGGTGACCTCCCATAGGATGGGTGATTGATAGGTGACCTCCTTAGTATGGGTGACCCATGTAGGATGGGTAACCTCCTTTAGGATGGGTGACCACCTTTAGGTTGGGTAACCTCCCTTAGGATGGGTGACCTCCCATAGGATGGGTGACTGATAGGTTACCTCCTTAGGATGGGTGACCTCCCTTAGGATGAGTGACCTCCCGTAGGATGGGTGGCCTCCCGTAGGAAGGGTGACCTCCCGTAGGATGGGTGACCTCCCTTAGGATGGATAACCTCCCATAGAATGGGTGACCTATATGATAGGTGAACTCCCATAGGATGGTTTACCTCAAGTATGATGGGTAACCTACCATAGGATAAGTGACCTCGCTTTGGATGGGTAACCTCATGTAGGATGGGTAACCTCCAGTAGGATAGGTAACCTCCCTTAGGATCGGTGACCTCCCGAAGGATGGGTGACCTCCCAAAAGATGTGCGACCTATATGAGAGGTAACCTTCCGTAAGATGGGTGACCTTCCTTAGGATGTGTTGACCTCACATAGGATGGTTTACCTCCCTTAGGATGGGTGACCTCACATAAGATGGTTTACCTCCCTTAGGATGGGTGACCTCCCGGAGGAAGGGTAACCTCCCGTAGGATGGTAACCTACCTTAGGATGGGTGACCTAACTTAGCATGGGTAACCTCCCTTAGGATGAGTGAACTCTCATTGGATAGGTAACCTTCCATAGGATGGGTGACCTCCCATAAGATGGGTGACCTTACGTGTGATGAATGACCTTCTGTAGGATGGGTAACCTCCTTTAGGATGGTAACCTACCTTAGTATGGGTGACCTAACTTAGGATGGATAACCTCCCATAGGATGGGTGAACTCTCATTGGATGGGTAACCTCCTATTGGATGGGTGACCTCCCATAGGATTGGTTACCTCTCGTAGGATGGGTAACCTCCCATCCCTAGGATTGGTGACCTCCCTTAGGATGGGTGACCTCTCGTAGGATGGGTAACCATACCTCCCTTAGGGTGACCTCTCGTACAATGGGTAACCTCCCGTAGGATGGGTGACCTCATGTAGGATGGGAATCCTCCCTTTGGATGGAGAACCTCCTATCCTGTAGGATGGGTGACCTCTCGTAGGATGGGTAACCTCCCTTAGGTTGGGTGATCTCTGTTAGGATGGGGACCTCCCTTAAGATTGTTGACCTCCCTTAGGATAGGTTACCTATCTTAGGATGTGTGACCTCCCTTAAGATAGGTGACCACCCTTATGATGGGTAGCCTCCCTAAGGATGGGTGATCTCCTATAGGATAGGTGACCTTCCTTAGATTGGGTAACCTCCCTTAGGATGGGTAACCTCCCCATTAAGATGGGTGACTTCCTTAGGATGGTTGAATCCCTTAAGATGGGTGACCTCCTATAGGATGGGTAACCTCCCGTAGGATGGGTGACCTCCCGTAGGATGGGTGATCATACTTAGGATGGGTGACTCCCATAAGATCCGTAACCTCCGGTAGGATGGGTAACCTCCCGTAGGATGGATGACTTCCTTAAGATGGGTGACCTCCTTAGGATGGGTGACTCATATAAGATGGGTGACCTCCTGTTGGATGTGTAACCTCTCGTAGGATGGGTGATCTTCCTTAGGATGGGTGACTCCCTTAAGATTGGTAAACTTCTTAGGATGGGTGACTCCCTAAGGGAGGTTACCCATCCAAAGAAAGATCACCCACCATAAGGGAGGTTACCCATCCTCACATATCCTAAGGAAGGTCACCCATCCTAAGGGAGGTCACCCATCCTACAGGAGATTGGGTGATCTCCCTTAGGATGGATGGGTAACCTCCAATCCCTATGATGGGTAACTTCCCTTTGGATGGGTGACCTCTCGTAGGATGGGTGAACCTCCCTTTGGATGGGTGACCTCCCTTAGGATGGGTAACCTCCCTTAGGTTGGGTGATCTTCGATAGGATTGGTGACCTTCCATAGGATGGGTGACCTCCCTTAAGATGGGTGACCTCCCTTAGGATGGGTAACCTATCTTAGGATGGGTGACCTCTCGTAGGATCGTTTATCTCCCTTAGGATGGGTGACCTCTCGTAGGATGGGTGACCTCCCTTAAGATAGGTGACCACCCTTAGGATGGGTAGCCTACCTAAGGATGGGTGATCTCCTATAGGATAGGTGACCTCCCTTAGATTGGGTAACCTCCCTTAGGATGGGTAACCTCCCCATTAAGATGGGTGACCTTCTTAGGATGGGTGACTCCCTTAAGATGGGGGACCTCCTGTAGGATGGGTAACCTCCCGTAGGATGGGTGACCTCCCGTAGATTGGGTGACCTCCCATAGGATGGGTGATCATACTTAGGATGGGTGACTCCCTTAAAATGGGTGACCTCCTGTAGGATGGGTAACCTCCCGTAGGATGGGTGACTTCCTTAAGATGGGTGACCTCCTTAGGATGGGTGACTCCCATAAGATAGGTGACCTCCTGTAGGATGGGTAACCTCCCGTAGGATGGGTGATCTTCCTTAGGATGGTAACCTACCTTAGGATGGGTGACCTAACTTAGGATGGGTAACCTCCCGTAGGATGGTTGAACTCTCTTTGGATGGGTGACCTCCCATAGGATTGGTTACCTCTTGTAGGATGGGTAACCTCCCATCCCTAGGATTGGTGACTTCCCTTAGGATGGGTGAACTCTCGTAGGATGGATAACCATACCTCCCTTAGGGTGACCTCTCATAGGATGGATGACCTCCCGTAGGATGGGTGACCTCATGTAGGATGGTATCCTCCCTTAGGATGGGTAACCTCATGTCCTGTAGGATGGGTGACCTCTCGTAGGATGGGTGACCTCCCTTAGGTTGGGTGATATCCGTTAGGATGGGTGACCTTCCTTGGGATGGGTGACCTCCCTAAGGATGGGTAACATATCATAGGATGGGTGACCTCCCTTAGGATGGGCGACCTCCCGTAGGATGGTTTACCTCCCTTATGATGGGTGACCTCTCGTAGGATGGGTGACCTCCCTTAAAATAGGTGACCACCCTTAGGATGGGTAGCCTCCCTAAGGATGTGTGATCTCCTATAGGATAGATGACCTCCCTTAGGTTGGGTAACCTCCCTTAGGATGGGTAACCTCCCCATTAAGATGGGTGACCTCCTTAGGATGGGTGACTCCCTTAAGATGGGTGACCTCCTGTAGGATGGGTAACCTCCCGTAGGATGGGTAACCTCCCGTAGGATGGGTGATCAAACTTAGGATGGGTGACTCCCTTAAGATGGGTGACCTCCTGTAGGATGGGTAACCTCTCGTAGGATGGGTGACTTCCTTAGGATGGGTGACCTCCTTAGGATGGATGACACCCATAAGATGGGTGACCTCCTGTAGGATGGGTAACCTCCCCTAGGATGGGTGATCTTCCTTAAGATGGGTGACTCCCTTAAGATTGGTGACCTCCTTAGGATGGGTGACTCCCTAAGGGAGATTACCCATCCAAAGGAAGATCACCCACTATAAGAGAGGTTACCCATCCTCACATATCCTAAGGAAGGTCACTCATCCTTAGGGAGGTCACCCATCCTACAGGAGGTTGGGTGATCTCCCTTAGGATGGATGGGTAACCGTCCATCCCTATGATAGGTGACCTCCCTTTGGATGGGTGAACCATAGGATTGGTAACCTTCTTTAGGATGGATGACCTCACGAAGGATAGGTAACCACCCTTAGGATGGGTGACTGTCACTACCACATTTCCAGATTAGGGCATTAGTGTAATTTTTCCTATTTGATTTAATTATGTATTTAATTAATATGATGAGTTTTATAAATTAATTATTTATTGTTCTTGATGTTTGGTTTTAGGTTGAACCCTAGAAACTCATTAGGTCTAACCCTGATGACTAAACCCTAATTTAGATTTTTGAATTAGGAAGTTAAAATCCTAGAGATGACCAAACCTTAGTTAATTAAATTCTTCATGACTTAACATGGAGGATTAGCTTAACCCTTACATTAGGAACCCTAAACCTAGCCTTTATTATAAAGGGGAGCCTCCCTCAACCATTCTTCATGAAGAAAGAAAGAAAACCCTAGCCTCCATTTGAAAACCATTTCCCCCACCCCCCAAATTCGGAATCCAGACCTAGGGATTCCATCTTCCTCCTCCAACGTAAGGGAAACAAGGAGCTTGGGTCAAGAAGTCTTGGGGAAGGAGAACCTCCATTGGGAAACCATCTCCCAATAGGTAAAACCGAATTTTAATCCATTTAATTCTTGTTTTCTGTTGTATTTGGCCATTAGGACCCCCCTTGTTGTATAGATCTTGATTTCTAGGGATTCTATCATGAGGACCTAGGAGGAATTAGGGTTTGGTGACCTACGTTTGGTTTTTCTCCAATTTCGTGGACCCTAAATCATAAGGGTTTGCATGTAGCCTGATTTTATCTCATACACATAGGTTTGAACTCGATTTTAGGGTTTTGATTTGGGGTATTCAAGAGCTTAGTGTGGAATCTGATTTTTTTCAGCCCTAGGTGTTCGATGAAATGCCTCACAGGGGTTTACCTATCTATGTATCCTAATCTTGCATTGTTTTGATATATAAAACTATATACCTAATGTAATTACTGGAAATTGTTAGCTAGGTGTGGGATTTTTCCCTGTACAGTAGATGAATAGAGATGTGCATGTGGTGTCGGGTGTTTGGGTCTGAACTGTGCAGTCGGGCATTGAAAAACTGTGCAGTCGGGTGTATATTGTTCAGTACAGTGTTAGTTATGTGTGTGTAGGATTTTAATGTCACTGTGTATAGGTAATTGAAATAGTGCAGTGAGTTATGTTCTGTGTATTTGGGTTCTCTTGAGTTATGTATCAGTATACATGTTAGAGCAATGTGTGTTTTATCTCAGAACCTAATGTATCAGTGACTGTGTAATGAGAATGTTGTGTGTGTGTGTGTGAGTGTAGGTCAGTATGTGACTGTGTAATGAGAATGATGTCTGAGTGAGTGAACCTTAAGTATCCCTGTGTAGAATACCTGTATGTTTCTCAGTGTGTCTGTGAGTATGAGCAGTAGTGTGCAGTGTTAGGTCCTGTGTATCAGATAAGGGGAAGTGAGTTAGGGCCTGTGTGTGAGTTCCTGAGTTCACAGTGTTGGAATTATAGTGTGTGTATTAGTTAGATTACCTGTGTGTATCAGTTAGATTATAGTGTGTGTATCAGTTAGGAATATTACCTGTGTGTCAGTTAGAAATATTACCTGTGTGTGCATTGGGTTAGTAATCAGTGTGTGTGAGAGTGTAGTGTGTGTGTCCCAGGTTCCTTTCAGATTTCAGTATAGATTCTGTGTGTTGAGCAGTGTGTCTATGTGACAGTGTGTGTGTGTGTAATTCAGTGAGTGAGAGAGTACAGTGTGTAGCTGATAATTTTTCCTAGGTTTAATAGTGTGTGTGTGTGTGTGGAGTGATTTTTCCCAGGTTTAATAGTGTGTGTGTGTGGAGTGATGATTTTTCCCAGGTTCAATAAATGTGAGTGTAGTGTGTAGCAAACCAGTTACTGTGAGTATGTATCAGTGTCTGTGATTAGGTGATAGGTTTCAGTTAGCATCCAGTTGATATGCTCTATGCAAGAGGTCAGGGTCTGTGGGAACTTGTTGTTAGAACTGAACTATTAACCTAGGATCAGTGTGCAACAGTTCAAGGGCTATTGCAGTGGCCTGAAGTCAGGAGTTTGGGTATTGGGGTTTAAGATGTGTGCTAGGGTTTAGAGCTCGTGGAGAATAGAGGATTTTGTGGAGGATATAGTTAAGGTACTATGAGACATAGGTAAACATACAAGATAGATAATTATATATATTACTTTGATATATGAAAACTATTTTTATTAAACCCTAGTATACTTATACCCTTGGGATTAACCTAGTATAGCCTGAGCCATAACCTAGAAGCCTCATTTCTTAATTAGTTAAACATGTTATTTTCCTTAATTCAGTATCTGACATTTATATTCCACAATTAGGTCTTTGTGATTCCATTTTGGACATCGATCCTCACATATTCATCGGGACCACAGGCGAGTACATTCTCTGACAGTTTTTATTTTGTTGATTACTTCTATCATTTAGTTGTATTACATACTTGATTCCGACACTATGGATACACGAGTTAGCACCCTAGATCCCTATCATGAGGAGTCGTGATTGGAATCCATCGTGCTAGCTGGGGATGGAGAAACTATTAGTAGATTATGTGATCATATCCAAACTCTACATGCATCATAGCTCACCCCACTTCTCACGTCGGGTGCGGCCTAACCATTTATATGCTTCATAGCTGTTATATATGATTAGCCTGACTATTACATGCATCATAGATAACCATATGGTTAGCCTGACCTACAAGAATCATAGCTAATCATATGTAACCAGCCTGATCTAGTCCCAAGCCGATCACATAATAAACTGATATTTCAAACACTTAGCTAGATGTCTATTCTTTATTTCAGATTCACTTATTCTAGCATTCACTGTATATTGTTCATTGCTAGATATTCTATTGCCTATTTCATATTCTCCAGTACTTTACATTTCCAGCATTTATTATCATCTTGTATTTCTTACACTGTTTATAGTTTTTGTCAACATTAAATGAAACTGCTATTAGTGTTTGTGCTTCGCTCCAATCCTAACTGGATAACATTTTTCAGAGGACCTGGAGAACTTTTGCCCCACCCATTATGGTCCAGGACTAGAGGAAGATTTCACTCCAGAAATCCCAGAGGAGTTGCCTATCCTAGAGGAGATCCTACCTGCCTGCACTTAGATTACTCTTTTCTTATTTTATTGTTTTAGACTGAGATTGAGTTGTATTATTATTTGTGACTTTTGAGGTCATCTAGACTCAGGACTTGTGTTGTACTTATTTGTGTTTGGCTTATGATAGAACTCTTATTTCCATTTCTCATCGTGCCCATTTCTTTCATATAGCTTGTGATTGAGTATATTTATAGAACTGTGGATTATTATCATTGTCCTCCGTACGGAGTTGAGACTATTGACAGGATATATATATGTTTGAGACCTAGACAGCGTTCTACCGCCGATGCTGCGGTGTAGGCTGGACGTACCCACGACTCATGCCCAAATTTTGGGTACGGGTCGTGACACATTTTTAGTGGTGGCCCATGCAGGTCTAGATTCGCATTTAGAGCGATATCGTAGTGGTGCTCCCTTAGAGTATTGCTACGAGCCTGTTTTAGAAAATAGGAATTAGGCCGAGAATATGCTCAATCACAATTAGAAAATTTCTGATTCTTATAATACTACTCCTAATGATTATTTCCTTTAAAAATTTACTGTCCTTCCTTGATGATATCATGTCTATTGCCTTAATTAAATCTTTCGATCTGTCTTCAGGATGCCGCCAAGGACCAGGTCTCTGAGACTCAGAGCAGCAGAGTCAAAGAGGTCTACCACCTCTCGCCCTGCTGGACAGACATCCAAAGCATCTCCTACATCTCCCGTACATGTGGGAGTGTCTGCACTATTCGGGGGTCCTCCCCTACCTGTTCAGAGGGGTCCTATAGCTACGACGGAGACTCTTCCACCACCACCGACTTAGTATCCAGGAGGTGTGCCCGTCGATGGGGCACATATGTTCGCATTGATTCAGGGCATGGTCGATGCCCAGAGGACGTCGGCAGAGGCCCAGAGGGTGCAGGCTGAGGCACACCAGGCCCAGACCGAGATGATGAGGATGAGCATGGAGAATGCTCATCAGGTGGCTCTCCAGGCTGTGGAGAGAGTCGCTCAGTAGCAGCAACATCCTGGTCAGTACCACCAGAGGCCGGGCACCATTGTGGACTTCAAGAGGATGATGCCTCGGGAGTTCAAGGGGACAGAAGGGATACTCTACGCCGATGATTGGCTAGAGGACATCGAGAGGAACTTGCGCTTGGCACAGCTTCCGGAGGCCCTTCAGATCGAGGCCGCCGGCAGCCAGATGTTCGACATCGCCCTGACGTGGTTTCGTACGGAGCCGAGACTCTTTGATGGGGGACTCACTTGGGAGGCTTTCAGGGAGCTCTTCAAGGAGAAATTCTTTCCTGATGTTGCCCTGGGAGCCTTGGAGAGTCTGTTCCATGACTTAGTCCAGGGGAGCTCGTCCGTCGATGAGTATGCCGCGGAGTTTTGCCGCCTGAGCCGCTTCGCACCGTCGATGATTAGAGATCCAGGAGACAGGGCCCGGAAGTTCAGAAAGGGGCTGGCAAGGGATATCAAGTCTCGCACGTCAGGACGTCGCACCGCTACCTTCGAGGGCATATTGATGGATGCCCAGATAGCCGAGGACGACTTGGACCTCAGGCCCAAGAGGGGACGCGATATTTTAAGAGGAGAAAACAGTAGTGCGGGACAGGGCAAGCGTTCACACTATCAACAGCAGTAGAGGCCCTATCAGCAGCAGCATCAGCAGCACCAGGCACCAGCCCGGGGACAGGTCCAACATCAGCAGCAGAGGCATACTCAGGCTGCCATCCAGTGTGCGTACTGCGGGAAGGTAGGACACACTAGAGAGATCTGCAGGAAGAGGTTGGACACATGTCTGTCCTGTGGATCGACGACACATCAGCTGAAGGATTGCCCTACCATTCAGACTCGTCCAGGTCAGGGTGGAACCGCCGCCCAGAGAGGACCAGACAGGGTACCTGCCGTACCAGGAGGCCAACAACAGAGGGGACCACTTCCACCGTAACATCAGAGGTTTGCTCAGCACCAACAGCAGAGAGGTGCACCCAGGGGCGAGCATACGCCATGGCAGTCGAGGAGATCGAGCCAGCAGGAGACTTGATTACAGGTTTAGTTCTTCTCGATTATATTCCTGTATTTATCTTATTCGACTCTGGCGCTTTCCATAGTTTTGTGTCTGTATCTTATGCACTTTGACATCATTTAGAGACAGAACCATTAGCTAGGACTTGCAAGATCACGACTGGTGGAGGTATTATCCTAGTCCATGATTATTGTAAGGACCGAAGGGTGTCAGTAGGAGGCCGAGAGTTGAGCGTGAGCTTACTCGTCATGCCACTTTCGGGGTACGATATTATACTCGGAATGGACTGGTTGAGTAGGCATCATGCTACTATAGATTGTTATAGAGGCAGAGTATTATTTAGACCACCAGGAGAGCCAGAGTTTGAGGTCGTCAGAGGAGCAGCGGAACAGAGCAGGAGCACATTTTGCGGATCCAGGGCGGAAGAAGAGGAGTTGCCACATCCTCTGATAGCGGAGTTCCTGGATGTATTTCCAGAGGAGTTGCCAGGCTTGCCGCTAGACAGATATGTTGAATTCTCTATAGACTTGGTTCTAGGAGCGGAGCCTATTTTATAATACGTCTATAGAGTCAACAACAGTGAGCTGGCAGAACTGAAGAAGCAAGTTGAGGAGCTGCAGGACAAAGGCTTCATCAAATCCAGTTCATCACCATGGGGAGCTCCGGTATTGTTCGTACCGAAGAAGGATGGCACGGTGTGCATGTGCATTGATTATAGAGCTTTGAACAACCTCACTATCAAGAACAAATACCCGCTGCCAAGGATAGATGATCTTTTCAATCAGTTGAGCGGGGCAAAGGTGTTTTCGAAGATAGATTTGAGGTTAGGTTATCACCAGGTGAAGGTGAAGAGAGAAGACACGCCGAAGACAACCTTTCAGACCAGATACGGCCAATTTGAGTTCATGGTGATGCCATTTGGTTTAACCAATGCGCCGGCAGTATTCATGAACCTGATGAACAAGGTGTTCCACCAGTACCTTGACAAGTTTGTGGTGGTGTTCATTAACGATATTCTTGTGTATTCCAAGACCCCGGAGGAGCACGAAGAGCACTTGAGGGTGGTTTTAGAGACTCTCAGGAGGGTGGAGCTGTACGGGAAACTCTCAAAGTGTGAATTCTTTCTTGACAAGGTTGAATTTCTTAGGCATGTGGTATCGGGTGACGGAATCTCGGTTAACCCACAGAAGATCTAGGCAGTGGAGTCGTGGGCTACCCCCAGTTCGGTAGCTGAGATCAAGAATTTTCTCGGGCTAGCAGGATACTACAGGAGGTTTTTACAAGACTTCTCCAGGATTGCAGCGCCGATGACCAGGATGACTAGGAAGGATGTGGATTTTGTCTGGACGGAGGATTGCCAGGCCGTATTTGAAGAGCTGAAGAAGAGGTTGACAGCAGCTCCAGTTTTGACGTTGCCAGCAGGGACAGGTGGTTTCACCATCTACAGTGATGCTTCTGGGAAGGGTCTGGGATGTGTTCTTCAGCAGCACGGGAAGGTAATTGCCTATGCTTCCAGGCAGTTACGCCCTCATGAAAAGAACTATCCCACCCACGATTTGGAGTTGGCAGCAGTTATCTTCGCTCTAAAACTGTGGAAACATTACCTGTATGGAGAGCGTGTGGAGATCTTCACAGACCATAAGAGCTTGAAGTATGTGTTCATACAGAAGGAGCTGAACATGAGGCAGAGGAGGTGGTTGGAGTTGATGAAGGACTTCGATATCTCATTGCAGTACCACCCAGGGAAGGCCAACGTAGTCGTCGATGCCTTGAGCAGGTATCCGATGGCTATGTACTTGACGACAGATAGACATTTGTTGGCTGATCTGGAAAGCTTGGAGGTCAAGGTGTTAGTTCCTGGTACTGAGATTCAGATGTGGGGATTGCAGATATAGTCCGAGCTGATGGACAGGATCAGAACTGCGCAGTACGATGATGAGGCTCTGAGGAGTATCAGAGCATAGGTTCAGACAGGATTGTCGGACGACTTTACTATCGTAGATGATGGTTCTTTAAGGCACGGCACGAGGATGTGTGTGCCGAGCGGGGAGCTTCGCGAGGAGGTTTTGTAGGAGGCACACCGCTCTCAGTACTCGATGCATCCCGGTGCCAACAAGATGTATCGAGGCTTGAGGGAGCACGTATGGTGGTATGGAATGAAGCGCGAGGTAGCATGCTTCGTATCCCGGTGTCTAGTGTGCCAGCAGGTAAAGGCGGACCGGCAGAGGCCAGGTGGTTTGCTTCAACCTTTACCTATCCCAGAGTGGAAATGGGAGCACATGACCATGGATTTCGTTTCAGGGCTTCCGTGTTCTCTAGGAGGGAAGGACGCGATTTGGGTCATCGTGGACAGGTTGACCAAATCAGCCCACTTCTTACCTTTCAAGGTGGGCACATCGACAGAGAGGCTAGCAGAGATGTACGTATGACAGATCATTAGGCTTCATGGAGTTCCTGTGAGCATCGTCTTGGATCGGGATAATCATTTTACTTCCCACTTCTGGAGGAGTCTGCAGGCTAGCTTGGGCACTCAGCTCAAGTTTATTACCTCATACCACCCCCAGACAGACGGGCAGTCTGAAAGGACTATTCAGACTCTCGAGGATATGCTACGCACTTGCGTTTTAGATCTCGAAGGTTCTTGGGAGGATCGTCTGCACCTGGTAGAGTTTGCTTACAACAACAGCTACCAGGCCAGCATCGAGATGTCACCATTTGAGGCTCTTTATGGACGAAGGTGTCGTATACCGTTATCTTGGGACGATATTGGAGAGAGAGCCTTGCTAGAAATAGAAATGGTCGTGGATGCAGCAGATAAGGTAAAACTCATCAGAGACAGACTGCGAGTGGCGCAGGACAGACAGCAGCATTGGGCCGTCAGCCACCGTAGGCCCCTTGAGTTTCAGGTATAGATTATTATTTTTCTGGCTTGTGTTGTTTGTTTAGACTACATATTGAGACTGCTTTGTTTTTAAGTTGGCGATCTAGTATTCCTACGGATTTCTCTGACGCGTGGCACGATTCATTTTGGTGGAGGCGGGAAGCTTAGCCCACGCTACATCGGACCCTTTAGTATTCTTGCGAGGGTAGGTGCAGTGGCGTATAGACTAGACTTGCCGCCTGCACTAGAGGGAGTGCATGATGTGTTCCACGTGTCACAGCTGAGGCGGTACGTGGCAGACCCTAGTCACGTACTTGATCACTCGGAGATCGAGGTTGGTCCGACTCTCAGCTACCCTGAGCAGCCCGTAGAGATCTTGGATCGCAGAGAGAAGGTGTTGCGGAACCAGACTATTCCTTTGGTTCGTGTTGCATGGAGACATCACTCTCCAGGGGAGTCGACCTGGGAGAAGGAGGACAAAATGCACGAGCAATACCCGTATCTCTTCTAGACTTGAGGTATAATTCCTTTTCTGATTTTGTTCTTGTTCTAGTTCAATACAATTTCAAGGACGAAATTATTTTTAGGAGGGTAGACTTGTCACTACCATATTTCCAGATTAGGGCATTAGTATAATTTTTCCTATTTGATTTAATTATGTATTTAATTAATATGATGTGTTTTATAAATTAATTATATATTGTTCTTGATGTTTGGTTTTAGGTTGAACCCTAGAAACTCATTAGGTCTAACCCTAATGACAAAACCCTAATTTACATTTTTGAATTATGAAGTTAAAACCCTAGAGATGACCAAACCTTAGTTAATTAAATTCTTCATGACTTAACATGGAGGATTAGCTTAACCCTTACATTAGGAACCCTAAACCTAGCCTATATTATAAAGGGGAGCCTCCCTCAACCATTCTTCATGAAGAAAGAAAGAAAATCCTAGCCTCCATTTGAAAACCATTTCCCCCACCCCCCAAATTTGGAATCCAGACCTAGGGATTCCATCTTCCTTCTCCAACGTAAGGGAAACAATAAGCTTGGGTCAAGAAGTCTTGGGGAAGGAGAACCTCCATTGGGAAACCATCTCCCAATAGGTAAAACCGAATTTTAATCCATTTAATTCCTGTTTTCTGTTGTAGTTGGCCATTAGGAACCCCCTTGCTGTATAGATCTTGATTTCTAAGGATTCTATCATGAGGACCTAGGAGGAATTAGGGTTTGGTGACCTACGTTTGGTTTTTCCCCAATTTCGTGGACCCTAAATCATAAGGGTTTGCATATAGCCTGATTTCATCTCATACACATAGCTTTGAACTTGATTTTAGGGTTTTGATTTGGGGTATTCAAGAGATTAGTGTGGAATCTGATTTTTTCAGCCCTAGGTGTTCGATAAAATGCCTCACAGGGGTTTACCTATCTATGTATCCTAATCTTGCATTGTTTTGATATATAAAACTATATACCTAATGTAATTACTAGAAATTGTTAGCTAGGTGTGGGATTTTTCCCTGTACAGTGGATGAATAGAGATGTGCATGTGGTGTCGGGTGTTTGGGTCTGAACTGTGCAGTCGGGCATTAAAAACTGTGCAGTCGGGTGTATATTGTTCAGTGCAGTGTTAGTCATGTGTGTGTAGGATTTTAATGTCACTGTGTGTAGGTAATTAAAATAGTACAGTGAGTTATGTTCTGTGTATTTGAGTTCTCTTGAGTTATGTATCAGTATACATGTTAGAGCAGTGTGTATTTTATCTCAAAACCTAATGTATCAGTGACTGTGTAATGAGAATGCTGTGTGTGTGTGAGTGTAGGTCAGTATGTGACTGTGTAATGAGAATGTTGTGTGAGTGAGTGAACCTTAAGTATCCCTGTGTAGAATACCTGTGTGTTTCTCAGTGTGTCTGTGAGTATGAGCAGTAGTGTGCAGTGTTAGGTCCTGTGTATCAGATAAGGGGAAGTGAGTTAGGGCCTGTGTGTGAGTTCCTGAGTTCACAGTGTTGGAATTATAGTGTGTATATTAGTTAGATTACCTGTGTGTATCAGTTAGATTATAGTGTGTGTATCAGTTAGGAATATTACCTGTGTGTCAGTTAGAAATATTACCTGTGTGTGCATTGGGTTAGTAATTAGTGTGTGTGAGAGTGTAGTGTGTGTGTCCCAGGTTCCTTTCAGATTTCAGTATAGATTCTGTGTGTTGAGCAGTGTGTCTATGTGACAGTGTGTGTGTGTGTGTGTGTAATTCAGTGAGTGAGAAAGTATAGTGTGTAGCTGATAATTTTTCCCAGGTTTAATAGTGTGTGTGTGTGTGGAGTAATTTTTCCCATGTTCAATAGTGTGTGTGTGTCGAGTGATGATTTTTCCCAGGTTCAATAAATATGAGTGTAGTGTGTAGCAAACCAGTTACTGTGAGTGTGTATCAGTGTCTTTGAGTAGGTGATAGGTTTCAGTTAGCATCCAGTTGCTATGCTCTATGCAAGAGGTCAGGGCCTGTAGGAACTTGTTGTTAGAATTGAACTATTGACCTAGGATCAGTGTGCAACAGTTCAAGGGCTATTGCAGTGGCCTGCAGTCAGGAGTTTGGGTATTGGGGTTTAAGATGTGTGCTAGGGTTTAGAGCTCGTGGAGAATAGAGGATTTTATGGAGGATATAGTTAAGGTACTATGAGACATAGGTAAACATACAAGATAGATAATTATATATATTATTTTGATATATGAAAACTATTTTTATTAAACCCTAGTATACTTATACCCTTGGGATTAACCTAGTATAGCCTGAGCCATGACCTAGAAGCCTCATTTCTTAATTACTTAAACATGTTATTTTCCTTAATTCAGTATCTGACATTTATATTCCATAATTAGGTCTTTGTGACTCCATTTTGGACATCGGTCCTCACATATTCATCGGGACCACAGGCGAGTACATTCTCTGACAGTTTTCGTTTTGTTGATTACTTCTATAATTTAGTTGTATTATATACTTGATTCCGACACTATGGATACACGAGTTAGCACCCTAGATCCCTATCATGAGGAGTCATGATTGGAATCCATCATGCTAGCTGGGGATGGGGAAACTATTAGTAGATTATGTGATCATATCCAAACTCTACATGCATCATAGCTCACCCCACTTCTTACGTCGGGTGCGGCCTGACCATTTACATGCTTCATAGCGGTTATATATGATTAGCCTGACCATTACATGCATCATACCTAACCATATGGTTAGCCTGACCTACAAGAATCATAGCTAATCATATGTAACCAGCCTGATCTAGTCTCAAGCCGATCACATAATAAACTGATATTTCAAACACTTAGCTAGATGTCTATTCTTTATTTCAGATTCACTTATTCTAGCATTCACTGTATATTGTTCATTGCTAGATATTCTATTGCCTATTTCATATTCTCCAGTACTTTACATTTCCAATATTTATTCTCATCTTGTATTTCTTATACTGTTTATAGTTTTTGTCAATATTAAATAAAACTGCTGTTAGTGTTTGTGCTTCGCTCCAATCCTGACTGGATAACATTTTTCAGAGGACCTGGAGAACTTTTGCCTCACCCATTACGGTCCAGGACTAGAGGGAGATTTCACTCCGGAAATCCCAGAGGAGTTGCCTATCCTAGAGGAGATCCTACCTGCCTGCACTTAGATTACTCTTTTCTTGTTTTATTGTTTTAGACTGAGATTGCGTTGTATTATTATTTGTGACTTTTGAGGTCATCTAAACTCAGGACTTGTGTTGTACTTATTTGTGTTTGGCTTATGATAGAACTCTTATTTCCATTTCTCATCATGCCCATTTCTTTCATATAGCTTGTGATTGAGTATATTTATAGAACTGTGGATTATTATCATTGTCCTCCGTACGGAGTTGAGACTATTGACAAGATATATATATGTTTGAGACCTAGACAGTGTTCTACCGCCGATGCTGCGGTGTAGGCTGGACGTACCCACGACTCATGCCCAAATTTAGGGTGCGGGTCATGATAGTGACCTCACGTAGGATGGTTTACCTCCCTAAGGATAGGAGACCTCCCGTAGGATGAGTGACCTCCAGTTGGTTGGGTGACCTCCTGTAGGATGGATGACCTTCCTTAGGATGGGTTGCCTCATATATGATGGGTGACCTCCCGTAGGATAGGTGACCTTCCTAAGGATGGGAGACCTCCCTTAGGATATTTGGATGGGTGACCTCACGTACGATAGATAACCTCCCTTATGATTGGTAACCTCCCGTAGGGTGGGTGACCTTATTTAGGATGGGTAGCCTCCCTTAGGTTGGGTAACCTCATATTTGATGAATGACCTCTTGTAGGATGGGTAACCTAACTTAGGATGGGTGGCCTGCCGTAGGATGGGTGACCTCACGTATGATGAATGACCTCCTGTAGGATGGTTAACCTCCCTTAGGATGGGTGACCTCCCTTAGGATGGGTGACCTCACGTATGATGAATGACCTCCTGTAGGATTAGAGACCTCCCTTAGGATGGGTAGCCTCCCTAAGGATGGGTAACCTCCCTTAGGATGGGTAACCGCCCGTAGAATGGGTGACCTCACTTAGGATGGGTGAATTCTCATAGGATGGGAGGTCATCCATCCTAACGGAGGTCACCCATTCGACGGGAGGTTACCCATCCTAAGGGAGGTCATCCATCCTATAGGAGGTTACCCATCCTACATGAGGTTACCCATCCAAAGGGACGTCACCCATCCTACGAGAGGTCACCCTAAGGGAGGGGAGGTTACCCAACCTAAGGGACTATAGGAGATCACTCATCCTAAGGGAGGTCACCCATCCTTAGGGAGGTTATCCATCCTACGGGAGGTCACCCATCCTATTAGAGGTTACCCATCCTAAGGGTGGTTACCCATCCTACATGAGGTCACCCATCCTACGAGAGATTACCCATCCAAATGGAGGTTACCGGTCCTAAGGGAGGTCACCCATCCTACGGAAGGTTACTCATCCTACAAGAGGTTACCCTAAGGGAGGCGAGGTCACCCATCCTATAGGTCACCCATCCTAAGGGAGATTACCTATCCTAAGCAAGGTTACCCATCCTAAGGGAGATCACCCATCCTCAGGGAGGTCACCCATCCTAAGTGTCACAACCACATTTCCAGATGAGGGCATTTGTGTAAATTCACTATTTTGAATAATTATGTGTTTAATAAATCTGTTGAGTTTTATAAACTAATTATATATTATAAATGATATTTGGTTTTAGGTCAAACCCTAGAACTCATTAGGACCAACCCTAATGACTAAACCCAAATTTGAAAACCAATTCTAGAGAAACCCTAGAATTCAAATTTTAGGTTGGACCTCAAACCCTAGAAGGCCTAAACCTGAGTTAATTAGGTTCTACATGACCTAACATAGGGGGTTTAACCTAAACTATGCATTAGAAACCCTAACTTGGTTTTAATATAAAAGGGAACCCTCTCTTCCTTCATGTAGAAAGGAGAAACCCTAGCCTCCATCAAGGAAACCAATTCCCCCTCCAAATTTCAGAATCCAGACCTAGGAGATCCCTTTTCCTCCTCCAAAGCAAAGAGAAGCAAGGGGTTGGGTCAAGAAGCCTTGGAGAAGAAGAACCTCCATTGAAGAAGCCATCTCCCTAGGTAAAACCCTATTTTTATTCATTTAATCTCTGATTTCTGTTGTTAATGCCCATTAGGAACCCACCCTGAGGTTTAGATTTCGATTTTAGGGTTTCTACATGGAGATTTAGGAGGAACTAGGGTTTTGTGTTCATACGTTGATTTTTCCCAATTTCGTGAACCCTAACCCTAGGGGTTTGCTAGTATACATGATTACCTTCCCTACGTGTGGTTTAGATCTCATTTCTTAGGGTTTTGATTGGGAATTCATGGGTTCTCATGTGAAACCCGATCCCAGCACTACCTGTGTTTGATGAAATATTTCTTAGGGTTTTTTTTGCCTATCCCTGTGTTTTAATTCCTGTATTTAGATATACTAATCTATATACATATACATAATGGCACTGTGAACAGGTTGTGTACAGTTGGGGATAGTCTGTGCACAGTTGGGATCTTTCTGTGCAGTGCAGTCGAGTGTTTTGGGACTGTGTACTGTGCAGTCGGGTATTTGAACACTATGTGTTATTGAGTGCAGTGTGTTTTGTGTGCTGTGCATTCCTTGTGTCCCAGTGTGTCAACCTGGGAAGTATTACATATGCTGTGTCAGTGTGTTTTGTTGTGAGTTCTCTGTATATCAGTATACTAAGATCAGAACTGTGTATCAGAATTTAGTAGTGTATCAGTGCTGAGGTCTGCACACGTGTGTGTGTGGTTTTGGGACATATTGGTATCAGAGGAAGGGGTGTCAGTTCACCTGTGGGTAGATATATATATATACATAGGCTTGGACCTTATATATGGCAGTTTTGTGGCTATGTGTAGCTATGTATATATGAGTGATAGTATAAATTAAACTATGGTGTCAATGAGAGGAGTGAGTATCATTGATACATGGGCTTTGTGTGCATTGTGTAACAGCATTAGGGGTAATCGGGTTCAGCTCAGTGAGTGTTGGGTTCAGTGAAATATATGCAGACTAGTTGCTAGGTGTGCACTGTGACAGGGGTGTTTTTCTGTGTATTGGTTTAGAGGGGTAGACTGATACTTAGTATCAGTAAGTTTTTGTGAATTTCTGTGTCTCAGTAATGTATGTGTCTGTGAGTGTCAGTCTCCATATTTGGGGGAGATGAGTAGTAGCATCTGATACAGTGAGTGATCCTGCCAGTAGCCCTAAGTTTGTCTCAAAGATTAAGCCATGTATGTGTAGTCTGAACATTGTTCAAACTGTGTAACTGTGTCAGTATGTGTGGGGGGGAAGTCTGGGAGCAGTTCAGTGTGTGTTGTGCATATGTTTTTGGCTGTGTATCAATAGATAGGTTAGGCAGTGCTGTGTATCTCAGTGATTACCTATATTATCAGTGTCTTTAACTAATACTATGTATCAGTGAGTTAACCAGGTATGCAGTGTATCAGTCAATTGAAGAGTGATAACTTACCCAGGCTTAGTGTATCAGTATTAAGCACTGTGTGTGTATAGGATTAAGAAAAACAATCTGTGAGTACCTGTGTAGTCTGTGTATCAGTTAGAGAAGTATGCCTGTGAGTTAGGGCCTTATGTAAATGTGCCAGTATCCAGTGTGTGCACCCTGAGTGATACCTGTGAGTATGTATCAGTGTTATGTGTCCAGGTGGTTAGGTAGGTAAGTTCAATACTAGATAATGATACTAGTTAGATTCGATTTTACCAAAGTGTAGCAGCAACATTAGGAGTTAGAGTATAAGATTTGTATGTAGGTATCTTGGGTTAGAATTCAAGGTATTAAAGCTAGTACTTAATAATTTAGGGAAATTGTTAGTATCAGTAGGTATCACTTTAGTGAGCAGTTAAGGCACTATGTAATACAGGTTTACACTTGACTTGGGTCATTATATATATTATTTGGTATATACCACATATCAGAATAGCTAGTAACACTATGTATATTTGTACCTTGGGAATTAACCTAGTATTGACCAGTAGATTTTAGTATGACCTAGAGGCCTCATTTCTTAATTAGTTAAACATGTTATTCTTTTAATTCAATATCTGACATTAATATTCCACAAATAGGTCATTGTGATCCCACCTTGGACATCGATCCTCACACCTTGCTCAGGACCACAGGCGAGTACATTCTCTGACAGTTTTCATTGTTGATAATTTCTATAATTCAGTTGTATTACATACTTGATTCCGACACTATGGATACACGGGTTAGCACCCTAGATCCCCATCATGAGGAGTCGTGATTGGAATCCATCGTGCTAGCTGGGGGATGGGGAACTATTAGTAGATTATGTGATCATATCCAACCCTCTACATGCATCATAGCTCACCCCACTTCTCACGTCGGGTGCGGCCTGACCATTTATATGCATCATAGCTGTTATATATGATTAGCCTGACCACTACATGCATCATAGCTAACCATATGGTTAGCCTGACCTACAAGAATTATAGCTAATCATATATATAATCAGCCTGATCTAGTCCCAAGCCGATCACATAATAAACTGATATTTCAAACACTTAGCTAGATGTCTATTCTTTATTTCAGATTCACTTGTTCTAGCATTCACTGTTTATTGTTCATTGCTAGATGCTCTATTGCCTATTTCTTTTCTCCAGTACTTTACACTTCCAGTATTTATTCTCATCATGTATTTCTTACACTGTTTATAGTCTTTGTCAATTTAATGAAACTGCTGTTAGTGCTTGTGCTTCGCTCCAATCCTGACTGGATAACATTTTTCAGAGGACCTGGAGAACCTTTGCTCCACTCATTACGGCCCAGGATTAGAGGGATATTTCACTCCGGAAACCCCAAAAGAGTTGCCTATCCTAGAGGAGATCCTACCTGGCTGTTCTTGGATTATTTTTCTGCATTTATTGTTTTAGACTGAGACTGAGTTGTATTTATTATTTTGTGACTTTGTGAGGTCATCTAGACCCAAGATTTGAGTTGGACTTATTGTGGTTGGTTTATATCAGAATTCTTTTCCATTCTCATCGTGCCCATTATTTCTTATAGGTTGTGATTGAGTATATTTATAGAACTGTGGATTATTATCATTGTCCTCCGTACAGAGTTGAGACTATTGACAGGATATATTATATGTTGAGACCTAGACAGCGTTCTACCGCCGATGCTGCGGCGTAGGCTGGACGTACCCACGACTCATGCCCAAATTCCGGGTGCGGGTCGTGACACGTTTTTAGTGGTGGCCCATGCAGGTCGAGTCCTAGATTCGCATTAGAGCAATATCGTAGTGGTGCCCGCTTAGAGTATTACTACGAGCCTGTTTTAGGAAATAGGAATTTGGCCGAGGATATGCTCAATCACAATTAGGAAATTCTGATTCTTATAATACTACTCTTAATGATTTTTTCTTTAGAAATTACTGTCCTTCTTTGATGATATCGTGTCTATTGCCTTGATTAAATTCTTTGATCTGTCTTCAGGATGCCGCCGAGAACCAGATCCCGGAGAACCGGAGCAGCAGAGTCAGAGAGGTCTGCCACCTCTCGCCTTGCCGGACAGACATCCGCAGCACCTCTTACATCTCCAGTATATGTGGGAGTGTCTGCAGTATTCGGGGGTCCTCCACCACCTGTTCAGAGGGTCCCCATAGCTACGACGGCACCACCACCACCACCACCACTACCAGTTCAGCATCCAGGAGGTGTGCCCGTCGATGGAGCCCAGATGTTCGCTTTGATTCAGGGCATAGTCGATGCCCAGAGGATGTCGACAGAGGCCCAGAGGGTGCAGGCTGAGGCACACCATGCCCAGACAGAGATGATGAGGGTGAACATGGAGAATGCTCATCAGGTGGCTCTCCAGGCTGTGGAGGGAGTTACTCAGCAGCAGCAGCGTCCTGATCAGCACCACCAGAGGCCAGGCACCATTGTGGATTTCAAGAGGATGATGCCTCGGGAGTTCAAGGGGACAGAAGGGATACTCTACGCCGATGATTGGCTAGAGGACATCGAGAGGAACTTGCGCTTGGCGCAGCTTCCGGAGGCTCTTCAGATTGAGGCCGCCGGCAGCCAGATGTTCGACATTGCCTTGACGTGGTTTCGCACAGAGTCGAGACTCCTTGACAGGGGACTCACTTGGGAAGCTTTCAAGGAGCTCTTCAAAGAGAAGTTCTTTCCTGATGTTGCCCTGGGAGCTTCGGAGAGTCAGTTCCATGACTTAGTCCAGGGGAACTTGTCCGTCGACGAGTATGCCGCAGAGTTTTCCCGCCTGAGCCTCTTTGCGCCATCGATGATTAGAGATCCGGGGGACAGGGCTCGGTAGTTCAGAAAGGGGCTGGCAAGGGAGATCAAGTCTCGCACGTCGGGACGTCGCACAGCTACCTACGAGGGCATATTGATGGATGCCCAAATAGTCGAGGATGACTTGGGCCTCAGGCCCAAGAGGGGACGCGATGGTTCCGGAGGAGCAAACAGTAGTGCGGGACCGGGCAAGCGTCCACACTTTCAGCAGCAGCACCAGGCACCAGCCCGAGGGCAGGTCCAGCAGCAGCAACAGAGACAGACTCAGCCCTCCATCCAGTGTGCGTACTGCGGGAAGACAGGACATACTAGAGATATCTGCAGGAAGAGATTGGGCTCATGTCTGTCCTGCGGATCGATGACACACCAGCTGAGGGATTGCCCTACCATTCGTCCAGGTCAGGGTGGAGCAGCCGCCCAGAGAGGACCAGACAGGGTACCTACCGTACCAGGAGGCCAACAACAGAGGGCACCACTTCCACCGCAACATCAGAAGTTTGCCCAGCACCAGCAGCGGAGAGATGTACCCCAGGGGCGAGCGTACGCCATAGCAGTCGAGGAGATCGAGCCAGCAGGAGATTTGATCACAGGTTCGGTTCTTCTCGATTGTATTCCCGTATTTACCTTATTCGACTCTGGCGCTTCCCATAGTTTTGTGTCTGTATCTTATGCACTTCGACATCATTTAGACACAGAACCATTAGGTAGGACTTACAAGATCATGACTGGTGGAGGTATTATCCTAGTCCGTGATCACTGCAAGGACCGAAGGGTGTCAGTAGGAGGCCGAGAGTTGAGCGTGAGCTTACTCGTCATGCCACTTCCGGGGTATGATATTGTTCGGAATGGACTGGTTGAGTAGGCATCATGCTACTATAGATTGTTATAGAGGCAGAGTATTATTTAGACCACCAGGAGAGCCGGAGTTTGAGGTTGTCAGAGGAGCAGCGGAACAGAGCAGGAGTGCATTTTGCGGAGCCAGGGCGAAAGAAGAGGAGTTGCCACATCCTCTGATAGCGGAGTTCCTGGATGTATTTCCAGAGGAGTTGCCAGGCTTACCGCCAGATAGAGATGTTAAATTCTCTATAGACTTGGTTCCAAGAGCGGAGCCTATTTCACAATATGTCTATCGAGTCAACAACAGCGAGCTGAGAGAACTGAAGAAGCAAGTCGAGGAGCTGCAGGACAAAGGCTTCATCAAATCCAGTTTATCACCATGGGGAGCTCCGGTATTGTTCGTACCGAAGAAGGACGGCACGGTGCGCATGTGCATTGACTATAGAGCTTTGAACAATATCACTATCAAGAACAAGTACCCGCTGCCGAGGATAGATGATCTTTTCGATCAGTTGAGCGGGGCGAGGGTGTTTTCAAAGATAGATTTGAGGTCAGGCTATCACCAGGTGAAGGTGAAGAGAGAGGACACGCCGAAGACAGCTTTTCGGACCAGATACGGCCAGTTTGAATTCATGGTGATGCCATTTGGTTTAACCAATGCACCGGCAGTATTCATGAACCTGATGAACAAGGTGTTCCACCAGTACCTTGACAAGTTCGTAGTGGTGTTCATCGACGATATTCTTGTGTATTCCAAGACCCCGGAGGAGCACGAAGAGCACCTGAGGTTGGTCTTAGAGACTCTCAAGAGGGAGAAGCTGTACGGGAAACTCTCTAAGTGTGAATTCTTCCTTGACAAGGTTGAATTTCTTGGGCATATGGTATCGGGTGACGGAATCTCGGTTAACCCACAGAAGATCGAGGCAGTGAAGTCGTGGGCTACCCCCAGTTCGGTAGCTGAGATCAGGAGTTTTCTTGGGCTAGCAGGATACTACAGAAGGTTTTACAAGACTTCTCCAGGATTGCAGCGCCAATGACCAGATTGACTAGGAAGGATGTGGATTTTGTCTGGACGGAGGAGTGCCAGGCTGCATTTGATGAGCTGAAGAAGAGGTTGATGACAGCTCCAGTTTTGACGTTGCCAGCAGGGACAGGTGGTTTCACCATCTACAGTGATGCTTCAGGTAAGGGTCTGCGATGTGTTCTTCAGTAGCACGGAAAGGTAATTGCCTATGCTTCCAGGCAGTTACGCCCTCATGAAGAGAACTACCCCACCCACGATTTAGAGTTGGCAGCAGTTATCTTCGCTCTAAAGCTGTGGAAACATTACCTGTACGGAGAGCGTGTGGAGATCTTCACAGACCATAAGAGCTTGAAGTACGTGTTCACACAGAAGGAACTAAACATGAGGCAGAGAAGGTGGTTGGAGTTGATGAAGGACTTCGACATCTCATTGCAGTACCATCCAGGGAAGGCCAACGTAGTCGCCGATGCCTTGAGCAGGTATCCGATGGCAATGTACTTGACGACAGATAGACATTTGTTGGCTGATTTGGAGAGCTTGGAGATTGAGGTGTTAGTTCCCGGTACTGAGATTTAGATGTGGGGATTGCAGATACAGTCCGAGCTGATGGACAGGATCAGAGCTGCGCAGTATGATGATGAGGCTCTGAGGAGTATCAGGGCACAGGTTCAGACAGGATTGTCGGACGAATTTACTATCGCAGATGATGGTTCCTTACGACACGGCACGAGGATGTGTGTACCGAGCGGGGAGTTGCGCGAGGAGGTTTTGCAAGAGGCACACCGCTCTCAGTACTCGATGCATCCCGGTGCCAACAAGATGTATCGAGACTTGAGGGAGCACGTATGGTGGTATGGAATGAAGCGCGAGGTAGCACGCTTCGTATACCGGTGTTTAGTGTGCCAGCAGGTAAAGGTAGACCGGCAGAGGCCAGGTGGTTTGCTTCAACCTTTACCGATTCTAGAATGGAAATGGGAGCACGTGACCATGGATTTCGTTTCAGGGCTTCCACGTTCTTCAGGAGGGAAGGACGCGATTTGGGTCATCGTGGACAGGTTGACCAAATCAGCCCATTTCTTACCTTTCAAGGTGGGCACGTCGACAGAGAGGCTAGCAGAGATGTACGTGCGACAGATCGTTAGACTTCATGGAGTTCCTGTAAGCATCATCTCGGATCGGGATAGCCGTTTCACTTCCCACTTCTGGAGGAGTCTGCAGGCTAGCTTGGACACTCAGCTCAAGTTCAGTACCGCATACCACCCCCAGACAGACGGGCAGTCTGAACGGACTATTCAGACTCTTGAGGATATGCTACGCACTTGTGTTCTAGATCTCGAAGGTTCTTGGGAGGATCATCTGCACCTGGTAGAGTTCGCTTACAACAACAGCTATCAGGCCAGAATCGAGATGTCACCATTTGAGGCTCTTTATGGACGAAGGTGTCGTACACCGTTATCTTGGGACGACGTTGGAGAGAGAGCCTTGTTAGGACCAGAAATAGTCGTAGATGCAGCAGAAAAGGTGAAACTCATCAGAGACAGACTGCGAGTGGCACAGGACAGACAGCGGCATTGGGCCGACAGCCACCGTAGACCCCTTGAGTTTCAGGTATAGATTGTTATTTTTTTGGTTTGTGTTGCTTGTTTAGACTGCGTGTTGAGACTGTTTTGTTTTAGGTTGGCGATCTAGTATTCCTACGGATTTCTCTGACGCGTGGCACGATTCGTTTTGGTCGAGGCGGGAAGCTTAGCCCACGCTACATCGGACCCTTTGGTATTCTTGCGAGGGTAGGTGCAGTGGCATATAGACTGGACTTGCCGCCTGTATTAGAGGGAGTGCATGATGTGTTCCACGTGTCGCAGCTGAGACGGTATGTGGCAGACCCTAGTCACATACTTGACCACTCGGAGATTAAGGTTGGTCCGACGCTCAGCTACCCCGAGCAGCCCGTAGAGATCTTGGACCGCAGAGAGAAGGTGTTGCGAAACCAAACTATTCCTTTGGTTCGTATTGCATGGAGACATCACTCTCCAGGGGAGTCGACCTGGGAGAGAGAGGACGAAATGCGCGAGCAATACCCGTATCTCTTCTAGACTTGAGGTATATTTCCTTTTCTGATTTCATTCTTGTTCTAGTTCAGTCTAATTTCGAGGACGAAATTTCTTTTAGGAGGGTAGACTTGTCACTACCACATTTCCAGATGAGGGCATTTGTGTAAATTCACTATTTTGAATAATTATGTGTTTAATAAATCTGTTGAGTTTTATAAACTAATTATATATTGTAAATGATATTTGGTTTTAGGTCAAACCCTAGAACTCATTAGGACCAACCCTAATGACTAAACCCAAATTTGAAAACCAATTCTAGAGAAACCCTAGAATTCAAATTTTAGGTTGGACCTCAAACCCTAGAAGGCCTAAACCTGAGTTAATTAGGTTCTACATGACCTAACATAGGGGGTTTATGTCACTACCACAATTCCAAATAAGGGCATTTGTGTAATTTCACTATTTGGAATAATTATGAATTTAATTAAGTTGCTGAGTTTTATAAACTATTTATATGTTGTTAGTGATATTTGGTTTTAGGTCAACCCTAGAACGCATTAGGACAAACCCTAATGACCAAACCCTAATTAGAAGACCCAGTTCTAGTGAAACCCTAGAATTTCAAATTTGTAGGGTGGAACCTCAAACCCTGGACTGACTAAGCCTTAGTTAATTAGGTTCTACATGACCTAACCTAGGGGGTTTAACCTAAAATTAGGTATTGAAACCCTAAACCTAGTTTTAATATAAAAGGGAGCCACCTACAACCCTTTTTCTCCTTCCTGAAGAAAGAAACCCTAGCCTCCATAAGAGAGAGCCATCTCCCCACTCCAGATTTCGAAACCTAACCCTAGGGTTCCCATTCTCCTCCTCCAAAGCAAGGAAAGCAAGGAACGTGGGTCAAGAAGCCTTGGAGAATAAGAACCTCCATTGAAGAAGCCATCTCCCTAGGTAAAACCCTATTTTTTATTCATTAAATTTCTGTTTTCTGATGTAAACTGCCATTAGGAAACCCCCCTGCTGTGTAGTTTCGATTTAGGGTTTAAAATTTGGGTTTTAGGTGTCCCTATATTTGGATTACCCCATATTTCGTGAACCCTAACCCTAGGGTTTGTAGGTAGGCTGATCATATCACATACATGTAGGTTAGATCTCGGTTTTTAGGATTTTGGGTTGGGTATTCATGATTAATAATGTGGGATACGATTTCAGCACGTTATGTGTTTGAGGAAATGCCAAGAAGGATGAACACCTATCTAACCTATTCTAATATTGTATGTTTTGATGTATGATACATATGTATATATTTATACATACATATATATATAATTGTGTGTTTGGGAGAAGGAAATAAACCAAGGGGAAGAGGGAGCTCACTGTGCAGAATTCTGTGTATTGGGAAGTTCTGTGCACAGTGGGGACTTTAATGTGCTGTGCATAGTGTTAGATTTTTACTGAACAGTCGAGATTGGGGATGAAACTGTGATCAGTGTCCCTGTGTGTAGAAGTGAATTACCTGTGTACAGGATGTGTATCAGTTAGCCAATGTTATAGTGCCTATGTTACTGTGAGTCTTCTGTGGGAGTGTCCCAGTCAGTGTTAGTCTAGAGTATCAGTAAGTAGCAACCTGTGTGACTGTGTATTAGTCCTAATGGCCTAGTGTAGCTTGTGGCAACCTGTGTTTCAGTGTGTGTCTGAGTGCAAGGTGGATTATGTGCAGTGTAGGTAAATTTATGTGTGGGTGAGTATCAATATATGTATGTGTCTGTATGCAGAACAGAGTGCCTGTGAGTGATTTGTGAGGACTGTGTGACTGTGTGTAGGTATCAGTATAGTATCAGTGAACTACAACATACAATATGCTGTTGGGTACAATTGTATCCAAGTATGGAGTTAAGGTAGGTGAGTGGTTTTGGTTGTTGGTGTTTGCACAGTCAGCCCAGCAGCAGCTATAGCACAGTCCTGCAGTTTATGCACTATGTGGCATTGGGATTGTTTGAGTGCTAGGTAGAAAGGAACTGGTTGGGGTATTACTATCACTGAAGTAACTGTGTTCAACTGGACTTAGTAGGATGCCTGAGTACAGGGGGTGGTTGAGCCTAGGTGATTGGTGTGCAATATCTGCATAATTGCACAGGTTGCAAATAAGGAAAATGCTCGGGTGGTCAGAAGTGTCAAGGGAGCATAGAGGTATTTAGAGGAGTACAACTAGTGAAGTTTGGCAGCAGGGAACCATTTATGGGTTGTGTATACTTATGTATCAGAGAAGGGCTATGTTGGCCAATGTTATGTGCAGACTGGTATAGGGTGACTGATGTACAAGTTCTAGTTGAAATATTGTGAAGTTCAGATATGTGCACTAGTGTAGGACATATACACTTTAGTATCATGAGAGGAGTTATTTAAGTCCGTGCATGTTATATCAGTGCAAGTGTGGGATGAGGTGTGTATCAGTTATTTGGGTTAAGGGGGGGTAGTAAGTATTATAAGTTGTGTATCAGTAGGGGGTTTTCAGCAATTGAAATTGCATGTACAGGTATGTGTTTGCTAATGGGTGTAGTAAGAAATGATCCAGAGTGATGATTCATTGTGTTTTGCTTGGGGTGTCAGAACTTTAGTTCATAAGTTAGTATCAGTTAATTATTAAGTTAGCATCAGTTAAAAGTTAAGTATTAGTTTATAGTTAAGTAAGATTCATATAATTAAGTTAAATACTTGATACCAATATGTATATATGAGTTATACATATTAGTAGCACCTAGTGTTGCCTTATTAACTAAGTATTAGTTAGTATAAGTCTAGTAATGACTAGATTGACCAGAAAACCTAGTTAGCAAGGTATTGACTAGATTAATCTAGTGGGAATTAGACATGACCTAGAAACCTCGTATTTAATTTGTTAAGCATGTTATTCTTTTGATTTAATATCTGACATTAATATTCCATAAATAGGTCATTGTGATCCCACCTTGGACATCGATCCTCACACTTTGCTCAGGACCACAGGCGAGTACATTCTCTGACAGTTTTAATTGTTGATTATTTCTATGAATTGTAGTGTATTACATACTTGATTCCGACACTATGGATACACGGGTTAGCACCCTAGATCCCCATCATGAGGAGTCGTGATTGGAATCCATCGTGCTAGCTGGGGGATGGGGAACTATTAGTAGATTATGTGATCATATCCAAATCCTTTACATGCATCATAGCTCACCCCACTTTTCACGTTGGGTGCGGCCTGACCATCTTACGTGCATCATAGCTGTTATATATGATTAACCTGACCACTACATGCATCATAGCTAACCATATGGTTAGCCTGACCTACAAGAATCATAGTTAATCATATATAACCAGCCTGATCAAGTCCCAAGCCGATCACATGATAAACTGATAATTCAAACACTTAGCTAGATGTCTATTTTATTTAGATTCACCTGTTCCAGCATTCACTATTTATTGTCTAGCATTCACTATTTATTGTTCATTGCTAGATGCTCTATTGCCTATTTCCATTTTCTCCAGTACTTTACATTTCCAGCATTTATTTTCCATCTTGTATTTCTTACACTGTTTATAGATTTTGTCAATTTAATAAAACTGCTGTTAGTGCTTGTGCTTCGCTCCAATCCTGACTGGATAACATTTTTCAGAGGACCTGGAGGATCTTTGCCCCACTCATTACGGCCCAGGATTAGAGGGTGATTTCACTCCAGAAACCCCAGAGGAGTTGCCTAGTCTAGAGGAAAATTTACCTGGCTGTTCTTAGATTATTTTCTGCATTTATTGTTTTAGACTGAGACTGAGTTGTATTTGTTATTTTGTGATTTTGTGAGGTCATTTAGACCCAGGATTTGAGTTGGACTTATTGTGGTTGGTTTTTATAGAACTCTTTTCTATTCTCATCGTGCCATTATTTCTTATACCTTGTGATTGAGTATATTATAGAACTGTGGATATTTATCATTGTCCTCCGTGCGGAGTTGAGACTATTGTCAGGATATATTATATGTTGAGACCTAGACAGCGTTCTACCGCCGATGCTGCGGCATAGGCTGGATGTACCCACGACTCATGCCCAAATTTCTGGGTGCGGGTCGTGACACGTTTTTAGTGGTGGCCCATGCAGGTCTAGCTTCGCAAGTTATGCGATGTCGTGGTAGTGCGACAACTTAGTTGTACTACTACGAGCCTGTTTTAGGAATAAGAATTAGGCCGAGGATATGCTCAATCACAATTAGGAATTTTTGATTCTTATAATACTACTCTTAATGATTTTCCTTTAGAAATTTACTGTCCTTCCTTGATGATATCGTATCTATTGCTTTAATTGATTCTTTCGATCTGTCTTCAGGATGCCGCCGAGGAGGTCCCAGAGACTTGGAGCAACAGATTCAGAGAGGTCTGCCACCTCTCGCCCTGCCGGACAGACATCCGTAGCACCTCCTACATCTCCAGTACATGTAGGAGTGTCTGCAGCATTCGGGGGTCCTCCACCACCTGTTCAGAGGGTCCCCACAGCTACGACGGGGCCTCTACCACCACCACCAGTTCAGCATCCAGGAGGTGTGCCCGTCGATGGGGCACAGATGTTCGCCTTGATTCAGGGCATGGTCGATGCCCAGAGGACGTCGGCAGAGGCCCAGAGAGTGCAGGCTGAGGCACATCAGGCCCAGACAGAGATGATGAGGGTGAACATGGAGAATGCTCACCAAGTGGCCCTCCAGGCTGTGGAGAGAGTTACTCAGCAGCAGCAGCGTCCTGATCAGCACCACCAGAGGCCGGGCACCATTGTGGATTTCAAGAGGATGATGCCTCGGGAGTTCAAGGGGACAGAAGGGATACTCTACGCCGATGATTGGCTAGAGGACATCGAGAGGAACTTACGCTTGGCACAGCTTCCGGAGGCCCTTCAGATCGAGGCCGCTGGCAGCCAGATGTTTGATATTGCCTTGACGTGGTTTCGCACGGAGCCGAGACTCTTGCGCAGGGGACTCACTTGGGAGGATTTCAAGGAGCTCTTCAAGGAGAAGTTCTTTCCTGATGTTGCCCTGGGAGCTTTGGAGAGTCAGTTCCATGACTTAGCCCAAGGGAGCTCGTCCGTCGACGAGTATGCCACGGAGTTTTCCCGTCTGAGCCGCTTCGCGCCATCGATGACTAGAGATCCGGGGGACAGGGCCCGGAAGTTCAGAAAGGGGCTGACAAGGGAGATCAAGTCTCGCACGTTGGGACATCGCACAGCTACCTACGAGGGCATATTGATGGATGCCCAGATAGCCGAGGACGACTTGGGCCTCAGGCCCAAGAGGGGACACGATGGTTCCGGAGGAGCAAACAGTAGTGCGGGACCGGGCAAGCGTCCACACTTTCAGCAGCAACATCAGAGACCCTTTCAGCAGCAGCATCAGGCACCAGCCCGAGGGCAAGTCCAGCAGCAGCAACAGAGACAGAACCAGCCCGCCATCCAGAGTGCGTACTGCGGGAAGATGGGACATACTAGAGATATCTGCAGGAAGAGATTGGGCTCATGTCTATCCTGCGGATCGACGACAGACCAGCTGAAGGATTGCCCTACGATTCGTCAGGTCAGGGTGGAGCAGCCGCCCAGAGAGGACCAGACAGGGTACCTACCGTACCAGGAGGCCAACAACAGAGGGGACCACTTCTACCACAACATCAGAAGTTTGCCCAGCACCAGCAGCAGAGAGGTGTACCCCAGGGGCGAGCGTACGCCATGGCAGTCGAGGAGATCGAGCCAGCAGGAGACTTGATCACAGGTTTGGTTCTTCTCGATTGTATTCCCGCATTTACCTTATTCGACTCTGGCGCTTCCTATAGTTTTGTGTCTGTATCTTATGCACTTCGACATCATTTAGACACAGAACCATTAGCTAGGACTTGCAAAATCATGACTGGTGGAGGTATTATCCTAGTCCGTGATCACTGCAAGGACCGGAGAGTGTCAGTAGAAGGCCGAGAGTTGAGCGTGAGCTTACTTGTCATGCCACTTTCGGGGTACGATATCGTGCTCGGAATGGACTGGTTGAGTAGGCATCATGCTACTATAGATTGTTACAGAGGCAGAGTATTATTTAGACCACCAGGAGAGCCGGAGTTTGAGGTCGTCAGAGGAGCAGCGAAACAGAGGAGGAGCACATTTTGCGGAGCCAGGGCGGAAGAAGAGGAGTTGCCACATCCTCTGATAGCGGAGTTCCTGGATGTATTTCCAGAGGAGTTACCAGGCTTGCCGCCAGACAGAGATGTTGAATTCTCTATAGACTTGGTTCCAGGAGCGGAGCCCATTTCACAACATGTCTATAGAGTCAACAACAGCGAGCTGGCAGAACTGAAAAAGCAAGTTGAGGAGCTGCAGGACAAAGGCTTCATCAAATCCAGTTCATCACCATGGGGAGCTCCGGTATTGTTCGTACCGAAGAAGGATGGCACGGTGCGCATGTGCATTGATTATAGAGCTTTGAACAATATCACTATCAAGAACAAGTACCCGCTGCCGAGGATAGATGATCTTTTCGATCAATTGAGCGGGGCGAGGGTGTTTTCAAAGATTGATTTGAGGTCAGGCTATCACCAGGTGAAGGTGAAGAAAGAAGACATGCCGAAGACAGCTTTTCGGACCAGATACGGCCAGTTTGAATTCATGGTGATGCCATTTGGTTTAACCAATGCACCGGCAGTATTCATGAACCTGATGAACAAGGTGTTCCACCAGTACCTTGACAAGTTCGTGGTGGTGTTCATCGACGATATTCTTGTGTATTCCAAGACCCCGGAGGAGCATGAAGAGCACCTGAGGTTGGTCTTAGAGACTCTCAGGAGGGAGAAGCTGTACGGAAAACTCTCTAAGTATGAATTCTTCCTTGACAAGGTCGAATTTCTTGGGCATGTGGTATCGGGTGACGGAATCTCGGTAAACCCAAAGAAGATCGAGGCAGTGGAGTCGTGGGCTACCCCCAGTTCGGTAGCTGAGATCAGGAGTTTTCTCGGGCTAGCAGGATACTACAGGAGGTTTGTACAAGACTTCTCCAGAATTGCAGCGCCGATGACCCGACTGACTAGGAAGGATGTGGATTTTGTCTGGACGGAGGAGTGCCAGGCTACATTTGATGAGCTGAAGAAGAGGTTGACGACAGCTCCAATTTTGACGTTGCCAGCAGGGACAGGTGGTTTCACCATCTACAGTGATGCTTCAGGGAAAGGGCTGGGATGTGTTCTCCAGCAGCACGGAAAGGTAATTGCCTATGCTTCCAGGCAGTTACGCCCTCATGAAAAGAACTACCCCACCCACGATTTAGAGTTGGCGGCAGTTATCTTCGCTCTAAAGCTGTGGAAACATTACCTGTACGGAGAGCGTGTGGAGATCTTTACAGACCACAAGAGCTTGAAGTACGTATTCACACAGAAGGAGCTGAACATGAGGCAGAGGAGGTGGTTAGAGTTGATGAAGGACTTTGACATCTCATTGCAGTACCACCCAGGGAAGGCCAACGTAGTCGCCGATGCCTTGAGCAGGTATCCGATGGCTATGTACTTGACGACAGATAGACATTTGTTGGCTGATTTGGAGAGCTTGGAGATTGAGGTGTTAGTTCCCGGTACAGAGATTCAGATGTGGGGATTGCAGATACAGTCCGAGCTGATGAACAGGATCAGAGCGGCGCGATGATGAGGCCTTGAGGAGTATCAGAGCACATGTTCAGGCAGGATTGTCGGACGACTTTACTATCGCAGAGGATGGCTCCTTACGACACGGCACGAGGATGTGTATGCCGAGCGGGGAGTTGCGCGAGAAGGTTTTGTAGGAGGCACACCGCTCTCAGTACTCGATGCATCCCGGTGCCAACAAGATGTATCGAGACTTGAGGGAGCACGTATGGTGGTATGGAATGAAGCGCGAGGTAGCATGCTTCGTATCCCGGTGTCTAGTGTGCCAGCAGGTAAAGGCAGACCGGCAGAGGCCAGGTGGGTTGCTTCAACCTTTACCGATCCCAGAATAGAAATGGGAGCACGTGACCATGGATTTCGTTTCAGGGCTTCCACGTTCTCTAGGAGGGAAGGACGCGATTTGGGTCATCGTGGACAGGTTGACCAAATCAGCCCATTTCTTACCTTTCAAGGTGGGCACGTCGACAGAGAGGCTAGCAGAGATGTACGTGCGTCAAATCGTTAGGCTTCATGGAGTTCCTGTAAGCATCGTCTCGGATCGGGATAGTCGTTTCACTTCCCACTTCTGGAGGAGTCTGCAGGCTAGCTTGGGCACTCAGCTCAATTTCAGTACCGCATATCACCCCCAGACAGACGGGCAGTCTGAAAGGACTATTCAGACTCCCGAGGATATGCTACGCACTTGTGTTTTAGATCTCGGAGGTTCTTGGGAGGATCATCTGCACCTAGTAGAGTTTGCTTACAACAACAGCTACCAGGCCAGCATCGAGATGTCACCATTTGAGGCTCTTTATGGACGGAGGTGTCGTACACCGTTATCTTGGGACGACGTTGGAGAGAGAGCCTTGCTAGGACCAGAAATGGTCGTGGATGCAGCAGAAAAGGTAAAACTTATCAGAGACAGACTGCGAGTGGCGCAGGACAGACAGCGGCATTGGGCCGACAGCTACCGTAGACCCCTTGAGTTTCAGGTATGGATTGTTATTTTTCTGGTTTGTGTTGTTGTTTAGACTGCGTGTTGAGACTGTTTTGTTTTAGGTTGGCGATTTAGTATTCCTACGAATTTCTCCGACGCGTGGCACGATTTGTTTTGGTCGAGGCGGGAAGTTTAGCCAACGCTACATCGGACCCTTCGGTATTCTTGCGAAGATAGGTGCAGTGGCGTATAGACTAGACTTGCCGCCTGCATTGGAGGGAGTGCATGATGTGTTCCACGTGTCGCAGCTGAGATGGTACGTGGCAGATCCTAGTCACGTACTTGATCACTCGGAGATTGAGGTTGGTCCGACGCTCAGCTACCTCGAGCAGCCCGTAGAGATCTTGGACCGCAGAGAGAAGGTGTTGCGGAACCAAACTATTCCTTTGGTTCGTGTTGCATGGAGACATCACTCTCCAGGGGAGTCGACCTGGGAGAGAGAGGATAAAATGCGCGAGCAATACCCGTATCTCTTCTAGACTTGAAGTATATTTCTTTTTGATTTCACTCTTGTTCTAGTTCAGTCCAATTTCGAGGACGAAATTTCTTTTAGGAGGGTAGACTTGTCACTACCACAATTCCAAATAAGAGCTTTTGTGTAATTTCACTATTTGGAATAATTATGAATTTAATTAATTTGCTGAGTTTTATAAACTATTTATATGTTGTTAGTGATATTTGGTTTTAGGTCAACCCTAGAACGCATTAGGACAAACCCTAATGACCAAACCCTAATTAGAAGACCCAGTTCTAGTGAAACCCTAGAATTTCAAATTTGTAGGGTGAAACATCAAACCCTGGACTGACTAAACCTTAGTTAATTAGGTTCTACATGACCTAACCTAGGGGTTTAACCTAAAATTAGGTATTGAAACCCTAAACCTAGTTTTAATATAAAAGGGAGCCACCCACAACCCATTTTCTCCTTCCTGAAGAAAGAAACCCTAGCCTCCATAAGAGAGAGCCATCTCCCCACTCCAGATTTCAAAACCTAACCCTAGGGTTCCCATTCTCCTCCTCCAAAGCAAGGAAAGCAAGGAACGTGGGTCAAGAAGCCTTGGAGAATAAGAACCTCCATTGAAGAAGCCATCTCCCTAGGTAAAACCCTATTTTTTATTCATTAAATTTCTGTTTTCTAATGTAAACTGCCATTAGGAAACCCCCCTGCTGTGTAGTTTCGGTTTAGGGTTTAAAATTTGGGTTTTAGGTGTCCCTATATTTGGATTACCCCATATTTCGTGAACCCTAACCCTAGGGTTTGTAGGTAGGCTGATCATATCACATACATGTAGGTTAGATCTCGGTTTTTAGGATTTTGGGTTGGGTATTCATGATTAATAATGTGGGATACGATTTCAGCACGTTATGTGTTTGAGGAAATGCCAAGAAGGATGAACACCTATCTAACCTATTCTAATGTTGCATGTTTTGATGTATGATACATATGTATATATTTATACATACATATATATATAATTGTGTGTTTGGGAGAAGGAAATACACCAAGGGGAAGAGGGAGCTCGCTGTGCAGAATTCTGTGTATTGGGAAGTTCTGTGCACAGTGGGGACTTTAATGTGCTGTGCATAGTGTTGGATTTTTACTGAACAGTCGGGATTGGGGATGAAACTATGATCAGTGTCCCTGTGTGTAGAAGTGAATTACCTGTGTACAGGATGTGTATCAGTTAGCCAATGTTATAGTGCCTATGTTACTGTGAGTCTTCTGTGGGAGTGTCCCAGTCAGTGTTAGTCTAGAGTATCAGTAAGTAGCAACCTGTGTGACTGTGTATTAGTCCTAATGGCCTAGTGTAGCTTGTGGCAACCTGTGTTTCAGTGTGTGTCTGAGTGCAAGGTGGATTATGTGCAGTGTAGGTAAATTTATTTGTGGGTGAGTATCAATATATGTGTGTGTCTGTATGCAGAACAGAGTGCCTGTGAGTGATTTGTGAGGACTGTGTGACTGTGTGTAGGTATCAGTATAGTATCAGTGAACTACAACATACAATATGCTGTTGGGTACAATTGTATCCAAGTATGGAGTTAAGGTAGGTGAGTGGTTTTGGTTGTTGGTGTTTGCACAGTCAGCCCAGCAGCAGCTATAGCACAGTCCTGCAATTTATGCACTATGTGGCATTGGAATTGTTTGAGTGCTAGGTAGAAAGGAACTGGTTGGGGTATTACTATCACTGAAGTAACTGTGTTCAACTGGACTTAGTAGGATGCCTGAGTACATGGGGTGGTTGAGCCTAGGTGATTGGTGTGCAATATCTGCACAATTGCACAGGTTGCAAATAAGGAAAATGCTCGGGTGGTCAGAAGTGTCAAGGGAGCATAGAGGTATTTAGAGGAGTACAACTAGTGAAGTTTGGCAGCAGGGAACCATTTATGGGTTGTGTATACTTATGTATCAGAGAAGGGCTATGTTGGCCAATGTCATGTGCAGACTGGTATAGGGTGACTGATGTACAAGTTCTAGTTGAAATATTGTGAAGTTCAGATATGTGCACTAGTGTAGGACATATACACTTTAGTATCATGAGAGGAGTTATTTAAGTCCGTGTATGTTATATCAGTGAAAGTGTGGGATGAGGTGTGTATCAGTTATTTGGGTTAAGGGGGGGTAGTAAGTATTATAAGTTGTGTATCAGTAGGGGGTTTTCAGCAATTGAAATTGCATGTACAGGTATGTGTTTGCTAATGGGTGTAGTAAGAAATGATCCAGAGTGATGATTCATTGTGTTTTGCTTGGGGTGCCAGAACTTTAGTTCATAAGTTAGTATCAGTTAATTATTAAGTTAGCATCAGTTAAAAGTTAAGTATTAGTTTATAGTTAAGTAAGATTAATATAATTAAGTTAAGTAAGATTCATATAATTAAGTTAAATACTTGATACCAATATGTATATATGAGTTATACATATTAGTAGCACCTAGTGTTGCCTTATTAACTAAGTATTAGTTAGTATAAGTCTAGTAATGACTAGATTGACCAGGAAACCTAGTTAGCAAGGTATTGACTAGATTAATCTAGTGGGACTTAGACATGACCTAGAAACCTCGTATTTAATTTGTTAAGCATGTTATTCTTTTGATTTAATATCTGACATTAATATTCCATAAATAGGTCATTGTGATCCCACCTTGGACATCGATCCTCACACTTTGCTCAGGACCACAGGCGAGTACATTCTCTGACAGTTTTCATTGTTGATTATTTCTATGAATTGTAGTGTATTACATACTTGATTCCGACACTATGGATACACGGGTTAGCACCCTAGATCCCCATCATGAGGAGTCATGATTGGAATCCATCGTGCTAGCTGGGGGATGGGGAACTATTAGTAGATTATGTGATCATATCCAAATCTTTTACATGCATCATAGCTCACCCCACTTCTCACGTTGGGTGCGGCCTGACCATCTTACGTGCATCATAGCTGTTATATATGATTAACCTGACCACTACATGCATCATAGCTAACCATATGGTTAGCCTGACCTACAAGAATCATAGTTAATCATATATAACCAGCCTGATCAAGTCCCAAGCCGATCACATGATAAACTGATAATTCAAACACTTAGCTAGATGTCTATTTTATTCAGATTCACCTGTTCCAGCATTCACTATTTATTGTCTAGCATTCACTATTTATTGTTCATTGCTAGATGCTCTATTGCCTATTTCCATTTTCTCCAGTACTTTACATTTCCAGCATTTATTTTCCATCTTGTATTTCTTACATTGTTTATAGATTTTGTCAATTTAATGAAACTGCTGTTAGTGCTTGTGCTTCGCTCCAATCCTGACTGGATAACATTTTTCAGAGGACCTGGAGGATCTTTGCCCCACTCATTACGGCCCAGGATTAGAGGGTGATTTCACTCCAGAAATCCCAGAGGAGTTGCCTAGTCTAGAGGAAAATTTACCTGGCTGTTCTTAGATTATTTTCTGCATTTATTATTTTAGACTGAGACTGAGTTGTATTTATTATTTTGTGATTTTGTGAGGTCATTTAGACCCAGGATTTGAGTTGGACTTATTGTGGTTGGTTTTTATAGAACTCTTTTCTATTCTCATCGTGCCATTATTTCTTATAGCTTGTGATTGAGTATATTATAGAAATGTGGATATTTATCATTGTCCTCCGTGCGGAGTTGAGACTATTGTCAGGATATATTATATGTTGAGACCTAGACAGCGTTCTACCGCCGATGCTGCGGCGTAGGCTGGACGTACCCACGACTCATGCCCAAATTTTTGGGTGCGGGTCGTGACAGTTTAACCTAAACTATGCATTAGAAACCCTAACTTGGTTTTAATATAAAAGGGAACCCTCTCTTCCTTCATGTAGAAAGGAGAAACCCTAGCCTCCATCAAGGAAACCAATTCCCCCTCCAGATTTCGGAATCCAGACCTAGGAGATCCCTTTTTCTCCTCCAAAGCAAAGAGAAGCAAGGGGTTGGGTCAAGAAGCCTTGGAGAAGAAGAACCTCCATTGAAGAAGCCATCTCCCTAGGTAAAACCCTATTTTTATTCATTTAATCTCTGATTTCTGTTGTTAATGCCCATTAGGAACCCACCCTGAGGTTTAGATTTCGATTTTAGGGTTTCTACATGGAGATTTAGGAGGAACTAGGGTTTTGTGTTCAGACGTTGATTTTTCCCAATTTCGTGAACCCTAACCCTAGGGGTTTGCTAGTATACATGATTACCTTCCCTACGTGTGGTTTAGATCTCATTTCTTAGGGTTTTGATTGGGAATTCATGGGTTCTCATGTGAAACCCGATCCCAGCACTACCTGTGTTTGATAAAATATTTCTTAGGGTTTTTTTTGCCTATCCCTGTGTTTTAATTCCTGTATTTAGATATACTAATCTATATACATATACATAATGGCACTGTGAACAGGTTGTGTACAGTTGGGGATAGTCTGTGTATAGTTGGGATCTTTCTGTGCAGTGTAGTCGAGTGTTTTGGGACTGTGTACTGTGCAGTCGGGTATTTGAACACTGTGTGTTATTGAGTGCAGTGTGTTTTGTGTGCTGTGCATTCCTTGTGTCCCAGTGTGTCAACCTGGGAAGTATTACATATGTTGTGTCAGTGTGTTTTATTGTGAGTTCTCTGTATATCAGTATACTAAGATCAGAACTGTGTATCAGAATTTAGTAGTGTATCAGTGCTGAGGTCTGCACACGTGTGTGTGTGGTTTTGGGACATATTGGTATCAGAGGAAGGGGTGTCAGTTCACCTGTGGGTAGATATATATATATACATAGGCTTGGACCTTATATATGGCAGTTTTATGGCTATGTGTAGCTATGTATATATGAGTGATAGTATAAATTAAACTATGGTGTCAATGAGAGAAGTGAGTATCATTGATACATGGGCTTTGTGTGCATTGTGTAACAGCATTAGGGGTAATCGGGTTCAGCTCAGTGAGTGTTGGGTTCAGTGAAATATATGCAGACTAGTTGCTAGGTGTGCACTGTGACAGGGGTGTTTTTCTGTGTATTGGTTTAGAGGGGTAGACTGATACTTAGTATCAGTAAGGTTTTTGTGAATTTCTGTGTCTCAGTAATGTATGTGTCTGTGAGTGTCAGTCTCCATATTTGGGGGAGATGAGTAGTAGCATCTGATACAGTGAGTGATCCTGCTAGTAGCCCTAAGTTTGTCTCAAAGATTAAGCCATGTATGTGTAGTCTGAACATTGTTCAAACTGTGTAACTGTGTCAGTATGTGTGGGAAGAAAGTCTGGGAGCAGTTCAGTGTGTGTTGTGCATATGTTTTTGGCTGTGTATCAATAGATAGGTTAGGCAGTGCTGTGTATCTCAGTGATTACCTATATTATCAGTGTCTTTAACTAATACTATGTATCAGTGAGTTAACCAGGTATGCAGTGTATCAGTCAATTGAAGAGTGATAACTTACCCAGGCTTAGTGTATCAGTATTAAGCACTGTGTGTGTATAGGATTAAGAAAAACAATCTGTGAGTACCTGTGTAGTCTGTGTATCAGTTAGAGAAGTATGCCTGTGAGTTAGGGCCTTGTGTAAATGTGCCAGTATCCAGTGTGTGCACCCTGAGTGATACATGTGAGTATGTATCAGTGTTATGTGTCTAGGTGGTTAGGTAGGTAAGTTCAATAATAGATAATAATAATAGTTAGATTCGATTTTACCAAAGTGTAGCAGCAACATTAGGAGTTAGAGTATAAGATTTGTATGTAGGTATCTTGGGTTGGAATTCAAGGTATTAAAGCTAGTACTTAATAATTTAGGGAAATTGTTAGTATCAGTAGGTATCACTTTAGTAAGCAGTTAAGGCACTATATAATACAGGTTTACACTTGACTTAGGTTATTATATATATTATTTGGTATATACCACATATCAGAATAGCTAGTAACCCTATGTATATTTGTACCTTGGGAATTAACCTAGTATTGACCAGTAGATTTTAGTATGACCTAGAGGCCTCATTTCTTAATTAGTTAAACATGTTATTCTTTTAATTCAATATCTGACATTAATATTCCACAAATAGGTCATTGTGATCCCACCTTGGACATCTATCCTCACACCTTGCTCAGGACCACAGGCGAGTATATTCTCTGACAGTTTTCATTGTTGGTAATTTCTATAATTCAGTTGTATTACATACTTGATTCCGACACTATGGATACACGGGTTAGCACCCTAGATCCCTATCATGAGGAGTCGTGATTGGAATCTATCGTGCTAGCTGGGGGATGGGGAACTATTAGTAGATTATGTGATCATATCCAACCCTCTACATGCATCATAGCTCACCCCACTTCTCACGTCGGGTGCGGCCTGACCATTTACATGCATCATAGCTGTTATATATGATTAGCCTGACCACTACATGCATCATAGCTAACCATATGGTTAGCCTGAACTACAAGAATCATAGCTAATCATATATATAATCAGCCTGATCTAGTCCCAAGCAGGTCACATAATAAACTGATATTTCAAACACTTAGCTAGATGTCTATTCTTTATTTCGGATTCACTTGTTCTAGCATTCACTGTTTATTGTTCATTGCTAGATGCTCTATTGCCTTTTTTTTTCTCCAGTACTTTATACTTCCAGTATTTATTCTCATCATGTATTTCTTACACTGTTTATAGTCTTCGTCAATTTAATGAAACTGCTGTTAGTGCTTGTGCTTCGCTCCAATCCTGACTGGATAACATTTTTCAGAGGACCTGGAGAACCTTTGCTCCACTCATTACGGCCCAGGATTAGAGGGAGATTTCACTCCGAAAACCCCAGAAGAGTTGCCTATCCTAGAGGAGATCCTACCTGGCTGTTCTTAGATTATTTTTCTGCATTTATTGTTTTAGACTGAGACTGAGTTGTATTTATTATTTTATGACTTTGTGAGGTCATCTAGACCCAAGATTTGAGTTGGACTTATTGTGGTTGGTTTATATCAGAATTCTTTTCCATTCTCATCGTGCCCATTATTTCTTATAGCTTGTGATTGAGTATATTTATAGAACTGTGGATTATTATCATTGTCCTCCGTACGGAGTTGAAACTATTGACAGGATATATTATATGTTGAGACCTAGACAGCATTCTACCGCCGATGCTGCGGCGTAGGCTGGACGTACCCACGACTCATGTCCAAATTCCGGGTGCGGGTCGTGACACTAAGGGAGGTAAACCATCCTACGTGAGGTCACCCATCCTATAGGTCACCTATCCTAAGGGAGGTTACCCATCCTACGGGAGGTTACCCATCCTAAAGAAGGTTACCCTTCCTACAGGAGGTCACCCATCCTACGGGAGGTTACCCATAATACATGAGGTAACCCATTCTTAGGGAGGTCACCCATCCTAAGGGAGGTTACCCATCATATATTAGTTTACCTATGGGAGGGCACCCATCCTAAGGGAGGTCACCCATCTTACGGGAGGTTACCCATCCTATATTTGGTCACCCATACTAAGGGAGGTAAACCATCCTACATGAGGTCACCCATCCTAAAGGAGGTTACCAATACGAAAGGAGGCCCCCATCCTAAGAGAGGTCACCCAACCTAAGTTAGGTCCCCCATCCTAAGGGAGGTCACCCATCATAAGGAAGATTATCCATCTTAAGGGAGATCACCCATACTACGGTAGGTCATAACCATCTTAAGGGAGGTCACCAATCCTACAGGATGTCACCCATCCTAGAGAGGTCACCTATCATACGTGAGGTCACCCATCCTAATGGAGGTTACCCATCTTATGGGAGGTCACCCATCATAAGGGAGGTCACCCTAAGGGGGCTCGTAGGATGTCACCAATCCTACGGGTGGTCACCCATCCTACGAGAGGTTACCCTAAGGGAGGTGTGGTTACCCATCCAAAGGGAGGTTACCAATCCTAAGGGAGCTCACCCATCCTATCCTAAGGGAGGTCACTAATCCTAAGGGAGGTCACCCATCCCATCCTTAAGGAGGTCACTAATCCTCAGTAAGGTCACCCATCCTACGAGAAGTCACCCAACCTAAGGGAGGTTACCCATCCTAAGGTAGGTCACCCATCCGATAGGAGGTTACCCATCCTACAGGAGGTTACCCATACAAAGAGAGGTCCCCCATCCTACGAGAGGTCACCCTAAGGGGGGGAGGTTACCCAACCTAAAGGACTATAGGAGATCACCCATCCTAAGGGAGGTAACCAATCCAAAGGGAGGTTACCCACCCTAAGGGAGGTCACCCATCCTACGGGAGATTATGTCACGACCCGCACCCGAAAAAGTCTCAACAATAATATAACCCAAAACTCAGTTCTAGAACAATGATACATAAATAAGACAGTCTAAATGCCTGTAGCTGGTGTCTCCTCTAAGATGGGAAATTTCTCTAGAATTTCTGGTACAAAATCTCCCTTGGCTCCCGGGCCGTAGTGGGTAGGACAAAAGTCCTCCAAGTCCTCTGAAAAATGTTATCCAGTCAGGATTGGAGTAAAGCACAAACACTAAACAGCAGTTTTATTTATGTTTTCAAAACTATAAAACAGTGTAAGGAAATAAAAGATGAAAGAAATACTGGAAATATAGAATACTAGAGAATATGTAATAATCAATAGAACATCTAGCAAGGAATAAAAATATAAATAAATGCTAGAACAAGTGAACTGAAATAAAGAATAAATATTTGGCTGTGTTTGAAATATCAATTTATTATGTGATCGGCTTGGACGAGATCAGACTTGCTATATATGATTGGCTATGATACATGTGAGGTCAGGCTAACCATCTGGTTAGCTATGATACGAGCAATAGTCAGGCTAATCATATATAACAGGCTTTGAGGCATGTAAATGGTCAGACTACACCCGACGTGATGTGTAGGGTGAGCTATGATGCATGTAAGGTGGGGTATGATCACATAATCTACTAATATTTCCCCATCCCCAGCTAGCATGATGGATTCCAATCACGACTCCTCATAAAATGTATCTAGGATGCTAACCCGTGTATCCACAGTATCAGAATCAAGTATATTATATGACTAGAATTATAGAATTAATCAATAAAAATGAAAACTGTCAGAGAATGTACTCGCCTATGGTCCCGAGGAAGGTATAAGGATCAATGTCCAAGGCGAGCTCACAATGACCTAATTATGGAATATCAATGTTAAAATACTGAAATAAAGGAACAAGCATATTTAACTAATTAAATACGAGGCTTCTAGGTCATGTCTAAGTCCATACTAGGTTAACTAGGACCATACTAGGTCTATACCTTGTTACTCTAGGCTTTCCATGTTAATACTTAACAATATTTACATACTAGGCTATTAGTATAAATATAACCCCTATATAAATTCTAAGGTATTACTTAAACTATGTAACTCTTACTTAACTAGTACTCAAATTCTAACCTTAACTCATACTGATACTCTAAGACTTTTCCCCACTCCATGCCAACCTTACCCTTAACTAACCTTACCATACCAATCTACCCATACCAGCATTCATTACCAATACCTGATACACCATTACCTACACTATACTTGCACTTACCTGTGTGTGGTTTCCCCCTTAATTGACATTAGTATCATTCATCCAAAATCCTACACTCCACAAGCCTTGAAGCCTTGCATCCTACCATAATACCAATCCCCTAAGTGCAGACCTCACTTGGACCTTAATGCTACAGTGTCCAACTGTATATGTTGCTGCCCAACCTGGAAAGGAACTGCCCCCTCACCAGGCTTCCAACAGACCTATACCTCCAATCACAACCATAACATGACACCCTACATGTATGACTCCATGTCCCTCAAGAACTGGCACAGTGAACTGACACAGTTTTTACAGTTTGAAATTGTCCAGTTTCACACAACAGGCTATAGCTAGGACTAGCATATAGTTGTTGCCAGGATCAACCAGGTAGTATGAACTTGTTCATACTTACATATGCATGGCTCAATCCTTGAGACAAGCATATGGCTTACACAGAAACAAATATGTAGGTCAGAACTTACACATACATGGCCTAATCTTTGTGACAAGCATATAGCTACTGGCAGAAACAAACAGGTAGGTCAGAACTTACACATACATGGCCTAATCTTTGAGACCCCTTAACTGTTCTCTGATACACAGTATCAGGAACTGCAACCCTCACTAATACATGGGTGCCTGGACACCCATTTGGTACTCCCTAAATCCCTACTAGCTACTACAACCATATGCATAAATAAGGGTATGGATACACTGGCTACTACTGCTATTGTGCTACCCTAAACTCTAGGATTTCTTACTGCTGAACCTAATTCTCATAGCACCCTTGATTGATACACAATGGAGATAGATAAGGTAGCCATAGTTCAGTTTGGAACTGATACTGTGTACTGATACTCACTGCACAAATTTCCCCCAAATACCTGATGTACTGACACACTATGAACTCAACACTAAACTCAACTGAACCATTCACAGTTCACCCTACTGTACATACAAGACTCACTCAAAACTAAGACACAGAACCTGACCTCTCATAACCCCTAATCACTGACATAATAAACACAGTGAGCTGACACAAACTGGGACTGACTACACAGTTCCCCCCCCCCCAAAAAAAAAATATAATGCATATTCAAACCCTTAACACTCTACACTCACTAAAAAACTCTGATACATATACCCTATTTACTGATGCCCTAAACTACCACACACTGTCTACTGATACAAAACCCATTGCTCACTCAAAACTCTTAGCTCAGCAGTGGATGCTCGATCCAAAACCCCCATAACCTCTGATATATTAAACCCCGGCACATTAAACCCGACTCTGCACAGTTCTCAGGTACTGTGCCTCAAAGGCCCGATTATATAATTCACTCCCCATGGTGTATTAACAGTGTCAACACTGATAGACCCAACTCAAACCCCCACCCCCCATTGACACGGATACACTGAACATGAAACCCGACTGATACAATGAACTCCCCCCAATTACTGGTGCATTTTCTTCTCCAAATCACACAAACCTATATATATATATATATATATATATATATATAATATATATATATATATATATATATATATATCAAAACATACAATATTAGAATGGATTAGATAGGTAAACCCCTATGGAGCATTTCATCTAACACGTAAGGTGCTGAATTTGGATTCCACAATATTACTCATGAATACCCAAACCAAAACCCTAAAATCACAATCAAAATCGTATGTAAATGATGCAACCATGCAAGAATGCATATTCCCATAACTAGGGCTCACAAAAATTGGGGGAAAACCATCATTGGAACACCAAAACCCTAGAATCACCTAGGACTCCATCGAAAAACCGAAGGAGCCATTCCTAATTCAAATAAAGGGCTCCTAATGGCCAAACAACAATTAAAAGCAGAATTAAATGAGGTTTAATTCGGATCATCACCTATTGGGAGATGGTTTCCCAATGTAGCTCCTCTTTCTTTAAGCCTCCTTGGTCCAAGCTCCTATATCTCTCTTGATGGAGAAGGAAATGGGTTTCTAGGGTATAAATTCCTGAAATTGGAGGAAGGGAGTGGTTTTCTAAGTGGAGGCCAGGTTTAGGTTTTTTTTTCATGAATGAAGAAGCTTGAGGGAGGCTCCTTCTCATTAAATAAGACTAGGGTTAGGGTTAGGGCTTCTAATGCCAAGTGTCTTAATTGCCCTTCATGATTTGTCATGAAGAACTTAAATTAATAAGGGATTTTAGTCATTCATTTAGGGTTTAACTAAAAGCTAAAAATAATAATTAGGGTTTGGTCACAAGGTTAAATCTAATGGGTCTTTAGCTCAAGCCCATAAACATATGCATTAAGAATACCCTACAATTTATTTAATAAACTTATCATACATTATAATAACACAATAAATTATCATGGCTAATTACAATAATGTCCTAATCTAGAAATGTGGTAGTGACAAGTCTACCCTTCTAAAAAAAATTTGTCCTCGAAATTGAATTGAACTAGAACAAGAACAAAATCAGGCAAGGAATTATACCTCAAGTCTCGAAGAGATACGGGTATTCCTCGCCCATTTCCTCCTCTCTCTCCCAGGTCGACTCGCCTGGAGAGTGATGTCTCCATGCAACACGAACCAAAGGAATAGTCTGGTTTCGCAACACCTTCTCTCTGCGATCCAAGATCTCTACGGGCTGCTCAGGGTAGCTGAGAGTCGGACCAACCTCGATCTTAGAGTGATCTAGTACGTGACTAGGGTCTGCCACGTACCGTCTCAGATGTGACACGTGGAACACGTCATGCACTCCCTCTAGTGCAGGTGGCAAGTCTAGTCTATACGCCACTGAACCGACCCTTGCAAGGATACTGAAAGGTCTGATGTAGCATGGACTAAGCTTCCCGCCTCCACCAAAACGAATCATGCCCCGTGTCAGAGAAATCTGTAGGAACATATCTAGTGATTCCTAGATCAAAATAGTCTCAACACACAGTCTAAAACAAAACAATCACAAGCCAGAAAAATAACAAACCTATACCTGAAACTCAAGGGGTCTACGGTAGTTTTCGGCCTAATGCCGCTGTCTGTCCTGCGCCACTCGCAATCTATCTCTGATGAGTTTTACTTTTTCTGCAGCATCCATGACCATTTCTGGTCCTAGCAAGGCTCTCTCCCCGACGTCATCCCAAGATAACGGTGTACGATACCTTCGTCCATATAGAGCCTCGAATGGTGATATCTCAATGCTGGCCTGGTAGCTGTTGTTGTAAGCAAACTCTACCAAGTGTAGATGATCCTCCCAAGAACCTCCGAGATCTAGAACGCAAGTATGAAGCATATCCTCGAGAGTCTGAATAGTCCTTTCAGACTGCCCGTTTGTCTGGGGTGGTATGTAGTACTGAACTTGAGCTGAGTGCCCAAGCTAGCCTATAGATTCCTCCAGAAGTGGGAAGTAAAACGACTATCCTAATCTGAGACAATACTCACAGGAACCCCATGTAATCTGATAATCTGCCGTACGTACATCTCTGCTAGCCTCTCTGTCGATGTACCCACCTTGTAGAGTAAGAAGTGGGCAGATTTGGTCAACCTATCCATGATGACCTAAATTGCGTCCTTTCCTCCTGGAGAACGCGGAAGCCCTGAAACAAAATCCTTGGTCACGTTCTCCCACTTCTACTCTAGGATAGGTAAAGGTTGAAGCAATCCACCTGGCCTCTGCTGATCCGCCTTTACCTGCTGGCACACTAGAAACCAGGATACGAAGCGTGCTACCTCGCGCTTCATACCATACCACCATACGTGCTCCCTCAAGTCTCGATACATCTTGTTGGCACCGGGATGCATCGAGTACTGAGAGCGGTGTGCCTCCTGTAAAACCTTCTTGTGCAGATCCCCGCTCGGCACACACATCCTTGTATCGTATCGTAAAGACCCATCATCCGCAATAGTAAAGTCGTCTGACAATCCTATCCGAACCTGTGCCCTGATACTCCTCAGAGCCTCATCATCATATTACGCAGCTCTGATTCTGTCCATCAGCTCGGATTGTATCTGCAATCCCCATATCTGAATCTTGATACCGGGAACTAGCACCTTAATTTCAAAACTTTCCAGATCAGCCAACAAATATCTATCTGTCGTCAAGTACATAGCCATCGGATACCTGCTTAAGGCATCGGTGACTACGTTGGCCTTTCCTGGGTGGTACTGTAATAAGATGTCAAAGTCCTTCATCAAATCTAACCACCTCCTCTGCCTCATGTTCAGCTCCTTCTGTGTGAACAAGTACTTCAAGCTCTTGTGGTCTATGAAGATCTCCACACGCTCTCCGTACAGGTAGTGTTTTCACAGCTTTATAGCGAAGATAACCACCGCCAATTCTAAATCATGGGTGGGGTAGTTCTTTTCATGAGGCCGTAATTGCCTGGAAGCATAGGCAATTACCTTCCCGTGCTGCTGAAGAACTCAACCCAAACCCTTTCCTGAAGCATCACTATAGATAGTGAATCCACCTATCCCCGATGGCAACGTCAAAACTGGAGCTGTCGTCAATCTCTTCTTCAGCTCATCAAATGCGGCCTGGCAATCCTTCGTCCAGACAAAATCTACATCTTTCCTGGTCAGCCTAGTCATTGGCACTGCAATCCTGGAGAAGTCTTGTACAAACCTTCTGTAGTATCCTGCTAGCCCGAGAAAACTTCTGATCTCAGCTACCGAACTGGGGGTAGCCCACAACTCCACTGCCTCGATCTTCTTTGGGTTAACTGAGATTTGGTCACCCGTCACCACATGCCCAAGAAATTCAACCTTGTCAAGAAAGAATTCACACTTTGAAAGTTTCCCGTACAGCTCTTCCTTCCTGAGAGTCTCTAAGACCATCCTCAGGTGCTCTTCGTACTCCTCTGGGGTCTCAAAATACACAAGAATATCGTCGATGAACACCACCATGAAATTGTCAAGGTCTGGTGGAACACCTTGTTCATCAAGTTCATGAATACTGTCGGTGCATTGGTTAAACCAAACGGCATTACCATGAACTCAAAGTGGTCATATCTAGTCCGAAAGGCTGTCTTCGGCGTGTCTTCTCTCTTCACCTTCACCTGGTGATAGCCTGACCTCAAGTCTATCTTTGAAAATACCTTCGCCCCGCTCAACTGATCGAAAAGATCATCTATCCTCGGCAGCGGGTATTTGTTCTTGATAGTGAGGTTGTTCAGAGCTCTATAATCGATGCACATGCGTACCGTGTCGTCCTTCTTTGGTACAAACAATACCGGAGCTCCCCATGGTGATGAACTGGATTTGATGAAGCCTTTGTCCTACAGCTCCTCAACTTGCTTCTTCAGTTCTGCCAGCTCGCTGTTGTTGACTCAATAGACATGTTGTGAAATGGGCTCGTAGCAATACTATAAGCGAGCACCACTATGATATCGCTCTAAATGTGAATCTAAACCTGCATGGGCCACCACTAAAAATGTGTTATGATCCACACCCGGAAATTGGGCATAAGCTGTGGGTACGTCCAGCCTACACCGCAGCATCGACGGTAGAACATTGTCTAGTCTCAAGACTAACAAACATAACTCATCTTGTCAATGATCTCAACTCCATAGGGAGGACAATGATAATACATGAATCAACAATTTATAATATACTCAATCACAAGACTATTGGAAAGTAAATGGCACGATGAGATATAAGGATAAAGAGTACTGACATAAGTCAAGCACAAAAATAAATACATCACAAGTCTAGAGTCTAGATGTCCACCAAAAGTCTCAACAATAATATAACCCAAAACTCAGTTCTAGAACAATGATACATAAATAAGACAGTCTAAATGCCTGTAGCTGGTGTCTCCTCTAAGATGGGAAATTCCTCTAGAATTTCTGGTACAAAATCTTCCTCTGCTCCCGGGCCATAGTGGGTAGGACAAAAGTCCTCCAAGTCCTCTGAAAAATATTATCCAGTCAGGATTGGAGCGAAGCACAAACACTAAACAGCAGTTTCATTTATGTTGTCAAAACTATAAAATAGTGTAAGGAAATACAAGATGAAAGAAATACTGGAAATATGGAATACTAGAGAATATGTAATAACCAATAGAACATCTAGTAAGGAATAAAAATATAAGTAAATGCTAGAACAAGTGAACTGAAATAAAGAATAAATATCTGGCTATGTGTTTTAAATATCAGTTTATTATATGATCGACTTGGGACAAGATCAGGCTTGTTATATATGATTGGCTATGATACATATAAGGTCAGGCTAACCATCTGGTTAGCTATGATGCGAGAAATAGTCAGGCTAATCATATATAACAGGCCATGAGGCATGTAAATGGTCAGGCTACACCCGACATGATGTGTGGGGTGAGTTATGATTCATGTAAGGTAGGGTATGATCACATAATCTGCTAATATTTCCCCATCTCCAGCTAGCACGATGGATTCCAATCATGACTCCTCATGACAGGTATCTAGGATGCTAAGCCGTGTATCCACAGTGTTAGAATCAAGTATATTATACAACTAGAATTACAAAATTAATCAACAAAAATGAAAATTGTCAGAGAATGTACTCGCATGTGGTCCCGAGGAAGGTATGAGGATCAATGTCCAAGGCAAGCTCACAATGACCTAATTATGGAATATCAATGTTAAAATACTAAAATAAAGGAACAAGCATGTTTAACTAATTAAACACGAGGCTTCTAGGTCATGTCTAAGTCCATACTAGGTTAACTAGGACCATACTAGGTCTATACCTTGTTACTCTAGGCTTTCCATGTTAATACTAAACAATATTTACATACTAGGCTATTAGTATAAATATAACTCCTATATAGATTCTAAGGTATTACTTAAACTATGTAACTCTTACTTAACTAGTACTCAAATTCTAACCTCAACTCATACTGATACTCTAAGACTTTTCCCCACTCCATGCCAACCTTACCCTTAACTAACCTTACCATACCAATCTACCCATACCAGCATTCATTACCAATACCTGATACACCATTACCTACACTATACTTGCACTTACCTGTGTGTGGTTTCCCCCTTAATTGACATTAGTATCATTCATCCAAAATCCTACACTCCACAAGCCTTGAAGCCTTGCATCCTACCATAATACCAATCCCCTAAGTGCAGACCTCACTTGGACCTTAATGCTACAGTGTCCAACTGTATATGTTGCTGCCCAACCTGGAAAGGAACTGCCCCCTCACCAGGCTTCCAACAGACCTATAACTCCAATCACAACCATAACATGACACCCTACATGTATGACTCCATGTCCCTCAAGAACTGGCATAGTGAACTGACACAGTTTTTACAGTTTGAAATTGTCCAGTTTTACACAACAGGCTATAGCTAGGACTAGCATATAGTTGTTGCCAGGATCAACCAAGTAGTATGAACTTGTTCATACTTACACATGCATGTCTCAATCCTTGAGACAAGCATATGGCTTACACAGAAACAAACAGGTAGGTCAGAACTTACACATACATGGCCTAATCTTTGAGACAAGCATATGGCTACTGGCAGAAACAAACAGGTAGGTCAGAAATTACACATACATGGCCTAATCTTTGAGACAAGCATATGGCTACTGGTAGAAACAAACAGGTAGGTTTCCTTCAACTGTTCTCTGATACACAGTATCAGGAACCGCAACCCTCACTAATACATGGGTGCCTGGACACCCATTTGGTACTCCCTAAATCCCTACTAGCTAGTACAACCATATGCATAAATAAGGGTATGGATACACTGGCTACTACTGCTATTGTGCTACCCTAAACTCTAGGATTTCTCACTGCTAAACCTAATTCTCATAGCTCCCTTGATTGATACACAATGGAGATGGATTAGGTAGCCACGGTTCAGTTTGGAACTGATACTGTGTACTGTTACTCACCACACAGATTTCCCCAAATACCTGATATACTGACACACTATGAACTCAACACTGAACTCGAGTGAATAATTCACAGTTCACCGTACTGCACACACAGGACTCACTCAAAACTAAGACACAGAACCCGACCTCTCATAACCCCTAATCACTGACATAATGAACACAGTGAGCTGACACAAACTGGGAGTGACTACATAGTTCCCCCCCCCAAAAAAACCATAATGCATATTCAAACCCTTAACACTCTATACTCACTAAAAAACTCTGATACCTATATCCTATTTACTGATGCCCTAAACTACCACACACTATCTACTGATACAAAACCCATTGCTCACTCAAACTCCTTAGCTCAGCAGTGGATGCTCGATCCAAAACCCCCATAACCTTTGTAATATTGAACCCCAGCACATTGAACCCGACTCTGCACAGTTCTCAGGTACTGTGCCTCAAGTACCTGATTATACAGTTCACTCCCCATGGTGTATTCACAGTGTCAACACTAACAGACCCGACTCAAACCCCCACCCCCCATTGACACGGATACACTGAACATGAAACTCGACTGATACAATAAACTCCCCCCAATTACTGGTGCATTTCCTTCTCCAAATCACACAAACCTATCTATATACATATGTATATATATTATTTGATAATAAACGAAAGAAATAAGACGAGGTTTATACGAAACCCGCTCTTTGGTTTACAAACAAGAAGTACAATTAATCCTATACGAGGATGTCAAAGTACAATTTTAATCTGGGTAAATATTGCTATAGGAGTCTGATTTGCAGTCGATCACTTTATCCCTTGGACTACACGATGATGAAGAAATATCGTAGAAGACAGAAAAGAGCTTCAAAGGTTGCAGAGAAGAGTGGATGCTTGATGCCAAAGTCGTCGATCACTACTCTCCGTCTGAGTTCTGGATTCTTCTCTCTCAAAGACTTCTCGACTCTCCACCTTGGTTCTGACTCTCCGTTTTTCGACCTTGGGTTCGACCTTAATTTTCTCCACCCTTATTCGATCCTTTTTTTCCACCACCCTGGACCTCTGTCAATAGAGGTCTCTATTTATAGGGTTTTAGTGACAGTGACCATCAGTCGGCGTAGAAGCTGGGTCGTGGAAAGTATAGCACCTTTTACGCGACGGTTATAATAACCGTTACCCACATATAAATGATCTTTTGAATGAGCATATGACGCATGTCCCATGAAGAGATAACGTATATAACTGCTGCGAAGATCACGGCATAAAAGCCACGTAGGTAGTTATCCCTCGCATAGAAAAGGTCGGCGTAGAAGCCAATAACTGTCACTATAGCGTAGAAGCCAAATAGCTTATCAAACTGGCATAGAGGCCAGGTAGGCGTAGAAACTGAGTAGGCGTAGAAGCCGAATGGGCGTAGAAGCCTGATGCTGCATGGACAGGTAGCTAGCCTAGAAGATAGCTGATCCTCCTTCCTTGACTGAGGCTTTGAGCGAATTCTGAAGCAAATAGCCTTAATACGCACCAATGCAAATATAGCCTGAGTTGGCGTATTTCAGGGAGATAGCATATAGCGTGCTCTTCAAAGCTGAAAATGGCCTGGTGGTGTATTCCAAGGAGATAGCGTACAGCGTGCTCTCCTAGCTGAAAGTAGCCTGGTGGCGTAATGTGCAAAAAGCGATAATGTGGACGTTTTAGCCAAAATTATGGCTTTTGGAGATATAATCAAATCTCTTGCATTAAATGCAGAGATCTGCCCCCATCTTACGCATTAAATGCAGAGGCATTTCCCGAAGATCTGCCACCCATCCGCGCATTAAATGCAGAGGCGTGTCTCGAAGATCTGCCATCATTCTGCACATTAAATACAGAGACGTGCCTCGAGCCCTGTACGAAGAGCAACTTTTGACGTGGCAGCCTGTTTGTCTTCTGTGGAGCGTAAATAGCTCACATCTGCCTGTGTAAAACTAGGCAGCGTATTCCCTTGTATGCATAAAAGCGGTTTACACCAAGGAAATGTCACTAAATGACAGTCTGGGTCGCTGTGCCGCGCCATCATTATAGCCGTCGTCTGGGTAGTCGTGCAGTACTCTTTGTCAGGAGTCAGACGTCAGGTTCACTGCACGATTTAATAGGTTCATTTTGGGGAATACGAAGCGTTCCTCGTACACTTCAATGCTGCATTAAAGCGGATGAGTTTTACGCCGTAAAGGCGATATAGCACCCCTTTTTACGCTAAACAGCCTGGACATACTGCTTTACGCGGATAGTCCTTGAGCTTATATTTTATGCTGTACTTAGCGGAAAAGCTCTGTTTGTACGCCAATGGCTCCGAAGTCATATTTTACACTGTCCCGCACTAAAATGCTGCGTATAGCTATTCAGCGTATTTTTCATGCTTCTACAAGACCCCCTTCAAAGCTTTTATATTCTTCGTAATTTGAAACACTTTGAATGAAGCATGAAACGGTCAAGTCTGACTCGTTCTTCAAGGCTGATTTGTTTGACGGATTGTTGGAGATTTGTTGGGATTTGGTGTGTTCTCTTTTGCCTATATAAAGGCTGAGGAGTTAACCTATTCTTCCCACATTTCCTTTACCACACAGAGATGATCGTCGGAGTTCGTCGGATCGACCTGAGGAAGAAAAAGACCATGTTCTTCCAGCATACAAGGAGCCGAAAAAGAAGACGTCTTCGAGCAAGTGTCCTCTGCAACGATGGATCATGGAAGGATATCATAGCTTCCTTTGCTCGGGATAATCAGCAACTTTGTATGGCGGTTCATCCAGGAGAGAGGAAGGGTCACTTTAGACCACACAGCTTGCAAGCTGTATTTTCTCCTGTCATTCGTGGACGAGAGCAAACAAACTAGCTCTGTCCTCGAGTATTGAGTTGGGTCTAAAACCTCAACTTAATCTGTCATGGCGTATGGAGGATGGGTTCTGAATAATTTAGGCAGGCCCAGTTTTGTATCCTCCGCCATTAATTATTTTATTATTAATCGATCGCGAAAACCGACTAACTGCTGAAGAAGATGCGAAAGATCTCCACTGATACGATAACCTGGCAGAACAGATTGGGGATGATCTTTTGGCAAAGATGAGGAAATCCTTTATAGACAGGATTTCCCTCATATGTAATCATGATTTAATAAAATCGTCTTCTTCTGTGCATATGATTATTTGCCATATATTTTGCTGTGATGAAGTCTGAATATGTGTAGCTTCGACACGCCTGATAACTTTATGCCGACTCTGATAGAAAGAGTACTAGGTCCCGTCCTGTCTTTTACGCATAACTGAAGATGCGCAGAAAGCCGCTTTAGCATTTAAGTCGAATATACGAACTGTCCTGCTGTTAGGAATAAGGAACTGCGTAGAATTCTGGACTGTCACTTCTGATAAACAGAATTTTTGTTTAGACCATCATCTTCAAGAATAATTTCCCGAAGATCCCTTGAAATAGGGCAAGAAACGGCTGTCAAACTGAGTCGCCATCTTGAACTGTAGATGAAATATTTAGACTAGATTTTGGATGAACCTCCAATCGACCCAAGAAGAAGAGTCATTGTCAATGTTGAACTCTTTATGCTTTGGGTACTTGGGATATTTTGAGGCCAAGAAGGAGTATCCTCTGCGTGAACCCTTACAATTGACCGCATTGAGATTTGTTCAGATATACGCGTGCTCTGGCCTGCGTATTTTCAGATATGTGGAGAGTCATAGATCTGTGAATGTGGATGAGCGGAAAATCATAAGTTCGTAGCCTCTCGAGCGTAAAAGCTGCTGAGCATAAAAGCATCCGGGCGTAGAACTGTAGATTTGTAGCCTCTGAAAAGAAAATCTTCCGAGCGTGAAGTTGTGGATCTGTTGCCTCTGAGCGTAAAAGCCACAGAGCGTGAAATCATAGATTTGTAGCTTCTGAGCGTAAAGTCGTAGGTTTGTAGCCTCTCGAGCGTAAAAGCTACCGAGCATAAAAGCATCCGGGCGTAAAACTATAGACTTATAGCATGTGAGCTTAAAACCGTAGATTTGTAGCTGTCGAGCGTAGAAAGCTCCTTAGCGTAAAAACCATGAATCTGCTTTGCACGAAAAATTTTCGAATTCGCTGACTGTCTGCCTTCCCTGAGTAATAGGCTGACGTGGTCCCCAATCATAACCGAATATTAAATGTCGGACTTGATTAGGGATTCGAGGAGTCCATCCGAACTCTATATATATCCCAAGGCTTTCAGAGAAAAACTATTTATCTATTTTTGCAAAAGAAATCCTTCGACTGTTCGAGTTCTCTCCTTCGTTTCTTCTCCGAGCATTCCGAGTTTTCAGCAATGGCCCCGAAACCAATCTCTTCTTCTAAGGGAAAGAAAGCTGCCTCCTCTTCTCGCTCTTCTGCCTAAGCAAGGGCGACTCCGATCGGGCAAGGCGATCTTCATTCTGAACAAAGTGTCCCGCCGATGAGCTGTGCACCGGGCGTTATAGGTAAAGCCTTTGGGACGATAAGAACGAAGAAAACCCTTCGCACACGTTGTACGTGATCGCGCTAGGTCGTCTTCTGTGCTGATAGCCTCTTCGAGGAAGATGGTGCACAGAGATGTTTCATCTTTTACGCCCACATTTCTAATGTGTCAGCGTAAAAACTCCATATTTTCGCAGTCTGGCGTAAAAGCTTTGACTGTCAAAACTTGGCGTATACCATTAGCTTCGAGTGTTACGCTTCTGGATGAGAATTCTTGCATAATAACTCGAACTTTGGCAGTCTGGCGTAAAGCACAGACTGTCAGGTTTTTTGTGTATACTGCCAGTCTTGAATTTTACGCCTTGGAAGAAGATTCCAGCGTAAAAGATCAAGTTTTTACAGTCTTGGCGTAAAGCACAGACTGTTGCCTCTTGGCATATACTGCAAGATTGTAATGTCTAGTATAGAAACTGACGTATTTTTCTTGCACTTTGCAGTTAACTTGCATGCGTCTCCACTGGCCGAGGTGATAGGTTCATCTGTCGGGATGCTGCATTCCAACTACCTGGAGGATTTGTCCCACATGACATTTCCCATCTCTGGGCCCCAATATCCTGAAGGAAGGGGAATCCTGATATCGTCCCAAGGAGAGCGAATGATGTTGAGCATGGTCAACGGAGAGCCCCTGACGTCTATAGACGGGGCAAGATATATAAAATCGGCCTTTCTTTTCGGGGACATAATTGACAAGCAGTCCCAGACGAAGCCCAAGAAAGAGCTCTAGGTTTTCTCTGCCGGGGGCTTGGTACTGTATCTGCCCAAGATGCTGAGGGACTACCCCATCTCGACATTCTTCCATGCCACACATCCCAGGAGGATGTCGTGGACACTGACTCCCGATCTTCACGGCCAGCCGGGGAAGATATTTCATCAAAAGGGATTTGACCAGGGGTCATTTGTCAGCCGTCCTTCCGGTCCAGTCATGTCGTTCAGGGGATTATTTTCGGGCGTTGTCCCGAGTGAGGACACTGCACCATTCCAGCCAGTCCAAATACCGACTTTCTGTAACGATTTCATGGGACACGGAGGAGTATACCCCAAGGTTAATCCTCAGACAAGTGGGTGGATCACCCTACAAATCTTCGATGGGCTCGTTTAGCTGACTGGGCCACCAGTGTTGGGTTACCTCTCAACCCTAGCCTGTTTCTGGCTTTGATGGAGCGATATATCTCGCTCACCGGGACTTTTGCCACTCCACTGGGGGAGTTGGGATTGGCCCTTCACGAGATGGCAGAGATTTCGAGACTGCCAATGGAGAATACTCCTTATGAAGAGTATGTTCCCACCAACCGGGAGCTGGGAGATTCAGACCCTCGGGTAGTGGCAGTGTACCAGGTGCTGATGTGCCACTACCTTGCTTGCACCGTCTTCTATAATGAGCCTTCTAATTTGGCTCATACCAATAAATGGGTGTCCTACCTCTTCTTTCACCGGGCCAGGGCTGCTATGCCAGAGAAGGTCTTGGATAGAAGGGATCAGCCTCTGAGCTGTCTGAGCGTGCTTAGTGCTCAGGTAGTCGATGATCTAATGCAAGATGCTGAGGCTCCAGATCAGATTCTCGACGAAGGGATAGGGAAATATCCTGCAGGCACTAAGGCCTACAGTTATTTGAGGCATTGCCGCAGGCCTCTGTCCAAGGAAGCTCAACTGGCTGACTTTCTTTCTATATGGCTGTACCGACTGGTGGTACCCGGCATTGCATATGCGGACCGTATTCACCGCAATACTTTATGGCCTGCAGTGCGTCGGGTGTTCGGGGCAAGACTGGGTTTGCTCCCTGCCATGGTGTACCGCATACAAGCTGGCCTGAGGGCTATTACTGATGGGCTGGTTGCCGATGAAACTCGGCGTGATAGCTTTCCTAGGGTAGAATTACCATACCTGTATTTGATGGGATGGTTAATTATCCATAACCCCAAGGTGATGTCTCCCGGCTCTGGCAGTAGTTCGGGGGGTAGTTTCTTGCTGAATTATAAGAATTCCTCCTTGAACGTGATCACAGTTTTAGACTGTCGGCGGGCACTGAATTTCAGTCACAGCTGGAAGCTCTTCTGCACTGTCCCCTCTGTACATCTCAATCAACAAGGGCACAGACTTCAGGACTTAGGCGACGGGAAGACCGTTCTTTCTCCTGAAGCTTTTAATTGGTTGGTCTGCATTAGACCTTCCTATTTACTGTACAGAAGTGAAGACCAGTGCTTCTTGGAACCCTACTTGCCTAGTCGGTTTGCCAGGCAGCTTGGGTATGACCAATTGCACGTGGGTAATGCCGTCACCAGCTTCAGGTCCAGGGGTGGACTTATCGATGGAGCGAGAGGGTGGCGATACTTCATCATGGGTTGCACTGAAGCAACTTTTACTGTGCCCACCATTTTACTTTCCATGGAGCTGCGCATCCTCCACTCGTATGCCCAGTTTTATGTGGCAACCAACACCTTCCATCGCGATTTTGATATGCGTAAAAGTTTTAGGATGCCCTCCTCCAAGTCCGCGGGAAGATACGAAATCCCCTCAGTTTCCTCCGATGAGGGTGAAGATGTCGTCAATCCATATGAGCCTTTGTTGGCAGTACCGAGGGGTAAAATACCTCTGCCTACAGGGCCTCTGGCCATCTCTAGTAAGCGAAGGGCTCCTGCTCCGAAGGAGACTTCCCCTCGCAAGAAGAAAAAGAAGACGGTTAGTCATCCTCTCAGGATTCCCGGCCATGAGGCTCCTAGAAGGGAACCTGATGTTTCCCCTGTCGGGGAAGATTCTTTGATTGGAGGTTACTCGCCTTTTAAAGAGGGAACCTCTACAGTTCCGACTGGCAGTGCCGAAGAATCCCTGTTTGAGGCTGCTGTCGCTGCTACCGCTTCAGGTAGTGGTACGAGATCGCCTTCGGGGCCGAGCCGAATAAGGATATCTTTATCCAGATCAGCATCGGGAGAGACCCCTGTCGTGTCTGTAAGTGCACCCAACGAGATTCCACCTAATGAACCTCGATTGGATCTGGGTGAAGACTCGGAAGAATACCTGTCGATGTCAGTTAGCACACCCCCTTCTCCAGGTATGACAGTTTGCTTAGCATCATTAAGAAATGATTTAACTGTACTGGCTGCAGCCTGTCATCGTCTGCACACCCCCTTCTCCAGATATCGTCTTACGTCTTTTTTTAGGAAAATTAACATCATGTCGATATTAACTCTCTTTTGTCTTCTTTTCAGGGGAAGACATCTACGGGGAGGGCAGCATTGATGCCCTTTTTGGCTCAGTTTCAGCTCCTGGCGATGACATGGAGATGCCCGACTTCGAGGAGGAAGCATTCTCGGGTGTTGGCTCGCCTGAAACAGCTTCGTTATCTCGAAAGAAGGATGAACCTGTCGTTACGACAATACCTCCTTTGAGTATACCGGCCGTTTCGTCTGTTGTTGGCGCATCTTCTTTTGTCGCACCATTTGTTGAGGCGACGACTGTGGCAACATCGTCTGCGATCATTCCTGGAGGGAGATTCACCAATATTGTAGCCACCCCCAACGTCCATTCGGATCTAGCCATGTTGACTGAGCAGTATACCAGTATCTTCTACACTACTATAAAAACATTGATATCAATGGTGTTGGAGAAGAATCTAGGCTTCGAGGCGCTGAGAAGGTCCTCTCAGTTTGCGATAGTGCCGATCAGAGAATTCAACGACACTGGGATAGCTGCCACACTGGAGCAAATAGTTAATAGTTTGGAGCAACCCATTAACGAATATTTGCAGCTATCTCGAGGCAGCTTTGAAGACCTGGTCCAGGCTGAATATGACTCCTTGACTGCGCAGCTTGCTGAACAGATGGAAGGCCTAAATAAATCCATCCAGACTCATCAGCAGGAGATGGATGAAGAAAAAGCTGTCTTGGAGGAGGTCATTCCTCTTCAAACAAAGTGTCAGGCCGAGCATGAAGGGAATGTAGCGAGGGTCCGCAGACTGGAAGCAAAATTCGCTCAGGCAAAGGAGTGGGCCTCTCAGTCATCGGAAGCTCTAGACGTGGTGAATGTTCGATTGGGCATAGCTCAACAGAACTTGGCGCGTGCAGGAGTCGCCTGTGCTGGTCTTGTTTAGGCTAGATCCGAACTGTCCCTCCTGAGCAATGACGAGACACGGCTGGAGCGGGTCCGCGCTACCGTTTTAAGCTCCAGGACTGAGAAAATGGCCGTACTGGCGCAACAGATTCGCGACCTAACCGCTCCCCCCAAGTGATGTACTTTTTGCTTTTTAATATAATTTTGCTCTTTCTGGGAATAATAAAGAGGCTTTCATCTGACTTTGTGGACCCATCATTTTGGAATATAAATGACAGGTTTGGGTGAAAGTGATATCAGAGGTAATATGGACGTGATATACTCTCGGTAAGCTTCAGCTGGACATATCTATTCAGAGGTTATATGGACATGATAGAATACGATCCAACTAGAATTTGCACACAAAACACTATCAGAGGTAATATGGACGTGATAGGTCTTGAAGTTCTAAATTAGTTAAACATATCTATTCAGAGGTTATATGGACATGATAGAATACGATCCAACTAGTTTCGTTTTGGAAGTAGTATTGTCAGAATGAGATCTTCGCCATACTCCATTTGAGCAAAGGAGGTTAAGCATAGTACCTTTTCAGGAATTTGCCATTAATAGGAGCCATCAACAAGTCTCCATTAGGCTTGGCTAACCTGTAAGCGCCGTTCGAGAATGTCGTCTCGATCACATAAGGGCCTTCCCATTTGGGCTAGAATTTATCCTTACTCTTGTGAGTAAGAATCATTGGCCTTCTCACAGCTAAGACTAGCTCGCCAACTTTGAACACTCTTTTCTTTACTTTTTGATTAAAAGATCTGAAAATGCGTGCCTGGTAGAACGTGATGCGCTGTTGAGCTTGGAGGCATTTCTCGTCTAATCCTTCTAACTCTTGAAGCCTTAACATGTCATTCTTTTCTTGATTCAGCTCATTATCCACTGCTATCCTGAGTGAAGGAATTTGGACTTCGATGGGAAGAACTGCTTCACTCTAGTAAACCAATGAGAATGGGGTACAACCTGTCGGTGCCCGCACTGTTGTGCGGTATACCCAAAGATATTCTCCTAGCTTCTCATTCTAATCTCTCTTGTTCGAAGAGATAAACTTTTTTAAGAGTTTAATATTGGTTTTGTTGAAGGCTTCCGCCAAACCATTAGCAGCAGGATTATATGTCGTAGAGGCCACATTTTGTATTCGATTTTTATCGCAAAATTGATAAAACGCTTGGTTGATGAATTGAGGCCCATTGTCATAAATTATCCTTCGGGGTATCCCAAAGTGATAAATGACATGATGCTTGATAAAGCTGATCACATTAGATGTCTTCACCTCTGCAAGAGGGATCGCCTCTGTCCATTTGGAGAAATAATCCGTGATGGCCAGTATGAACCGGTGACCTCTGGAAGAAGACGGGTGAATAGGACCAATGATATCCATACCCCATGCTTCGAAAGGCCAGGATGCAACCATAGGATATAGATGTTCAGAAGTTTGATGTATAAAGTCTGCATGGACCTGACAGGCTCTGCATTGTCTTGCATACTTTATTGCATCTGTGATTATAGTAGGCCAGTAATAGCCCATCCTCCTGATACAATCCTGTAGCTTAGGACCGGGTTGATGCGCTCCGCATACACCGTCGTGAGCTTCACGGATAATCCGTTGTGCTTCGTTATCTGAGAGACATCTCAATAGCAGTCCGTCGTAGGTCCGGCGATATAGACATTGTGAAGAAGCGTCATGATAGAAGCGTAATGATCGTCTTTTGACGGATACTGCTTCTTTAGGGTCCTCCGGTAAGATTTCGTATGCCACAAAATCTATAAAGGGACTTCTCCAGTCTCTCTTGGGAGGATCTGTGTTCACAGCGTAGCTGCGTTCTATGTGAAAGTTATTTTTTACACAGAATAAATCTCTGTTAAGAAGGATCACCGAATTCTGCCTTCTTATAGGAATAGCTAGATCTGCAGCTAGACTGGCTAGGGCATCAGCTTCCAGATTCTGAGATCGAGGTACATGCTCTAGGAAGAATCCTTTGAATGTCATGGCTACCTCGACCGTTACTCGATGATAGGGGATGAGTTCTGGATTCCGGACTTCATATATTCCTCTGACTTGATTGACGGTCAGCAGCGAATCACCGAATGCTTCCAGAGATTCGACGTCTAATTCTTTAGCGACTTGGAGCCTGATTAGTAGAGCGTTATACTCCGCCACATTATTGGAACAGGGCTCGCTAAGAGAATATGCTCGATAGATGACGAGTTTATCAGGAGTGACCAGGATAATTCCTACTCCTGAAACCACGTTTCCCCTGGGACCAGTCCTGGAGGCGCCATCGAAGAATAGTTGCCATGTATTACTTTCCACTGTGGAATTATATTCTGCAACTTCGTCGGGGATGTCCTCGTATAGTTTGGAGGTCTCCGAAATTGGGTGAGCAGCTAGGAAGTCAGCCAATGCTTGGCCCTTGATGGACTTCTGAGGGACATATACCATGTCATATGGTGTTAATAACATCACCCAAGTTGCAAGTCGGGAATTAAGAACACTTGGCTTGTTCATCAGTACCCGAAGAGGATTGATCCTGGAGATGATATGAATAGTTTGGCCTGTGACATAGTATCGCATTTTCTGAATAGCGAACATCAGAGCCAAGCACTCTTTCTCCACTGGATTGTACCGGTATTCGGCTCCGACCATCATCCTGTTTAGGTAGTAAATAGCCTGTTCATGACCCACATCGTTCTTTTGTGCGAGAAGAGCTCCCAGAGAATGATCCATCGCTCGAACATACAGCAAGAATGGTCTTCCTATGACGGAAGGCACCAGAACTGGAGGATTAGTGAGATAGCGTTTGATATCATTAAACGCTTGCTGACAGGCTTCGTCCCATACGAAGGATACACATTTCTTCATGAGACGAGAAAAAGACTGACATTTCCCAGAGAGGTTGGATATGAATCTCCGGATGTAAGCCAGACGACCTTGAAATCCCCTGAGTTCCCTCAGATTATGGGGTAATCGCATTTCCAGGATGGCCTTGACTTTATCAGGGTCCACTTGAATGCCTTTTGCGGTGATGACAAATCCCAAGAATTTGCCACTGGATACACCAAGAAAGGACTTTGTAGGATTCATTTTGAGTTGATGTTGGCGCATCAACTCAAACACTGTCTTCAAGTCTTGGATGTGATTATCCTTGAGGCGGCTTTTGACAGCTACATCATCCATGTAACATTCTACTGTTTTGCGCAAATGCTCATGGAATATGTTACTCATAGCCCGTTGGTACGTAGCCCTGGCATTCTTTAATCCGAAGGGCATGACCGTATAGCAATATACCCCCAATGGTATCCGGAAGGCAGTATGCTTCTCGTCTTCAGGATGCATCTTGATTTGATTGCCTGAAAATCCGTCCATGAAAGACATATTTTTAAAACCGTATGTATTGTCAATCATGACGTCAATAATGGGAAAAGGAAACTCATCCTTGGGGCAGGCTGCGTTCAGATCTCGGTAATCGATGCAGACACGTACTTTCCCATTTTTCTTCATGACTGGGACAATATTGGCGACCCAGTCAGGATTTTGTTCTTCCCGGATGAAACCACAGGCTATCAACTTCTTAATTTCAGCTTCAATGGCGTCCATCATATCCGGGCGGAACCGACGTTGGTGCTTCTTCACGGGCTTCAAATCGGGCAATATATTGAGTTTGTGAGTAGCCACCTTTGGATCAAGACCTGGCATATCCTCATAATTCTACACAAAGACGTTGATATATTCTTTTATCAGCTGGATAACTTCTTTCCTTTCTTCTTCGGAAAGATTGTTACTGATAAATATCGGCTTTGGCGAAAGTTTATCCCCAACGTCAATCTGGATAACTTTATCTTCGGTGGAAGGTTCTCTCTGTTCGAACCAGAATTCCTATTGTGTATCCATTTGTTGAGCCCAAGAGTCATTCTCAAACGGTTCGGATTCTTGTTCGTCTTCTTCGAAGGAATCTGCCACTACCATATTTACTGATAATGTTCGTTCGAGAGCATCAGATGAGTCGGATGGCGATAAGCCGTTCTGAAAAGAGGAAAAGATATCCTCGTTTGACTCAGAAGTTGCAAGGGAGGTGGCATACCCTAACCCGAAACGAGTTCGTTGATAGTAGGGATCACCGTGCAGCGGCATTCGTCTGTCTTTCCCGTAGTTGAGACCTGGTTCCAGCTTCAAGTCATAACCCATAATTTGCATGATCTTCAAAGCTTGCGGGCTGTATCTGTGAACTTGCATTTTACCAGCATCGTTATTGGGAGAATCTTCTTGTACAGTCGGTTCATTGGGCATGCGACCGAAGACTATTGAACGCTGACTGCTGAAGGCAGGCGGGACAATGAAGATAGAATCCTGATATGGTCCATATATCGTGATGACATTGGATGACGATGCTACTTCCCACACATATGGATGATAGGAGTCTATAGCTTCCAAGATTTTTGTGCTATAGGTTCTATATCATCATGGGGAGAGGATTCCTGATTTAGAATTTTAGCGTCAATATACTGGAAAAGATGATCTTTATTATCATCTGAAACCGCATTCCTGGTTGTATTTACATCAATCGGATGCCTGTTGCGGTGAAAGCTGATGACCAAGGGTGGAGGCTTGTGGTTCAAAGTGATCACTAGAGGATCACCTCCTTTTCCTGACCTAGTTTTGTTCAGGTGGATAGCCATAGGCTCGATGGCTTTTGGATGAGTAGTTTGCCCTTTCACCATGATTGACAAATGTTGCTCGGCAGAGGGTTCTTCTGGCTCCTGATGGGACTCCTTCTCTGCTTCGCCTGATACCTCCTCCATGTAGTCTTGATTATACAATATGGCATCAGAGTAGTAGGATTCTACTCCTTTAAACGGGTTCAAGTCCGCAAACTCCGTTGGTACTGTTTCTTGGGCATCTACATATTTAAAGCATTGATGTAGAGTCGAAGGAACGATGTTATGATCGTGGATCCAAGGTCTACCCAGCAGAATATTGTAGGACACCTCTGAATCAATGACATAACATGTAGCCACTGATCTAAGGTCGCCAATCTGGATCCTCAGGCAAATTTTCCCCAACGACTTACTTTTCCTGGCGTTGAAACCCACGATTGTAGTGGTGGTGTATGCCAATTCGCTAGTAGGAATCCTCGGTGGTCTGAGCAGACTATGGGAAATGATGCTGATCGATGATCCCGGATCTATGTGAATCTGGTCGACCTCCATGGAACTGATGTACCCGGTATAATAGAGGGGTCTGTCATGCCTGTTATGCTTTAACAGCATGTCATCTTGAGTGAAAGTGATATTCGGGACCACCTCCATCACACTATGGCATTGAGGACATGCCATGGATTCTTCGTCAGGGGACTTGAGCTGGGTCAAGTTTGCATCCGCCTGCATTAATGCTTCACTCAGGGCTTGACGAGTGTCTTGAGAGAGCCTGAGTAGTTCGAAGATGGACAACCTGGCTGGTGTATTAGCCAATTGAGCCAGGATGTCAAAGTTGTATGGATTCTCCAAACCTTTGTTTTGAATGCTTTTCAAAGGTTTATTGAAGCGCACTTCTTTTTGCTTTCCTTTGTCCGCCGAAGTTGGTCTCGAAGGACCGGTCTCTAGTATGGCGGGTTCCGGTTCTGAAGGCTTGGCAGCTGAGGCGTCTGTCGGTGCATCTTCCTGACTCGCTCCATAATCTTTGAGGTAAGCTTTCCCTGAACGGGTTCCAGTAGCCAAGACCTCGTCTTCTGATGTCGAGTGTGCCATAATCATGTGACATGGTTTATGCTTTGAGTTCTCCTTGGACTTAGCCTTAGCAGCTTGAGTCTCTTCCTCGATTTCTGACACCAGATCTGGATGAACCCACATAATCTCGCCTCGCTGGGTAGTTAGGGGCACCAGCTCATGATTCTGACCCTTAGCTGGAGGGAGATTAACGATGTTCATCGTTGTCCGGGAAATAGGTGTAATACCGTCCGGGACTTCTTGGGGTGGCAGATTGCCAAATTGCAGAGAGATCATGTTGGCTGTGACCGTCTTCTCGCTGTTGTGCAGAGTGATGGCCTTAGCATCAATCAGCTCCTGGATCTTCCTCTTCAGTACATAACACGCCTTTGTAGGGTAGTGTATGTATCTATGGAAGATGCAGTACTTGGGGTTGTTAGTACTACCGACTTCATTAGGCTGCTTCTCCTCAGGAAGGGTAATCTTGCCGCTTTTGACGAGACACTCGAATATGCTTAGAATATCGTCGTCGTCGAAAGAGTATACTTCAATGGGCCTGGCAGCCCCAGGTTTCGTCTGTGTGGTTGCCACAGTCTTTTGCCTGGACGTATTGATTGCCAGAGCTTCTTTTCCTTTGGAACCACGAGGATGGTCGCTGTTAGGGGATGACCTCTTGCCTTTATCGGAGGCAGAGATCATGATGCCATTATCACGTGCCTTCCGACTGTTGTCTTCCGCAGCTACCGCTGAGACGATGAACAAGGGCCAATCATGGAATTGATATGGTCCTGTGAACACCGAGATTACGGGAAGAAGGTTCTTCCTGCAAATGTCCACCAATGCCGAGTCTGGAACTCCGGGAGGCATTTGCAAAGTGGCTTGACAAAAATGTTCAATGAAAGTATGAATGTCCTCTTTTTCCTTCTGCTTCTCTTCAATGAGAGAGGATATAGACATGTCCATCCCTCCCTCATAGAATCGTGCAAAGAATAAAGCCTTGAAGTCTTCAAAGGAAGTAATGCAGTTGTCCGCCAGGCTACGGTACCACTGATAAGCCACTCCCGAGAGACAGCCCTTGAACACCCGAGTGAGAAGGGTGTCATTCCCTTGTAATAACACTATCATCATACTGAAGTAGTTCATGTACTGACCCGGTAATGTTTTTCCCTCGAACAAAGCCATAGTCTGCAGTTTGTATTTAGGAGGGAAAGGGGCCTCTTCCCAGACCGGGTAAGGCTGGTTGATTCCTAATTTCTTGAGCTGATCTTTGTGCTTCAAGGCATCAAATTGGGCTTTCAACTCCCGTACTGCCTGCATCAGATTTTCAGCCAGTAGCGGGACCACGGAGTGGTGAGGAATCGGTTGTATCGCGACTCCAACAGGAGGTAATACGTTCTCCGAATGAGGAAGTGGAGGAACTGCTGATTCCTGATCTAGAGCAGGCTCTTAGATCGCGTTGGATGGTGGTAAGTCCACCCCCACACGTATCTGAGTTGGAGGGACCGATGTTTGAGCTATAGCAGCTGTGTATTGAGTCAGCATCATCTGGTGCATGTTCTCCATCATGGATTGCATCTGTTTTAGAGATGTCTCTAGTACAGTAATGCGTTGCTCAGCGCTCCCCGACGGGAAAGCTTACTCGCGTTCATCTCCAATGGCATAAACTCCCATCTCCCTGGGTGTCATTGAAGGATGAGTATAGGTCTATCTAGAAGTTGACTCTATACTTTCAGCATCTGATTCGGGAGACTGGCGACCCCCGGCATCGAAATCAGAAGAGTACGAAGCCGATTGTCGTGACCTCGAACGGGTATTTCGGAACACCCCAGCTTCAGTGTTCCTAAGGAGCTTGTTGAATCTCCTTCGGCTCGGAGTTCTAGAGGGATGACGTCTTGAGTTTGATCTACCTCTAGGTATGTGTGAAGCCATGTTCACTGATGCATGTGTGGGCTCTTCTTCTTGGAAAGATGGAGAGTAGTTCAACCGGTCAAAAATCGACCATTTTGCTTCAGAACCGTAATAATTAACTACAATCCTATGGCTATTACAATAGTGCTCGCTAGGAGGCGTAATAGACATGCTGGAAGATCCCCTATCCTTGTATTTCTGGATCAGATACTCACGCAGGTCAGAAGGATTTATAGAAGAAGAAGAAGATGGCATGTTCCTTCTGTTCACATCAGCGGGCAAACGGATGTTGGGAACCATAGTCCTCCCTGTGCCACCCGTATACAACAGGTTGGCCATATGAGTAGCGGATGGTCCCCAAGGAGTGTGTCTTTCCGCAAACTGAGCCTGCTTTACACTGAGGGGCCTCAGCTGGCGTAAATTAGAGCTCTGTTCAGGCTGTCGTAAAGCTGAGGAGGTCCTCAGTTGGCCATCAACTCCTCGCATAATCTGGAGGGCAGGAAGATTCTTCCCTTACTGGCGTAAATGCCGAGAAGTTGCGTAGTCCGCCACTTGCTTTCCCTTGCGTAGATTGCAGGGATCATCCGCTTTTCCACGGAGGGCAGATGCATTTTTACGCGCGGAGCGCGTTTGGAATTTCTGATTTGGCGCTAAGGCATTATCAGAAATTCTGTCTGCTACGTCATCGACGGGAGACTGGATTTTACGCGCAGAGCGCGGAATAGACTTCTGGACTAGCGCTGAGGCATTGTCCGAAGTTTTGTCTGCCACGTCACGGACGGGAGATAGAGTTTTACGCGCGAAGCGTGAAGGTTGTGCAGCTACAACCTGGCTAGTCGGAGAGATCGGAGAGATCGAAGAGTCGGCTGGAATGGTAGGGGGTGTCTTGGGCATCCATACCTTACGCAGCTTCTTGTTGTCTTAGACAGAGAGAGAGTGAGAGCTACCCCCTGCTCGAAGCATTTCTTCGTAGGCAGATTGGTCGAACTGGACGACCAGGGTCTTCTTCGCGGATCCTACGGATACCGCATCGTGTTGAGCAATAGCTTTCTCGTCAAAAGAGAAAGACGTCCCCAGCAGAGTCGCCACCTTGTGTTTGATAATAAATAAAAGAAATAAGATGAGGTTTATACGAAACCCGCTCTTTGGTTTACAAATAAGAAGTACAATTAATCATATACGAGGATGTCAAAGTACAATTTTAATCTGGGTAAATATTGCTATAGGAGTCTGATCTGTAGTCGATCATTTTATCCCTTGGACCACACGATGATGAAGAAGTGTCATAGAAGACAGAAAAGAGCTTCAAAGGTTGCAGAGAAGAGTGGATGCTTGATGCCAAAGTCGTCGATTACTACTCTTCGTCTGAGTTCTAGATTCTTCTCTCTCAAAGACTTCTCGACTCTCCACCTTGGTTCTGACTCTCCGTTTTTCGACCTTGGGTTCGACCTTAATTTTGTCCACCCTTGTTCGACCCTTTTTTTCCACCACCCTGGACCTCTGTCAATAGAGGTCTCTATTTATAGGTTTTTAGTGACAGTGACCATCAGTCGGCGTAGAAGCCGGGTCATAGAAAGTATAGCACCTTTTACGCGACGGTTATAATAACCGTTACCCACGTATAAATGATCTTTTGAATGAGCGTGTGATGCGTGTCCCATGAAGCGATAACGCGTATAACTGCTGTGAAGATCACGGCATAAAAGCCACGTAGGTAGTTATCCCTCGCGTAGAAAATGTCGGCGTAGAAGCCAATAACTGTCACTATGGCATAGAAGCCAAATAGCTTATCAAACTGGAGTAGAGGCCAGGTAAGCGTAGAAGCCGAGTAGGCGTAGAAGCCGAGTAGGCATAGAAGCCGAATGGGCGTAGAAGCCTGATGCTGCATGGACAGGTAGCTAGCGTAGAAGATAGCTGATCCTCCTTCCTTGACTGAGGCTTTGAGCAAATTCTGAACCAAATAGCCTTAATACGCACCAATGCAAATATAGCCTGAGTTGGCGTATTTCAGGGAGATAGCGTACAACGTGCTCTTCAAAGCTGAAAATGGCCTGGTGGCGTATTCCAAGGAGATAGCGTACAGCGTGCTCTCCTAGCTGAAAGTAGCCTGGTGGCGTAATATGCAAAAGTAATGATGTGGACGTTTTAGCCGAAATTATGGCTTTTGGAGATATAATCAAATCTCTTACATTAAATGCAGAGATCTGCCCCCATCTTACGCATTAAATGCAGAGGCATGTCCCGAAGATCTGCCACCCATCCGCGCATTAAATGCAGAGGCATGTCTCGAAGATCTGCCATCATTCTGTGCATTAAATACAGAGACGTGCCTCGAGCCCTGTACGAAGAGCAACTTTTGACGTGGCAGCCTGTTTGTCTTCTGTGGAGCGTAAATAGCTCACATCTGCCTGTGTAAAACTAGGCAGTGTATTCCCTTGTATGCGTAAAAGCGGTTTACGCCAAGAAAATGTTACTAAACGACAGTCTGGGTCGCTGTGCCGCGCCATCATTATAGTCGTCATTTGGGTAGTCGTGTAGTACTCTTTGTCAGGAGTCTGACGTCAGGTTCTGCACGATTTGACAGGTTTATTTCGGGGAATACGAAGCGTTCCTCGTACACTTCAATGCTGCATTAAAGTGGATGAGTTTTACGCCGTAAAGGTGATATAGCACCCCTTTTTACGCTGAAGCAGCCTGGACATACTGCTTTACGCGGATAGTCCTTGGGCTTATATTTTACGCTGTACTTAGCGGAAAAGCTCTGTTTGTACGCCGATAGCTCCGAAGTCATATTTTACGCTGTCCCGCACTAAAATGATGCGTATAGCTATTTAGCGTATTTTTCATGCTTCTACATATATATATACATCAAACACATGCAATATTAGAATAGATTAGATAGGTAAACCCCAATGAAGCATTTCATCGAACATGTAAGGTGCTAAATTCGGATTCCATAATATTACTCATGAATACCCAAACCAAAACCCTAAAATCATAATCAAAATCGTATGTAAATGATGCAACCATGCAAGAATGCATATTCCCATAACTAGGGCTCACGAAAATTGGGGAAAAACCATTATTGGAACACAAAAACCCTAGAATCACCTAGGACTCCATGGAAAAACCATCATCTTTATGGAGAAGGAAATGGGTTTCTAGGGCTATAAATTCCTAAAATTTGAGGAAGGAAGTGGTTTTCTAAGTGGAGGCTATGTAAACCCCCTTGACCAGAAATTAGGGTTAATTAAATTAAATAGCCTAATTAGGGTTAACTTGATATAATTAAGATTTATTATATAGTATTATAATACATGTGCAATGATTTGTTATTTTAGGATACTACCCTAGCTGTTGCCCCGAAACAATTTCCACATACCTGGCCTAGACATAATAACCTATCATATTGAACCTAGAATAAACCCCGGATACTGATTTTCGTGTCTGATTTTAGTCGTACAAAAGTAGTTACAAACGTCCGTACGCAATTTAAATAAATTGCGTAATTACGTTCGTTGTCCGTTCCAATCGAAATTGAGACCCCATCTCAATCCGGTTTGACCAACCCAGATCCTGACATTATTGTACACTGAGCCTACCGCACTAATGACCCTTGTCCAACCCAATTTAGACCCCCGATTCTCGTTAAATTAAATTAGAGACACCCGGTGCATTAATTGTGAATTAATTAACGGGGTGACCTAACCTCAATTAAATTAGACCCAACTCCAACCCAAACCCACACCCACACCCACACCAACAAGCCTCCTACAAAATACCATACACCATCCTAGCCCAATGAAGAACACCAAACATGGTATTTGTTTACATCAAATCCCTAATTTCAGAAATTGTGCAAATACCAAATTGTTCAGGGGCCTTTTTGTAAAATTGCAATGAGGTGTACCCCCCTCATTGGCCCAAACCTCATAGAGAAAAGAATGTCATTCCCTAACCGTATCCATTCATTTTCCCCCCCATTCCTAGTGTACTTGCACCCCTTTATGAAGGGCACATCATGGCCCTTCATTCAAAATGCTACATTTCTAGCCCTCCCCTCATCATGATGGACATCCCCAACTCCCCAAAAACAATGTCCAGCCGGCCCTAATCCCTAGGCAGCCCCACCCACTCTCTCACCTACTTATACACCTAGTTATATCACATATTTGCACAGAACCCAAGGAAACCCTACTCAAACCCTATTTTTATTTTAAACCCTTCACTACTCAGCCTACCCCTACCCGACCACCCGCCGCCTCCTCCCGGCCAGCCCCCGCCTCCGGCGACCCCCGTACCGACCCAGTCCCCTTCGTCGGACCTTCCCCCACCTACCACCACCGCCCCCGACCACGGCTCCGCCCACAGCCGCCTCCCTCTCCGTCGTCCTCAACCCGAGCATCCCCCTCCCTCACTCGAAGCCGACCACCCGACCGGCCAGTACTCCGCCATCTTAGCTCCGTCGGCCGCCAAACTCCGCCGACCCCTTCCCCGGCCAACCACCTTCCTCCCCGTCAAGTTTCACCGCCGGTCGACGCAGCATCTGACCGCAATCGCCCCCGCAGCACCGGCAGCTCCAGAAACGCTGCTGTAGCCGACGACCGCCCCGCACGTCGCCGGAGCTCCGTCCGGCCACCCCCGCCGTCGACGGCCCGCCACCGGGACCCCCTCGACCCGAGCGTCGATCTGGTACATTATTTTATGTATTATTTTCTATATTTTTAGGCGTATTTCGATGTGCAACGTTCTATATACTAGTGTTAGTATAGTTTACGTATTTTCTACGTATTCAGTATATTAATTAGTATTTACTGTATTATAAAGTATATATATATATGTATACCTCCCGTATAAATGTTGTTTTATAAATATATCTTTATTGTAATTAGTGTTATAAATAATGGGATTATTTGTATGTATATATGTGTATAAATACCTATTGTGTATATATGTGTGTATATATATATATATATATATATATATATATATATATATATATATATATATATATATATATATATATATATATATATAAATATTTGTATTATATGTAAAATATTAAGTATTTAATATATTGTGTTTATATATATATTCTGTGATTTAGTATATATAATATAATAATATTGTTATATCATAAATTTGTATTTAATAACCTAGTATGTATATGTATATATATATATATATAAATATATATATATATATATATATATATATATATATATATATATATATATATATATATATATATATATATATATATATATATATATATGTGTGTGTGTGTGTATGTACATATATATTAATATACATTTTATGATATTTGTGTAAATGTAAGTATGTGTGTATTTTGTGTAATTAGTTTATTTAGTGCAATAAATATATGTATTATACATTTATATATATATTAAAACATATTGTGTACATAGTATATATATCTATAAATATATATATATATATATATATATATATATATATATATATATATATATATATATATATATATATATATATATATATATATATATATATATATATATATATATATATATAGACTTGGGAATATTAAAATGGGTATGAATATATATATATATATATATATATATATATATATATATATATATATATATATATATATATATATATATATATATATATATATATATATATATATATATATATATATATATATATCTAAATATATATAAAATTATGTTATGTATATTTACTTATATACAAAATTAATATTTAAATGCAAATAAATATGATTGTGTATGTTTATTTGTGTACATAAAATTATATTTAAATATATGTTTATGTGTAATATATATGAATTTATGATTATTACCAATTATGTACATATATTTAATATGTGTATTATTAGAGTATTACTAAATAATACATAAGTACTATTTTTGTACCATTAAACATACATATTATCTTAACATATTTAATTATGATTAAGTGTATAAATATATATATTTGATATAGCTATATATATATATACAGTCCAGACCCTGTGTCAGCTGTAGATACAAGCAGTGTGTCTTAGTCGTGCTATTGTAGCGACTAATATTGTCATTACTATATTATATATAGGACTGCTGGACAGTACCGCCGAGGCATCAGGAGCAGAACTTTGGATTTCGCAGCTACCCGGGACAGGCAAGTATACCTTGCTGATTTACTGCTTAAAATTAAATGATAAATGTTGCAAATATGCATAAAACTGTGCGCGTCCGAGATTGACTCGGGTGCAGTCGACAATGCGTCGATGAGTAGTGTACTAGACCTAGTTGCTAGCTGACTCACCTTCGACTGTGAGGATATTTTGATATCCTCCTAGACCGTGACACAAACACGTATCACGATGGTACATTTATATTGGGATGCGGGTCCGCGTACCCGATTCGCTATCGGTACGTACGACGTGCATCATGGACTAGCCTGTATTCTAGAGTAGTATAGTTAGATGAGAGTTGGCATATAGATACGGTACACTCACGTCGTGTATTCGACTTGCGTATCTACATTGGGCGGGAAGGACAACTGATAAACGTATGGGATACACCCATCGGACTCCGTGGTATCCAGAGGAGCCACAGACCCGATGACCTCCTTTATTCAGACACCGCGCTCTTCGGAGTGTTACGGACGTATATACATTACAGATACCACGTCCCTTAGAGTGTTGGACGTTATATATATATACAGATCCTTATTCTTCGGAATGATGGACGTTGCAGATACCACACTCTAGAGGACGTTGGACATTATGCCTACACCTACCTATACGTTCCGAGGTTGTCCTTACATTGCATTCACTTAGATAGTTAGCACACCCTCTTTACTTTTATTCAGTACTATATCTTGCATGCATATTGTATCTTGTTACGTCCCTCTGAGGACCTGGTTATCTTCCAGATCTGGATGAGGCCTATTATCCCAAAGTGTACGGGCCAGGTGTGGAGACGAGGTTTGCTCTGGACGAGGAGCTAGAGGTCCTTCCATCGGAGTACCCCTGATCATATTGGTAGGCCTTCCGCCTATGACTGTAGCTCCTTACCTAGTTAGCAGTTGTTCCAGTCACTCTTATTATTAGTACTTTATTTCAGACTATCAAGTACTTTATCTCCAATATTTGTAGTGGGTTTGTTCCCACCGGACATATTTCAGTTGTACTATGTCATTCGACTATGTTCTTATATTACAGTCTTTTATTTCAGTATTTTACTTGTTGTTTGTGGATGAGATTAGACACTGCCTGTTGTTGATGTTAGACTTGTTAGATTTAGGACAGCGTAGCACGCTTCGCCAGGATCCATTAAATTAGGATATCCTCGGAGACGTGTCAGCTGGCCAATGCCACGTGGCCTGGTTCCATATATTTTGGGACTGGGGCGTGACATGGTTTTAGTGGTAGCCCATGCAGGTCCTGTAACATCAAATATTTATCGCTTGTGGTATGGTAACGTGCCCAGCGAGCCTGTAATAGGATAGAAAATTACTATGTCTCATCCACTTGATTACGCCTTTGAACCTCTTCCGAATTTTAATATATCTGCATCCTGTTTGATTGATTCCGTACTCTTTCTAATGAAGCTCTATCTCTTACAGCGAGATGAACCTTCGCAGTAGACGTGAGATACTTGGTGCCATAGTGACACCTGCAGCACCGAGGGAGGATACGACTCAGGGACCACCCAGAGAGCTGCCACAACCAGAGGCACAGGTGATCCCTCAGGCCCCGATGATGCACTGGCATCAGGTCTCTCCAGACGAAGGGACGCAGCAGCCAGAGGGCCAGACATCGTAGACGATCCCGAGGCAGTACTTCGAGGGACAGACCTCGAGGGTGACACCGATGCCGCAGTACGAGAGGCCGGCACCCGAGGAGACACCAAGGAGACAGCCGGAGGTACCGCTTCCACCACCTCCACCATTTCCACCTCAGATGCCACCAGCGGAGGGACAACCCCAGATGATGCAGTTCTTCCAGATGATGATGCAGGCCCAGTGGCAGCAGACGGAGACCCTGAGATAGGGCCTGATGGCAGTACTGGAGAGGGCACCTACCCAAGCAGCAGCACCAGCACCTGCACCTGTCCAGCAAGCAGGCACTGTACGAGGCTTCAGACAGATGGGCCCGGGAACCTTCTCGGGCAAGAAGATGGCAGAGGAGATCTCAGACTGGGTCTCCAACATTGAGATGTTGTTAGAGGGTTCGCAGCTACACTCCGACCTCTGGATGACCGCGGTGAGGGCCCAACTCACAGGCAACGCCCATCACTGGTGGGACTCTATGGAGCACAGCATCGGCAGACAGCAGACTTGGAAGGAGTTTCTAGAACACTTCAATGCGAAGTATTTCCCCGCTATGATGAGGAATGCCCTGTACTCTCAGTTCCTGCACCTGGAGCAAGGGAACCTGACTGTGGACGCCTACGACGGAGAGTTCAGCAGACTCAGCCGATTCGGTGCAGCCCTGATCCCCAATGACCTGGAGAAGGCCAAGAGATTCCACCATGGCCTCTCTCACGAGCTTCAGAGGTACACCACTACCCAGGCGAGGATCTCTTATGAAGAGGTCCTATCGGAGGCGAGGATCCAGGAGGCTATAGGCGGAGGAGCGAGATGTTCCAGCACGAACGTACCAGCCAGAGCCCACCAAGGAGCAGGAGGACCGATCCGCCGTCCAGGAGCGCAGGCGCAGCAGAGGACAGCATCGTACCAACAGAAGGAGCTTTCGACCTGTCACTTCTGTGGCAAGAGGGGACACATCATCAGAGACTGTCGAAAGAAGCTCAGGCTCTGCATGGTCTGTGGAGCCAGCCAGCACCTTGCTAGAGACTGCCCCCAGCGCAGAGATGGAGCACCCCAGACTGGGCAGAGGCCAGCAGCACCACCTTTGAGGATCCTACCCCCAGCAGGAGGCCAGCATTCACCAGCTACCGGAGGACAGCAGAGAGGACCACCCTTAGATCCACAGGAGGCACACTTCAACCAGGCCCGACAGCAGGCAAGAGGGCAGAGGCGCGGGCAAGCCTTTGCTTTAGCATCTATCGAGGAGGAACTAGAGGGAGAGGCTATCACAGGTACAATTCTAGTTGCATCATTACCTGTGACTGCACTGTTTGATTCTGGAGCTACACTGTCATTTATATCTAGTAGCTTCGTAGCAATGCATAGAGTAGCAACTTCCCCTTTACCTAAGAGTTGGAGAATACTTACCGAAGGAGGCATCGTACTGGTTACCAGCATCATTAGAACGTGCTCGGTAGTAGTTTGTGGTAGGGAGATGAGAGCACGATTGTTGGTACTCCCAATGCCAGCTTTCGACGTTGTTCTGGGCATGGACTGGTTAAGCCAGTACAATGCCGTACTAGATTGTCGGAAGGGTAGCATTACTTTTAGACTGCCAGGACACCCAGAGTTCGAATTCATGCGAGGCACCATCGAGCAAGGAATAGGACACGCAGCTGGAGCTACATGGCGATGGAGACGGCACCCCCAGAAATCATTGCAGAGTTCGAGGACATTTTCCCAGAGGAGTTGTCAGGCCTACCGCCTGATAGAGAGGTAGAGTTCACCATTGAGCTAGTACCTGGAGCAGCGCCGGTATCATCAAATGTGTACCGGTTGGCGAAGAAGGAGCTTGACGAGCTGAAGCTACAGCTAGAGGAGTTGCAGATCAAGGGATTCGTTCGTCCTAGTGCATCACCCTGGGGAGCACCAGTGTTGTTTGTACCGAAGAAGGACGGGACATTCCGGATGTGCATTGATTACAGAGCCCTTAATGCTCTGACTATCAAGAACAAGTACCCTCTACTGTGAATCGACGATCTGTTCGACCAGCTGACAGGAGCAGTGGTGTTCATAAAGATCGACTTGAGATCGGGCTACCATCAGGTGAAGGTACAAAGGGAGGACATTCCAAAGACAGCATTTAGGACTCGTTATGGTCACTACGAGTTCCTAGTGATGCCTTTTGGATTGACAAATGCGCCTGCTGTGTTTATGAACCTGATGAACCGAGTCTTCCATGAGTATCTGGACCAGTTCATGGTAGTCTTCATCGACGACATCTTGGTGTATTCGAAGAGCCACGAGGAGCACGGGGAGCACTTGAGGCTAGTGCTAGAGACGCTGAGACGAGAGAGGCTTTATGCCAAGCTAAGCAAGTACGAGTTTCTCCTAGATCGTATCGCATTTCTTGGACACATTATCTCGGGAGATGGCATTTCAGTAGATCCCGCGAAGATTTCATCAGTAGAGACGGGGCCGACCCCTACCAACGTCTCGGAGGTGAGGAGTTTCCTAGGACTTGCCGGATATTACCGGAGGTTCGTTGAGAACTTCACAAGGATCGCAGAGCCGATGACCCGCTTGACCCGCAAGGATCAGGAGTTTACCTGGACAGAGGAGTGTCAGACGGCATTCGATGAGCTGAAGAAGCGTCTGACTACAATACCTATCTTGACCATACCTTCTGGACCCGGAGGATTCGTAATCTATAGCGATGCATCCGGGAAAGGATTAGGATGCATCTTGATGCAGCATGGGAAGGTTGTGGCCTATGCCTCTAGGCAGCTGAGGAACCATGAGAAGAACTATCCTACCCACGACTTGGAGCTTGCCGTAGTGATCTTTGCTTTGAAGCTTTGGAGGCACTACCTGTACGAAAAGTGCGTGGAGATATTCACCGATCACAAGAGCCTGAAATACGTCTACACGCAGAAGGACCTGAACCAGAGGCAGAGACGTTGGCTCGAAGTGATGGCGGACTTCGAGATTGAGCTGCAGTACCATCCAGGAAAGGCTAATGTGGTAGCCGATGCTTTAAGCAGGAAGCCCATAGCATTTTTCCTGACTACCCAACAATATCTGTTGAGAGATCTAGAACAGTTGGGTATCAAAGTCATTATGCCCAGAGTAGACGGCCAGATATCGAGTTTCCAGGTGCAATCGACATTGGTGGAGAGAATTAAGGCTGCTTTGCCGACGGACGCCAGATTTCAGAGGCTTCGACAGAGGACAGAGGCTGGAATATAGACGGGACTGCGTATACACGAGGACGGGACTTTGAGATGTGGAGATCGTCTCTATATTCCGAATGGAGAGCTACGCCAGGAGCTGATGACGGAGGCACACAGTTCGACATATTCTATATATCCAGGAGGCACGAAGATGTACCGAGACCTGAGGCAGTACTACTGGTGGCATGGGATGAAGAGGGAGATAGCCCGCTTTGTGGCTCAGTGTCTGGTGTGTCAGCAAGTCAAGGCTGAGCATCAGAGGTCTGCCAGATTACTTCAACCGCTCCCGATACCGGAGTGGAAATGGGAGCACATCACCATGGACTTCGTCACGGGTTTCCTGAGGAGTCCTAGTAGTCGCAACGCGGTATGGGTAATCGTAGATAGACTCACTAAGTCTGCCCACTTTTTACCCTTCAGGGTTGGGCAATCTGTCACTACCACAATTCCAAATAAGGGCATTTGGGTAATTTAGCTATTTTAAATAATTATGTATTTAATTGATTGCTGAGTTTTGTAACTAATTATATTATTATTAGTGATATTTGATTTTAGGTCAAACCCTAGAATGCATTAGGGCAAACCCTAATGACCAAACCCTAATTTGTAAACCCTATTCTAGCAAAACCCTAGAATTTTAAATTTAAGATGGAACCTCAAAACCCTAGACTGACTTAACCTGAGTCTATTAGGTTCTACATGAGAGGGCCAGGGGGTTTAACCTAAAAACTAGGCATAGAAACCCTAAACCTAGGTTTAATATAAAAGGAAGCTTCTCACAAAGCTATTCTTCACGTAGAGAGAAAGGAAACCCTAGCCTCCACAAGAGAAACCATCTCCCCACTCCAAAAATTCGAAACCCTAACCCTAGGTTCCATTTTCTCCTCCTCCAAAGCGAGGAAAGCAAGGAACGTGGGTCAGGAAGCCTTGGGGAAGAAGATCCTCGTTGAAGAAACCATCCCTGCAGGTAAAACCCTAGTTTTTATCCCTTTAATTTCTGTTTTCAGATGGTAATGGCCATTAGGAACCCACCCTAGATGTGTAATCCGAATCTTAGGGTTTTGGATTAGGTTTTGGTGAATTTTGTTTGGTTTTCCCCAATTAACAGGAACCCTAACCCTAGGTATTTGTAGGGAGACTGATTTCACCCTCCTATGTGTAGGTTAGATATTGTTTTAGGGTTTTGTTTTGGGTTTTCAGAAATTCTTGATGTGGGATCCGTTTCTGCACTACATGTGTTGATGAAATTATTATTAGGGGTTCACCTATCTAGTATACTCTAATTACTGCATGTTTGATATACCAATCTATATGTATATATGTAATGGCATTGTGAACAGGTTATGTAGATTTGGGATTTTTCTACTGTTCAGTCGGGTTCTAGAAATTCTGTGTGAGTTGGGGAGTTTTCTAATGAAGCAGTTTTGTGCCTGTGCACAGTCAGAGAAGGGGTTCTGTTTAGTCGGGTTTTGGGGGATTGCCAGTATGTTCCTCAGTGATTAGTTCTAGGGAGTTTGTGTATCAGTATGTGTTGATGTAGTTCACTGTGTTGGATTATGTATGACTGTGTTTCATATAGAGTGCCACTGTGAGGAAACTGTGTATATGTGTGGATGTAGTTCACTGTATTGGATAATTTGAGTGTGTGTATCAGTCAGAATTGTGTGTATGTTGTATCAATTTCAGAGTTTCTGTGTGTTGTGGCTGTGCATTGGTTGTATATAGATGTGTATCAGATTAGGGAGATTACCTGTGTGTGTAGGTAATTAAGAAGCAAGGATTTATGTTGTGCAGGTGGTGCACAGTGGGGTTTCTGTGTAGGTGTGAACCTAGATAGGTCTGTGTGCAGCAATTTTATACTGTGTGTGTGTGTTCATGCCTGGGTGAGTGCAGCTGTGCAGAATTAGAACCTAGGTGTATTAGTTAGATACCTAAGTGTCCCTGTGTCAGTGCAAGCTATGTGGGTGGTAGTGTAGATGTTGTGTGTATCAGATCATAGAAGAGGAAAACTTTGTAGTTAGGGGGGGGTGCATCACAGGGGATTGAGTGCCAAGGGACTGGATTACCTGTGCAGTCTTGATGTGTATCAGTAAATAGGATTTTGATATCAGTAAATTCAGGTTTAGTGTGTGTCAACCTATGTATCAGTGTCAGAGTATCTCAGTGCCTAGAGTGAATATCATTTAGTATGAGGACTGTGAGGTATTAAATTCCTGTGTCAGTATGTGTTCAGTAAGACTGTGAATTACCTGTGTCCAGTAGCAGCATGTCTGAATGTGAGGGTGCATTAGTGTTAGGGTGTAGGTGCCAGTGAGTGAGCTATGTGGCAGGAAATGTGGAGTGAGTTAAACTAGAACCTATGTGAATTGGCTGTGTGCAGTGAACAGGGGATGTATCTATGTGTGAACTGTGAGCAGAAATTCATTGTGCAGTCAAGTATCAGTTAAGGAGTTGGGGGTTTTAATTGATGTTTATGTCATATGCATATGTACATGTGAGGGAGTTATGATGTGTGGGATTTGGGAAATTCCAGGTTTCAGTGTGTGCCAATGTGGAACTAGTGGGAGTATCAGTTAGATAAGGATTGTGTGCAGTGTATTATTGTGGCTGTGTGTGTGTGCAGGATTTCATTTCCAGAATGCAGAGTTTAGAGTATTAGTGAGGAACCTGTGTTTCAGTGGGTGTCTGAGTGCAAGGGGATTTTGTGCAGGGTTTTAGTATCTGTAAATTTCAGAGGGAAGTGTGGTGCAGTAGGTGGTTGTACACAGTCAGTTCAAAACTGAACTGTAGTTACAACTATATGGGGTTTTAGCTAAGTAAATGTTTAGGTATTATGAGCATCTAGTTAAAGTATGCTATATATTTAAGGTATTAACTTTGTACTAATTAAAATGAGTTTTATATATATATATATATAGTATCTAGTATCAAGTATCTAGTATTAGTAGTAATAAGCTAGTATCACTTAGAAACTTAGGTAAATACCTAGAATAGCTAGTGTTAGCTAGTAAGTGGCAGATTTAGACCAATTGACTTAGTTGGACCTAGTATTGACCAGCAAACCTTAGACATGACCTCGAAACCTCGTTTTTGAATTGTTAAGCATGTTATTCTTTTAATTCATTAATTAACATTAAATTTCCTAAATAGGTCATTGTGATCCCACTTTGGACATCGATCCTCACACCTTGCTCAGGACCACAGGCGAGTACATTCTCTGACAGTTTTCATGGTTGATTACTTCTATAAATTGTAGTATATTATATACTTGATTCCGACACTATGGATACACGGGTTAGCACCCTAGATCCCCATCATGAGGAGTCGTGATTGGAATCCATCGTGCTAGCTGGGGGATGGGGAACTATTAGTAGATTATGTGATCATATCCACCCTTACCATGCATCATAGCTCACCCCACTTCTCACGTCGGGTGCGGCCTGACCATCATCATGCCTCATAGCTGTTATATATGATTAGCCTGACCATTATCATGCATCATAGCTAACCATATGGTTAGCCTGACCTTCAAGAATCATAGCTAATCATATATAACCAGCCTGATCCAGTCCCAAGCCGATCACATAATAAACTAATATTTCAACCACTTAGTTAGATGTTTTATCTTTATTCAGATTACTTGTTCTAGCATTCACTGTTTATTGTTCATTGCTAGATGCTTTATTGTCTATTGCATTTTCTCCTGTACTTCTCATTTTCAGCATTTATTTCCATCTTGTATCTCTTACACTGTTTATAGATTTTGTCAATTTAATGAAACTGCTGTTAGTGCTTGTGCTTCGCTCCAATCCTGACTGGATAACAATATTTTTAGAGGACCTGGAGGACTTTTGCCCTACTCATTACGGCCCAGGAATAGAGGGAGATTTCACTCCAGAAATCCCAGAGGAGGTGCCTATCCTAGAGGAGAACTTGCCTGCCCATGCTTAGATTATTTTTTTCTGCATTTATTATTTTAGACTGAGACTGAGACTGAGATGTATTTATTTTTATTTGTGACTTTGTGAGGTCATTTAGACCCAGGATTTGAGTTGGACTTCTTGTGGTTGGTTTAAATAGAACTCTTCTCAACTCTCATCGTGCCATTATGTTTATAGTTGTGATTGAGTATATTATAGAACTGTGATTTATTTATCATTGTCCTCCGTATGGAGTTGAGACTATTGACAGGATATAGTATGTTTGTGACCTAGACAGCGTTCTACCGCCGATGCTGCGGCGTAGGCTGGACGTACCCACGACTCATGCCCAAATTTCGGGTGCGGGTCGTGACACAATCTACGGAAGTCTTGTCAGACATGTACATGAGGGAGATTGTACGATTGCATGGAGTGCCAGTCAGTATCGTGTCTGACCGGGATACGAGGTTCATATCGTACTTTTGGAGGAGTATGCAAGAGAGTCTTGGTACCCGCCTTAAGTTCAGTACTTCGTACCACCCGCAGATAGATGGCCAATCCGAGCGCACCATTCAGACGCTGGAGGATATGTTGAGGGCATGCATGCTTGACTTCAGCGGTTCTTGGGAGGACCATTTGCACTTGGTCAAATTTTCCTACAACAATAGCTATCAGGCGAGCATCCAGATGGCTCCCTATGAGGCATTGTATGGTAGGAAGTATCGTTCTCCAGTATGTTGGAGCGATGTAGGCGAGAGGCAGATTCTAGGGCCAGAGTTGATCATCCATACAGTGGAGAAGGTAAAGAAGATCCAGGGGCATCTACGAGCAGCACAGGACAGGCAGAAGCATTGGGCTAATGTGCATCGACAACCCCTAGAGTTCCAGGTGGGAGAACATGTGTTCCTGAAGATTTTACCTACCAGAGGAACCATCAGATTTGGAGGCAGAGGGAAGATGAGTCTGAGGTACATCGGACCCTTCGATGTGCTAGAGCACGTCGGAGAAGTTGCTTACAGATTGGCCTTACCGCCGACACTGGAAGGAGTTCACGACGTCTTCCATGTATCTCAGCTGAGGAGGTACATACCGGATCTGAGTCATGTGCTTGACCACTCGGAGATCACCGTTGGTCCAAGCTTGTCATACCATGAGGAGCCGGTAGAGATCCTAGACCGAAGCGAGAAGGTACTGCGAGGCCAGACTATCCCTCTAGTTCGTGTCGCATGGAGGCATCATGCACCAGGTGAATCCACCTGGGAACGAGAAGACGATATTCAACAACGCTTTCCCCATCTCTTCGAAGGCCTAGGTATGTGATAGTATTTATTTCATTCAAATGTTTTTCTACATGTCTGTTTTAATTTCGAGGACGAAATGCTCTAAGGAGGGTATGTTGTAAACCCTCTCGACCAGAAATTAGGGTTAATTAAATTAAATAGCCTAATTAGGGTTAACTTGATATAATTAAGATTTATTATATAGTATTATAATACCTGTGCAATGATTTGTTACTTTAGGATACTACCCTAGCTGTTGCCCTGAAATAATTTCCACATACCTGGCCTAGATATAATAACCTATCATATTGAACCTAGAACAAACCTCGGATACTAATTTTTGTGCCTGATTTTAGTCGCACAAAAGTTGTTACAAACGTCCGTACGTAATTTAAATAAATTGCGTAATTACGTTCGTTGTCCGTTCCAATCGAAATTGAGACCCCATCTCAATCCGGTTTGACCAACCCAGATCCAGACATTATTGTACACTGAGCCTACCGCACTAATGACCCTTGTCCAACCCAATTTAGACCCCCGGTTCTCGTTAAATTAAATTAGAGACACCCGGTGCATTAATTATGAATTAATTAACGGGATGACCTAACCTCAATTAAATTAGACCCAACTCCAACCCAAACCCACACCCACACCAACATGCCTCGTACAAAACACCATACACCATCCTAGCCTAATGAAGAACACCAAACATGGTGTTTGTTTACATCAAATCCCCAATTTCAGAAATTGTGCA